>JAWZYV010010171.1:337500-614276 GCA_038373885.1 Cheiracanthium punctorium
GATGGAAACAGATTAAATTAAATCGAAATTTCAGCGTAGAGGGGGAAAATGCGTGGCAAAGTAAAATATGTAGGGCGAGTTCGCCGACCGGCGCCCCGTGTATTTAGGAAAATTTTTAAGCTTGAAATGTCAAGCTTGATTCAAGTTTGAAATGTCAAGCTTAATGCAAGCTGGGCAAGTGTAAACTAGAACATTTGATTCAAGCTTGCATTAAGCTTACACGCTTGAAATTTTCAAGCTTAATTCAAGCTTATTGACATGATAAATCAAGCTTGCTGCAAGTTTGATGCAAGTTTGCTGTGCTGTCTGGGATTAATGTAATATTTATAGAAAGTAGCGTTGCTGTTTAACCTTTTAGTTTCGTATGTCTACCGGTTCGAAGCACATTCCCACAATCACCACTCACCTTCCATTTCTTACCACCCTCTCACCTTCTATTACAAAAACCACTGTCGATGTTAAAACGTTTTGTGGTCAACCTCAAAATAGCCTCTTAAATAAAAAAGAACATTAAATATAAAACGAGCTTTTTGCTCAAAAAATTAATTTAAGCTGTAGAATGAAAAAAATTTGAGTGCTATACTTAATAAACTGTCCATCTATTGTAATTCATTTCCTTAGCATCATTTAAAAAAAAAGGGATTTTGCTATGGGTGGGCCTTTTGATATGGGCCTTAATATTACAGAAACAAATGTTGAAAGCATAAGTAAACAATTTAAAAACGCCAATCTTATTAAACAAAAATGACAATCTTTATAAAAATTTCATACACAACGCTGTCAGTTACCGCTATTGAATTTATCGCATATAAAGGAGAACAACTTTTGTTTTTCATCAAATATGTCAGCCTGTTCAAAGAATAGATTAATTTAATTTGTATAGGAACAAAAGAAAACATAATTCATATCCCTTTTGCATTTCCTTCTCAACTGCAACAAAACACAAGACTGCGGCTCTAAAAGACACACATAAATTGTTTCTGGAAAATATTGCTGAGGGCAATCCAGATGAAATGCGTAGAATTCCCGTAAGTAACACTTTCGTGGTTCACGCAATGTGTCTCTACTAGAAATTATATTTGCTCTGTCTTGTGTCATCCACATGGGTACTTTTGTTTTGGATTTCAATAAGGTAAACACAATATATGTTCTGCTTTATAGGGAAATATGTACGTCAATAAAAAATTTTGATAATTTTATTCGTTTTTTATTTATGCCCTTGTTACACGATCAGAAAATTTTTTCTCTTTCAATTTAAGATTAAAAACTTTTGAAAAGCATTATCAGATTTGTAGAGTTATTAGAATATGCTAAGAGAATTGAAAATATTGTACTTCGACGACACAAAATTTAACCCTTTGAAGCACAAAAATTTTCCCATCAACATAGGAGACCAACTGCATAGAGTGTCCAACACTGAAAAAATGCAGCTCTTGTCATCGACCCATTTAACTACCTTCAACATGGCGGTCGATGAAATTACTCATCTTGCGCCACACAGCTGAAAAAGTTTTATGACATGGATGACTGCTCATCAGCTTGAATTTTCAGCATTGAAACCCTTTAACCATATTTTTTGCGACTAGCAACGGAAGCTCTGAAATATAAGGTGATTTCCCATGGCAACCCCGAAGAGTTAGCACTAGAACTGCGGTGTTTCAGATATACCTAAAACCGCGGGCTGGGTCAAATTGACCCCACTTGTAGAATTCACGTTACAATGCAACAATAATGTAATATTTCAACGGTAATGACATTCATATTAAGTTTAATATTACATTAAAATTACAAAAATATTGTTGCTATAATTCTTATTAGGGCCGCGTTCCTTGAGATAGGCATACCTAAAACCGCGGTATGGGTCAAATTGACCCGAGTTGTAAAATTCAGTTGCTATGAAAATGACATAATAGTATGCTATTTTAGTATTTATTATGTCATTTCCGTTCATTTTATGAATGATGACATTCATTTAATTTGAACTTCGGATTCCAGACTCGTGGGAAGTTTTGGGTCAAAATCACCCATTCCGCGATATCAGGTATACATATTGAAAACAATAACTGATAAAAGTTACGAGCTTAATTTTTTTACAGATAATTAATAACATAAATTTAGGAAATCTCACGATTTTTTCAAAATTTCTGTTCGAAAATTTTTGAAAAAAACGGAACGAAATCTGGTTTTGGATCAAAATGATCCATCCCGTGGTTCTAGTGTTAAGGAAATAGATTTTTGAAAACAAATGCATGAAGTTTTATGAAATTAAAAAGTTGTAAAGGGTTCCTAAATTTCTCAATTTCTTTTTCTTTTCTTTTTTTTTCTTTTTTTGTTGTTTCAAACCATGTTGTTAAAACAACATGCTTTTGTTAGAATACAGCGTTAAATTTTAATAATCAGTGCATAAATAATGCAGTTATTAAGAGATTTCAAGCGATCTATCTTCAGAATTCTCGCCAATTGGGTAAATTGACTTAAGTTGCAGGAATTCCGCCAAATTTCAGAAAATGAAATCTTCGCATTTAGTACATCGGAGTAACGACGAATAAAACACGTTATAGTTGATAATTTAAAAAATGAGGCTGCATTAAGGGATTCCACTTTTCAAATAAATGCTGCTTTACATTTTGGTGGTCGAACCATTTCCAATTTTTATTGCTGCAAAGTCAATGCTTCGAATGATTCCCTGAAAAAACTCTTGGAAAATGGCGTATGTTGGCACTTTGGCGAGGATTAGATTTGAAACCGGATTTTATTTGAGACTGGCATGTATAATATCAATGGGTATACATAAAAATGAATGTTGGTATGCGTGTATGAGGTTGAAAAAGTCCAGCATCGTTTGACCGATCACCATGAAATTAGGTTCACCTAAGTCTTTTAGCATGAAGAAAGTTTTTATGCATTCCGTTTTCCTCTAACTTGCCACTAGGTGGCGCAGCAGAACGGCGAATTCTATTCCGTTTAGCCGTTTGCTATGCGAATACAGTCCAACCAATTTCGATGAAATTTGGTACACGCGGATTTTAGAACACTGAGAATATTTTTCACTATCCATTTTGCTGTAACTTGCCGCTAAATGGCGCTGCAACCAGTGATGTAAAATACCCGGGTATTTATTTTCAAGGGTAAATACCCGGGTATTTACCCAAAATGGGTATTTGCCTGGGTATTTATTTTTGAATTAACACTATTGTTTAAAAAAAGCTTGTATTGGTGGGTAAAGATATTCACACACACACACACACACACACATATATATATATTAAGTATAAGGTAAAAAAAAAAGAAAAGAAAAGAAAAAGAAAAATGAGAAACTTAGGAACCATTTACAACTTTTTAATTTAATAAAACTTCAAAAAATATAATTATGAAAAGAAGCTATATGATAACAAGTTGAATAAATTACTTGATTAAATATAGTCTATAAATATAACTGTTGGAATAAAATTGTAAATAGGAATAATAAACAGGAGCAGTCTATTTGACAATTTGAAAAAAAGGAGAGAAATTCAACTATACTAAATATATGCAGATAGTAAAATGTGAATTACGAATCTGAATCTCAGGAGAGCGAAAATCAAATTTGTAATTCTGAAAAATTCGTTAAACGGACAATTTTATTATAAAAAAAATGGTATTAATGATTTTTTATTAGAAATAATTTGTTCATCAATCTAAACTATTCATAAAAGTTTAAATTTAGCGTAAAAAATATGTTTTTAAACCTATTACTTATAACTAATAGTTTTGTAACTATTTGCATGTAATTTCTATTTTACTGATCATTAAATCGATCATAAGTTGCATATAATCCCCTCTTCCCTTCAATAACAAACCATAATAAAGTCTCACAGTTTAAAAAATAATAAACATAAAATGAGCTCTGGGATATAATAGTAAACTTAAAATAAGCTATGTATATACACAATGTAACACATTAAAAATATAGCCAAAGCTGTCACTTGCATAAAACAATTTAAGGACTACCAATAAATATCCTTCATTATTAGTGAAAAAATGCGGTATGACTGATAAAGTTGTTTATGCCAAATAATCAAACGCTTAATAAAAATAATAAAACACTACAATTCTCATTAACAATAAAACACTACAATACTCATAATGAAGTCAAATTAAAAAAAAGGAACGTTAATAGAAATCTAATTGGTATTAATCATAAATGTTGTTAAGAATAGATATTCCATTCTAAGTTGAAAATACCCAGTTTTGGGGTACTTACCCAGGCCTTGGGTAAATACACGGGTAAATACCCAAAAAATATTTACCTACACAGTGGGTATTTACCCACCGCACGTCACTGGCTGCAACGCATCAACTTCGCCAGCTAGAAAAAGTCTGCACTTTTTTGCAAAAAAAGTATAGATTGTGCACAATTTGTGCATAAAAAGTCGATATTTTTGATTATTATGAAAGCATACACTTTTGGTGGAAATTATATGCAGTTTTCATGCATACTAAAAAGTGCATATTCTATATTTCCAAAGACTGTGCACAAAAAGTGTTTACCTTTCAAAGTATTAACTTTATATGTACATTTTTTGCACGAAAAGTGCAAACATTTTCTACCTAGGATTTAAGCAGTTTGAAACAATTTTCGCAAAATCTCAAAATGTAATGAAAATAATAAGAAACTCCAGGGACAAGGCCGTATCCAGGGGGGGAGGGTTGCACTCCCTGGTCCCCCCCCGAAATTTAAAATTTTGTTAACAAAACAATAATAATATAGCGTTTTATGAAAAATGTAGCCTTTTTCACGTATTAGTCCCCCCCTCGAAATTTTTGGTCCCCCCCCACTGGAAATTTTTTCTGGGTACGGCCCTATCTAGGGACATTATTCAAGTTGTATGACCAGCTATTGCGACGCTAAATTTTGCGAACAAAAATTTACTCAGTTTGGAACGATTTTTAGAAGCATCTCAAAATCTAATTTTAAAAAAAATAATCCGATACCTATAGCTTAAATTGAGTGATCGTCTATCATGTCACCAAATTTCATTTCGTTCGTTTTAGTCGTTCACACCTGATCCGCGAATAAAAATGTACGCACTTTGAAACAATTTTTGGAAAATCTCAAAATCTGAAGAATTTTTTTAAAATATAGTTCAAGATGAGTGACCACCTATCATGTCACCAAATTTTATTTCATTCGCTTCAGTCAGTTTTAGGTGATGTGCGAATAAAAAAAGCGTCACGCACAGAATGACAGAACGACAAACTTATTTTTGACGGTCGTACTCGGGTTCCAAAAGCTTGAAATGCATACAAATCGCTTTTTTTTAATTTTGGGAAGTGTGCTGTTAAGTCTAGTTTTATTTATTTAAATACATAAGTGTTCCAATTCCGAACTTGAAAAAACAATCACGTCAAACTTAAGACACATCACTCTGAGTCAACTTCAGTCTAGTGGTCAGAATGCTCGCCTACCAAACGTTGGTTCCTCGGTTCGACCCCAATCCTCTGAAGTTTGAAGAATGGAGCAAGTTCTTATGTATGATTATAGATGGAAGCACTAAAATGGAAAGAAAGGACGAAAAAGTCGTTCGACCACGCCCTCTACATTTTTCCGTCTATGTCCTCAGAGTGCATTATCTGTGCACAATTTAGTTTGCACTTTTTATGCACAAGCAGAGAAGCCAAATACGCTCGGATTTTGTACACTTTCTTTTTTACACTTTTTAATCAAAATTTTTCTAGCTGGGTCTATACCGTTAGATCAATCGACATAAAAATTTTTATATTTACACATTTGAGCACGAATAATATAATCTAACTGTGTTCCTTTTGATGTTACTCACCACTAGATGGCACTGTAATGCATTATTATTTTAACTCGCCACTATATGACGCTGCAGCAGTCCAAATTCTTGACCATTCAAACGGTCGCTAAAAAAATCAGTACACATAGCTATCTGAACAATGGGAATATTTTGGCGTTATCCATTTTACTATAACTCGCCACTTGACGGTGCTGTAGCAAATTATTACTTTAATTAACCTCTAGATGGCGCTGCAGTGTATCACTTCTTGACTGTGCAACTGTCACTATGAAAATAGGTATACATAGATATTTGAACACGGGGAAGAGTTTAGCGCTATCCATTTTCCTATAACTTGACACGAGATGTCGCGTCAACACTTGAACTTCAGGACGATCCAGTCGATCGTCATGAAAATACGTATACATCGATATCTGAATGCGAAGAATATTTTCGCCGTATTCGTTTTGCTAAAACTCGCCACTAGTTTGCGCTACGCCGCATCGCCTTCTGCACCGTACAAATGATTGCCTTGAAATTCGGTATGCGTGATTATTGAACACAATATAACGCGATATCCATTTTGCTATATCTCTTTATTACAAAAAATAGTAATCACAACAAATCGTAATATCAAAAACTCAATTCATTCCCGTTCAAAGAACGGGTACTTCAGCTAGTATGTGTATAAATATTGGTACTGCCCCACCAACGGCTCAGCGCATAGCGCTCTGAACTAGGAGTTGGAAGGTGCCTAGTTCGAAAGCTGGTCTCTTCCGCTCACCTAACCGCTCGGATGTATCCGTGGTTTCCTCCGAAAAAAGTACGGGTCCAAGCGTAAATACGGATTAGGACGCCTTAGAAAGACCCCCATGGAGGGCAACCCACCTCTCGGCCAAGAGCCCTCGTGTAGCTAATCGGCCGTAATATAACAACAACAACAACATAAATATTGCTACCACGCTCCAGATACTTTTTTTAAGTCTTTAATAATTGAAATAATTTGAAATTGTGTTTTATTCCATTATGTGCTATTATATATTAACTTATTTCTTGTAGCTACTGGAAAGCAAATGTATATTAAATAAAATTTATTTAAAATGTGTGCACTCTCAAATTACTTTCTTTTTTATTAAATTACTTATGCTGAACATTCTATTTTTCATTCAATGCAATGTTTCATAGGACTAATGCATGCCATATTTAATTATCTATTGCTTAAGGTTGAAAAACCTGAAAATCCACGCTCTTATTTAAAGATAGTTTAATTTTATTTTTAACATATAATGGAGTTTCACCGAATTTATAGATTATAGATTTTATTTTTCAGTCAAACTGCCTTAGGACACAGGGTCGCTGTGTAAATAATAAATTGCATATATATCAACAATGGATGATAAGAGTATTAAATTTCCGTTTCAGAAAGAATTGCGTTTTTATTTGCGTAATGCTTGATTGAGTTATATATAATTCAGAGAAAAAAATATAAAGTAAAACGATTCCTAGAAATAAAATTTAAAACACGATTCATTTCCCTTTCTTTTCTAGCGTCACATTATTGTATTGAACGGATTTTATTTCAAAATACTTTACAGGAAATTTAAAATTTAAACCATGTTTTAAATAAATTATTATTTGTTCTTTTAGAAAAAATGATTTTTTTTTCTTTTACTGCATTTTATGTATTGATTATATTATTGCTTGAAACAAAAACTGGCACAGAAGAAAATTTACTTGAGGGAAAATATTATTAAAGTTTATTCATAAATATGATATAAAGATTATTCTGCAGTGACAACCAAGAAATTGTTATGAAAGTCTAAATGCCAAGCTAAGGATTTTTCATTAATTTTATAACATTTCGAATTTACGGAATATGTGTTTTAAATCCTGTTAAACAGCTTAAATATTTATGAAGGTTATTATATTTGACAGTTTTTAAGCAGTGTAAAATAATATTCCCTCCACTTCCATAAATATAGCATTTTTCACCAGTTATGCTAGAATATCATACTGAAACTTTTAATTCATGCTATATTTACAACACATGAAAAAGGAATGCGTATCACAGTATCTAAACCAAATAATTAAATTTCGACGTTTGTAATGAAATTGTATGTTTTTGAGGAAAAGTTGATTTTTATTTGATTTTGCTCCATTGTGATATTATGATTTAAAAATACAATCTATTGCATATACTGAATGTCACGAATTCTTAAACATTGCTTTGTATTGTTTAAACATAACAGTAATGCAGTGCAGCTAATTTTTTTTTATTATTATTTATTTTATTTTTTACTAGCTGAAGTACCCGTTCTTCGCACGGGAATGAATGGACTTTTTGATATTAATATTTGTTGTGATTACTATTTATTGTAATAAAGAGATATAGCAAAATGGATATCGCGTTATATTGTGTTCAATAATCATGCATACTGAATTTCAAGGTAATCGTTTTTACGGTGCAGAAGGCGATGCGGCGTAGTGCAATCTAGTGGCGAGTTTTAGCAAAACGGATACGGCGAAAATATTCTTCGCATTCAGATATCGATGTATACGAATTTTCATGACGATCGGCTGAATAGTCCTCAAGTTCATGTGTTAACGCGACGTCTAGTGTCAAGTTATAGGAAAATGGATCATGCGACACTCTTCCCCGTGTTCAAATATCTATGTATACCTATTTTCATAGCGATCATTCGCACAGTCAAGAAGAGATACACTGCAGGGCCATCTAGTAGTTAATTAAAGTAATGATTTGCTTCAGCGCCGTAATGTGGCGAATTATAGCAAAATGGATAACGCCAAAATATTCTCTTTGTTCAAATAGCTATGTATACTGATTTTCATAGCCACCGTTTGAATGGTCAAAAATTTGGCCTGCTGCAGCGTCATCTAGTGGCGAATTAAAATGATAATGCATTGCAGTGCCATCTAGTGGTGAGTAACATCAAAAGTAACACAGTTAGAATATATTCTTCGTGCTTAAATGTGTAAGTATAAAAAATTTTATGCCGACGGTCGAACGGTATAGACGTTAATGCGTTGCAGCGTTATTTAGCGGTAAGTTACAGCAAATGGATAGTGAAAAATATTCTCCGTGTTCTAATATCCGCGGGTACCAAATTTCATCGAAATTCGTTGGACGATATTCGCATAGCAAACGGCTAAACGGAATAGAATTCGACGTTCTGCTGCGCCACCTAGTGGCGAGTTAGAGGAAAACGGATAGCATACAAACCTTATCCGTGATAAAAGACTTAGGTGAACCAAATTTCATGGTGATCGGTGAAACGTTGCTGGAGTTTTTCAACCTCCTACACACATACCAACATTGATTTTTATCTATAACCAGTCTTATTATACGTATATACCAGTCTCAAGTAAAATCCAGTTTCAAATCTAAGACTCGCCAAAGTGCCAGCATACGCCATTTTGCAAGAGTTTTTCAGGGAATCATTCGAAGCATTGACTTAGCAGCAATCAAAATGGGAAATGGTTCGACTGCCAGGCAGTTATTTGAAAAGTGGAATCCCTTAATACAGCCGCATTTTTTAAATTATCAACTATAACATGTTTTATTCATCGTTACCTCGATGCACTAAATGCGAAAATTTCAATTTTCTGAAATTTGGCGGATTCCCCCCCAAGTTAAATCATTGTACTCAATTGGTGAGAATTCTGAAGCTTCATCGATTGAAATGCCCTAATAACTGCATTAGTTCAGAACGGATAGTTAAAATTTAATTTTGTATTCTAAGAAAACCTATACACTTGTTTTCAAAAATGCTATTCCCTTAAGCTCTCAGTAAATTGCGCCAAAAAGCCTAAAACTGTGCAAACCGCTAGAACTCGCTTTCTAAAAATCGGCCTACCAGCCATTTCATTTTTCGCCAAACTAAAAAAAATTACATATTAGTCTCGGATATCTTCGATCCTCATTCTTTTGCGTATAAAACATTTCATTCCTGCTCTCATTTGTTATGCGCACACGATATTAAAATTAAAAAAATAACCTTACAAATATAAACTAAAAAATCATTATTATTCTTTTATTTTTACTTTAAGAATTTAAAGCATTTTATTCGGCAAAATCGCCACACATGGCAACCAAGATTTCACACACTCTTTTCACTACAGGGGTTATAATTACGTAAAGCTTTCTGCGTGGAGAACATAAAAAATCTCTTAAATTCCGGGAACGGGTGGACTTTCAAAGTTTTAAAGTGGACTATCATTTATTCTATATTATTTTACATATCTGTGTAAAATTTCAGGCTGACAAGTCCATTTTTGTGGAATTGTATACTACCCAAATCAACAAATTGACAAACATAATTTAATTTTTATTTATAAGATAACCCACGCTTGTTTTTAAAAATACCCTCTCATTAAATTGCGCCAAGCGCTAGAATCATAGAAAATCTGACACACTTTCAGATTTTAAATACGCACTAAAGTGCTATTTATAAAAAGAGTTATAATCCATGGGTCTTCCCTATTTTCCTTCCTTCTTTCATTAAGTTGGAAAGTGTATCATTATTCATGAGTGTGATTAAACAAAATTAAAATTGATATTTCTAACATCCTTTTTTCTGGATGTAATGCATTATGCATGTGGGGTTACAATAACGAAATGGAGGAAAGCAAAAATTAGCCTTTTGCAATTCGTTTTTATCGATATTTTCTAAAATAGTTCGAATTTTGAAAAAATCGCTTCGAGGTGTGTCGGGGCCTGTCATGGAGAATTTCAGTTCAAAACTTGGTAGGTCTGCGATCATCCGTTTGCGAGCTCCGCGAGACACAGTCAAACAAACCGTTTACACACATTGTTTTATTAATATAGCTAATAGTCTCAAATAAAATCCAGTTTCAAATCAAAGCCTCGCCAAAGTGCCAACATACTCCATTTTGCAAGAGTTTTTTCAGGGAATCATTCGAAGCATTGACTTAGCAGCAATCAATTTTGGAAATGGTTCGACCTTTAAAAAGTAGAACACGCTTTTATTTGAAAAATGGAATCCTTTAATACAGCCGCATTTTTTAAATTATCAACTATAATGTGTTTTATTCATCGTTAATCCGATGTACTAAATGAGAAGATTTCAATTTTCTGAAATTTGGCGGAATTCCCCCAACTTAAACCAATGTACTCAATTGGCGAGAATTCTGAAGTTAGATCGCTTGAAATCCCTTAATAACTGCATTATTTCTTCACGGATAATTAAAATTTAACGCTGTATTCTAATAAAACCTTTGCACTTGTTTTCAAAAATCTATTTCCTTAAGCTCTCAATAAATTGCGCCAAGCCGAAAACTGTGCAAATCGCTAGAACTCACTTACTAAAAATCCATATTTCATTCATTTTATTTTTTCGCCAAACTAAAAAAATTTACACATTAGCCTCAGAAATCTTCAATTCTTATTGTTTTGCGTATAAAACTTTTCATTCCTGCTCTGTTTTCCCATGCACACGATATTATAATTAAAAAAATTAACCTTACGAATATAAACTAACAAAAAATAAATCATTATTATTCTTTTATTTTTACTTTGAGAATATAAAACATTTTATTCGGCAAAATCGCCACACATGGCAACCACGATGCTTCTTTCACACTTTTTTCACTACAGGGGTTACAATTATGGAAAGCTTTTAGCGTGGAGAGCATAAAAAATCTCTTAAATTCCAGGAACGGGTGGACTTTCAAAGTTTTAAAGTAGACTATAATTTATTCTATATTATTTTACGCATCTGTGCAAATTTTAAGGCTGATAGGTCCATTTTGGTGGATTTGTATACGACTCAAATCCACAAACAAACAAACAGAATTTCATTTTTACTTCCTTGTACGTAGTATAAGGAAGTAATGTGATCCCGAAAAATTTTGGGGGCCAAATTTCGACAAAAAAACCGATTTTGACTACCTCTAAATTTAATTTAAAAATTTTTTTCGATGCATCCTATCGTAGGCTAGCATGCACGATCATATTAACGCGTCTGCAACTCATTTTGACCAGCGGCGAGTCTGCTGTGGCCAGTTTTTCCATGCCGTCTGTACGTACGTACGTATGTACGTACATATGTACGTACGTATGTATGTAACTCGCATATCTCAAAAACTATTGGTCGTAGAATGTTGATATTTGATATTTAGGATTGTTCTATGATGTAGTTGTGCACCTCCCCTTTTGGTGGCAATCGAATGGATAGTTTATGTACAGGACCGCCCAAAATATTCGAAATACATTACGCTCTATGGGCCGAAATTCATTAAACTCTCCTAACTCAAAAGCTATTAGGCGTAGAATGTCGAAACTTCATATTTTGGATAGTTGTAACATCTAGTTGTGCACCTCTCCTTTTGGTTACATTCGACTGGATAGTTTATCTACAGGACTGCCCAAAACATTCGAAATAGATTACGCTCTATGGGCCGAAACTCATTAAACTCGCATATCTCAAAAACTATTAGGCGTAGAATGTTGAAACTTTATATTTAGGATTGCTGTAACATCTAGTTGTGCACCTCCCCTTTCGATTCCATTCGACTGAATAGTTTATCTACAGAACCGCCCAAAAGATTCGAAATACATTACGCTCTATGGGCCGAAATTCATCAAAGCGTTTTTTAGAGGTATTGGGCTATTTCAAACGACTCAGAAGTGATGTATGCTGTAAAGAGTTAGAAAATTAATTTCTCCATTAAAAAAAAGTGTCTTTATCATTTGTAGTTCTGCTACAGGAACACTCAAAAGATTTCCAATACATTACGGTCAATGGCAATTTTAGGGGCATTCATCCATTTCAAGCACAATACCGTCCTACCACATAAGTTAGGTAATGGTCCGACCACGGTCACGTGCCTCCCTCAAGAACTATGCCAAAAGTCGCCAAGCTTGGCGACTTTTGGTGTACGTGTGTGCATATTTAACTCTCAAATCTCAAAAACTTTTATGAAATTTCATATATAAGAATGTTGTAACATCTAGTTGTGTATCTCGATTTTTGGTTCCAATCTACTGGAGAGTTTATTTACAGGACCACCGAAAAAAATTTTAGTACTTTAATGTCTATGGACATCTTCAATATAATACAACTGTAGACAGTCATTGTTTGGTACATGCCCAAAATCTCGCCGTCTGTCCTCGACCTTGGCGAGTTTTGGCGAAATATCGCCAAATTTGGCGATAGTCAGTCATTTGGTCCATGCCCAAAGTATCGCCATTTATCATCGTTCTTGGCGAGTTTTGGCGAAATATCGCCAAATTTGGCGATATTCTGTCATTGTTTGGTTCATGCATAAAATCTCGCCAAATTTCGTCGACATTGACGAGTTTCGCCGAAATATCGCCAAATTTGGCGCCAAAAATGATTTCGTATTTTTTATAACACTAAAACTTTAACCCGTAGATTTTTGAACTTTTGTATTTAGAACTATTGTATTATCTAACTGTTTTCCATATCTTTTTTGACAGCAATCGACTGAGAATTTATATACAGGGTGAGCCAAATGACTTTAAATACATTGAGGTGTATGGATGCATTCAATTCATTGAAAGTCTGTGGTCAATGACTACTTTGGCTATCCCCAAAATCTCGCAGGCTATCTCAAGTTTGTCGGCTTTTGGTGATATATCGCCAAATAAAGTGTCAGAAGGAAATATTTCAAATTGAACTCAGCTTGGCGATATCGAAATATTTGTCTAGAAATCGCTAAACCTTTCTATTATTGATATTTTATCTCTTTCAAACAAATAAGTTTAGAGGAAGTGCGTCGAAAATATTTTTGATCTAATGGACGTGCAAGGAAGTCATGTGTTGGACACATCAGATTTTTATTTATAAGGATTTTGCACAACTGTGATGGAAAAATTATGCATTTAATATTGTTAGAAATAATTTTACGTGTGTGTCCGCTAAACTTTCCAAACACCTGAATTACTAGAAAATAGATTTTGTTCAACGAATATTCCAGAAAATCGTCCCTTCGGTACCGCAAAATGCTTGCCAGAGCTTGCACAAATTTTTAATGTAAACTGTTTTGAAATCGCTAGCAGCCCAGACTGAAGCGTTCAACTTCTAACGCTTTATGCTCTGAAAATATCAACTCCCTCTAACCCACAAGAGAGAGATCCTTCTCTAGTGGGTCAGGCGAGCTTCTTGACAGTGCATCGCATCACAAAGAATTTCTGGATGCTTCATCGTAACATTCTTCATAATCAAGGTAAACACAAAATTCCACCATTTTCTTCAAACACATTTTTGTCCCCAAAGTCGCCAAATCTGTCTACAAGTACAAGTGTACCGATATTTTGCTGGATGTGGCATTCGTGTACAACAATGCCTGTAAATCTGCCTTTCCCACCATAGACTCAGTGTAACAGGGAAGCAACATTGCAGTTTTGTAACAGTATGGTATTTTACATTGTTATAATTGTAATACTACTGTACTTCAATAATTAACGTCAGTCTAATGTGCACGCTTATGAAAGCATGGTGGCAATAATATTTGTTAGCTTTATTATTTTCGCTTACTTTCTAGTAAAGCTGTTCCATAAAACTATTTGGTTGCTGCATAATTATCAGGCGTTTCCCCCTCCCCCAATATGGTGAGGCAATGACAGCTTTAGATGCAGGGAATGGTTATCGCGTTTCCAATCTGGCGACACTAGCTTGGAAGATAATTCAGCAAGAGGTCGACCATCGGATTTAGGGATGGAAAAATGGCGTCTGGCGACTCGAAAAACAGCCTAAAAGCTTTTTCTCGTCTAATTCCTATATCCTGATGTTATAAATGTCTGTCTAGTCACTCATAAAAGCTTTAAATCTCTGTCTCGTCTCGCAAAATATCGTACCGCGTCCGTGCCTAATCGGATTTCGACGACTTTGACGATCGGATTTCGGCTGTCAAAGGTGCCTACCTTTGACAGCTTGGAAGGGGACGAAAGCTGGAATTGTTTCACCAGATTGCGAGAGGGGGAAATGCCTGATAACTATGCACCAACCTAATTGCAAGATACCGTCAAGCTGGTTTCAATTATAAAGATTTGTTTTTAGCCCTTAATTGGGCGACATTTTGCAAAAAGCTGACAAGCTTGAAATTGTAAGCAAGATTTTGGATATAGTCTAAATAGTGATTTATCACAGACTTTGAATGAATTGAAGGTACTCATAGACCTTCATGTATTTGAAGTATTTTGGGCGGCCCTGTTAATAAATTACTCAGCCGATTGCAATAAAAAAAGAGATTCACCGTTTTTTTACACAAGAGATTCGCAAAAGAGATTTCACATGACGTTGTCATGTTGACATAACGTGCATATTTTTTAATGAAAAATTATTAATGCAAATCCTAATTAATATTGTCTAAATTTAAACTAATAATCTATTCTAAATTTAATTTAAAAGTTTTTAACAATAACTATCTTTTAAAGCTTTCAATTTTCCTCTTAGCCTTCTCAATTACAGCGCATTAACGTACTTCTAAAGCATTTCCCTCTTATCAGCTGCTTTGAAATAAAATAAAAGTTGACGTCAGTTTTCTCTCTTTCTAAAAGAATAATAATAACAGCACCTCTTCGCTCGCATATGTATTCTCTGCTCCGCTGAAACAGAAGTGTTTGCGGTTTTCCTCTGCTGCGCAAGAAGTATATTGCTCGAAAAACACCTGCTAAAATTTGTTCTAGAAAGTTCGAGCTCCCTTTTCCTATAGCAATAGGCTAACGGTCATTCTTAAGCAGTTGGAGAGTAATTTTAGGAGGGGGCATGCCACTCACTTCACGTGAGGAGGCTTTTGCCCACCGACACGTAAAATATACCGCGTTCTTCGCCATGTTCTTATACAGCGGGATTCGCATCTACGCCGATCACTTCATGTGAGGAGGCGTTCGCCCACCGAGATGCCAGGCCGCTTTAGTATGAACGCCGTGATGTTTTTGTCAACACGCTTCCCCAAGTTTACTTTTGAATGCAATGTATTGTAGAGTTTTAAATGTATAATCCTGCGTTTTGGAAATTAGTGAATGTTCCAGTGTGAAGATAAAGCAATATGTTTCATGTTTAAAAGTGTTGAGTGAGACTCCTTATTTAAAGGGAATGTGGTCTTCAAAATGTGTTTTTCTCCTGAAGTAAAATGTGTTAGCCCAGTGTTCAAAGTGTTTGTGTGATCATGTTGCAGAAGAAGTAAGACGACATGCGCCATCAAAAGCAAATTTCATTCTTGGTTTCAAAATTTGACCTTCCTCGTCGCTCTGATGAGGGATTTCTAGTGTATATGTGAGTTCGTTCAGTGGGGAAGAAAAGCATGTTCACCCTTACGACGTTGTGTATGCCATCGTGTTCCGGGTGAAAGAAAGTACCTCCTACCTAAGGGGAATAATTCTCCTTTCGGCATCGATGCGAGTGTGAATTTAAAACGTAACCCAGTATACGATCGCCTTCTCAAAACTATGTCCCTCTGACTACAAAGTCGTACTAGTTATAATCATTACAAAATAATTAATCGTCTTCTTACGATCATCCCCTAAATTAATAGTATAGACGTTAAAACAGTTCTAAATAAAAAATGCCAAAATTCTAAGGTTGAATGAAATATGCGAAATACGTAACTATTTTCGGCATTACATTTGGCGATATTTCGACATAACTCGCGAAGGTCGATGAAAAATGGCAAGATTTTGCGCATGGAAGAAGCATTGACTGACTACAGACATAATATATTGAAGATGTCCATAGACATTAACGTATTGGAATTCTTTTGGGTGGTCCTGTAAATGAACTCTCCCGTAGATTAGCACCAGACATCGAGGTGCCCAACTATATGTTACAATCGTCTTTTACATAAAATTTCCACAATCTACGACTAATAGTTTTTATGATATGCGAGTTACATACATACATACATACATACATACGCGCACCAAAAGACGGCAAGGTTGGCGACTTTGGAGCAATTGTTGAGAGAGGCACGTGACCGTGGTCGGACCATTACCTACCTCTATTTCAGGATGGTAATGCGTTTGAAATGTGTGAATGTCTTTAAAAATAACAGTGGCCGCAATGCGTTGGAATTTTTTTGAGTATTACTCTAGAAGAACAATAAATGATAAAGGTAGTATATTCGATGGAGAAATTCGCTTTGTACTTCTTGTGAATATATAGTATATCCCTTTTGATTCGAATTGAACTTAATATCTCTAAAATATGCTTTGATGAATTTCTGTCCAATGAGCGTAACGCATGGAGATTCTTTTGGGTGTCCCAGTAAATAAACTATCCGGTCTGCTCTCAAAACTGCAAGTTCTGCTCTCAAAACTGCAAGGCGGAAGGTGCCAGGTTCAAACCTCGATCGCGCCTGCCGACCTAGCCGCTCCCAGTTTTCCGTGGTTTCTAAAAAACCTCGCGTAAATACGTATAATTTAAGGGATCCCTAAAAGTCCCCCACAGAGGAATTTGCGATATAGGCCTAGCACCCTAGTGGAGTCAAGACAAGCGATTTTTTACCGAAATAAATGCCAGCCACATGAAATTATTAATGGTTTTGAATACGATTGGCAACAGTTTCGTACCACATTTGACGAAAAAACAGTTTGGCGGGAATGACCGCCTGGATAATACGTTAGTACCAAGAAAAGTCCAGATGTGTTTCTTAAAGTTCATAAATTTCTGAACGTTCATAACGTCTATAAACGTCTGATTTTTATGTCGCTTTTTTGGGACACATTTTTGGGACATTTTTTCAATAAAGGGGGTGAGAGATAAAATGGCATTCATTAATATATTCAACTATAAAAATTTATCAATTTTATAGTAGGTATCAGACGTGGCAATTTCTTTACAAGGGGCTGTATGCATACATCAATATGAGATTTAATTTTTAAATGGTTCCCTCATCTCCTATGACTAATATCGCACTACAAGAACCTGACAACAAGATATAAACACATAAAATCCTTTACAAAACATACGGCAATTGAAAATACATTATCATTACATATTACTGTCTTCATGTCTGTGAGACCATTATTAAACAATATCATTAACGAATGGCTTTTTATTGGGGAATGCAATCCCGCACTGATTTTCGCTTCGCGGGATCGCGGGATTAAGATTTAATGATCCCGCGGGATTAATAATTCATTCAACTAAAAATTCATTTTCATGATAACATAGAAATGTCAGATCAGCTCATGAGTAACTAATAGTCAGATGTGTCAAGCTCTATGAAGTTTAACTTAATAATAGTGCTTTATCTTATTTGATAATTAATACAATACCTTACATATATATGAAAATTATAGTCATGATATTCATGATAATATACAATTAAGTTATTGCTTAGTTGCTAAAAAGACCACATAATGCAAAAAAAGACCACATAAAGAGTCTTCCAACTCTTCATCTAATTTTGATAGAGAATTACAAAAGTACTTTATAAAAGATTATTTTCTTTGTATGAATCCCCGAAGGAGCCGTACATTTTTAGTGGTTAACTGAAGTTCATTTTTTAAAGGTATCACTAGCATGGGCGGCCATATGGCTGTTTATGGAGGGGGAGGGCAAGCCAAGGGTTCTGCCCGAGAAAGATACAATACCTAGTGTGGAAGCACTTTTGCGTTATACCAGTACGTAAATCATAACAGTATGGGGGGCTACGGGGGTTCTTGGGCGCTCATGCCAATAGGTATGGCCGCCCAAGATCACTGGTCCATAATCTTATGCAAAAATTTTTGGCCAATTGATGATCGGGAAAGAAGCCTGAAACAGTAATGAAAATAATTTATTATTCAGTTTCAATCCCGCGGGATTAGGACCGTATTCCCGCGAGACTAGTGCCGGATCCATCAGATCCGTTCGCGGGATCGGGATTGCATTCCCTTCTTCTTATACATATTTAATGATCTTATCTTCTTGTTTTGTCACACTTAAATTCATTCTTCGATGCAGCCCCATTCTCTCGTACATGTTAGAGTTACTGAAGTAACATATTTAAAAATACTAGCTGCTACCCGCGACTTCGTCCGCGCCGGCTTTATAATTAGGTCCGAGAGAAATGTAGCATGTGTGAATAACAAATATTGTTGCGACAAAAGAAACTGCATTTAAATATTATTTGCTTTTTACTTGTTTCAAATGAAGTATAATGCATGGTAGTATACTTCATTTAAAATAAGAGAATATGCAGAGAGTTACTAAATTTAGATTTTTTTCAGGCATTTGGCGAATAGAGATAGTTATAACAGTATTTGCGAACTGTTTTGTAAAAGAAATATTTATGCTAATGCATGAATTTTAGTCTATGTTAATCAGGAATAGAGCAGCTTTCTATTAGTGAAAAAGTTTGAGAATCGGTTCTGTAGTTACAGAGATACCCAGAGAGCGTAATGTATTAGAATTATTTTGAGTGTTCCTGTAAAGGAACTATTTATGCTACATGCATGAATTTTAGACTATAATACTCAAGAATAGTGTAGCTTACTATCAGTAAAAAAAGTTTAGGAATCGGTTCAGTACTTAATGAGATGCACATAAAGCGTAATGTAATTCTTATTAGCATCCCTGTAAAAGAACTATCTGTGATATATGCATTAAAGATAGCCTATAACACTTAGGATGCCACCAGTGTCTAAGAAGTTCTGCTCTCAAAACTGCAAGGGGGAGGTGCCAGGTTCAAACCCCGGTCGCGCCTGTCGACCTAGCCGCTTCCAGTTTTCCGTGATTTTCTAAAAAACCTCGCGTAAAAACGGGCTAGGATCCCTTAGAAAGTCCCCACAGAGGAATTTCCCATGTAGGCCTAGGACCCTAATGCAGTCAATCGGTCTTAATCCAAAAACAAACGAACAATGATACTCAGGAATAATGTAACTTTCAATCAGTGAAAAATGGGTACTTAAGTATTATCCCGGCGGTCACTTCCGCCAAACTATACTTTTCCGTCAAATTTGCTGGCAAACTGTTGCCAATCGTATTCCAAACCATCAACAATTTCATGTGCCCGGCATTTATCTTGGTGAAAAATTCCTTGTCTTGGCGGACCGCCGGTATAATACGTAAGTACCGAAAACAGTTTTAGAATCGGTTTAGTAGCTACAAAATTTTCATAGAGCGCAATGTATTAGAATTATTTTGAGTGTCTTTGTAAAAGAATTATTTATGCTATATGCTTGAAAGGCTGCCTGTATGTTAATCCAGGGCATAAGCTATTTTCATTACAATTTTTTTCAAATCCGTTCAACCATTTTTGTGTGATTCAGTCAAAAACATCCAAACACACAAACGTACACATTTATATTATTGGTAGGATTTGGAAATTTATGACTCATCTGGACTTTTCTTGGTACTTACGTATTATCCCGTTGGTCATTCCCGCCAAACTGCTTTGTCGTCAAATGAGTTGCCAATCGTATTCAAAACCATTAATAATTTCATGTGCCCGGCATTTATTTCGGAAAAAAATCGCTTGTCTTGGCGACCGCCGGGATAATACGTAAGTACCCTTTTCTTATGCTTTTTAATTTGGCGTAAAATCAACATAATTTCCATGTTTTTCTATTGCATGTGACT
Organism: Cheiracanthium punctorium; assembly: GCA_038373885.1. Lineage (NCBI taxonomy): Eukaryota > Metazoa > Arthropoda > Arachnida > Araneae > Cheiracanthiidae > Cheiracanthium > Cheiracanthium punctorium. Next base: position 357,848 of record JAWZYV010010171.1, read on the forward strand.
TTGCAAATAGAATTTCTGCTTTATTTCAAAATCATAAATCATTTTGTGCGGGCGATAAAACGGCTTTTAATTAATAGTTAGAAAATTAGTTAAAATTTCAAAATTCTCAGCCTCAGGTGCACTTTACCGAAGTTATGGGCTCAGTCATGCTCGAATTTTCAAAGCTCTGCTTTCTGTAGATTAGTCTGGAGAACATTCATTTTTATTATTACAGATAGATAGATTTGGCACAAAACTGGCTTAATTTCCGTGGTATTTAATGTTTTTCAGATGCACGTGCTTCTTTGTTGAAGTAATAGCATTCTTGTTAGCTCAAAACATGAATCATTTGATACGGTCGAAACTCGCCAAGCATGGCAACGTAAAAACGGTTTTTAATTAATAATTAAAAAAGTAATTAAAAATCTAAAATTCTAAGTAGCCTATAACCATCTCCAGGGTCCCATCTATATCTAAACCAAAATGCATCCTAATCGATTCAGCGGTTTAGGCGTGAAAGCGTCATAAACAAACAAACAAACTGACTTTCGCATTTATAATATTAGTTAGGATAACTCGGCTGTTCGAGCCTCGTCAGGGGGAGATCGCCTGAACCCCCCTAATTTTTCAGTTTCATTATTTTTTTATGCTTGTATAATATATATATATATATATATATATATATACTCGGCTTTTCGAGCCTCGTCAAGGGGGGGATCCCCTAACCCCCCCCCTACTTTTTAGTTTCATTATTGCCATATTAAAACGATATTAATTGACTGTTCCATTTTATCTCTCATCTTTCGTGTATTTCGCCTGGTAACCCTATGTTGAAATTTATATGATTGTAACCTATTTATAGAAAAATGCATGTCATGCATATTATACAGATTACGAAATAGTGTAACAATAGATTAAAGCTGTTGTGACCTAATAGTATTGAAATATATGTAAAATTACGTTTGATTTTTATGTCGCTTTTTTGGGACACATTTTTGGGACATTTTTCAATAAAGGGGGTGAGAGATAAAATGGCATTCATTAATATATTCAACTATAAAAATTTATCAATTTTACAGTGGGTATCAGACGTGGCAATTTCTTTACAAGGTGTTGTATGCATACAACAATATTAAATTTAATTTTTAAATGGTCTCTCATTTCCTATGACTAATATCGCACTACAAGAACCCGACAACAAGATATAAACACATCAAATCATTGACAAACCACACGACAATTTAATATACATTATCATTACATATTACTGTCTTCATATCTGTGAGACCATTATTAAATAATAGAATTAACGAATGGCTTTTTATAGATATTTAATGAACTTATCTTGCACCTCTTTTGTCACACTTAAATTCATTCGTCGATGCAGTCCCATTCTCTGGTACATGCTAGAGTAACTGAAGTAACCTATATAAAAATATATATGTAATTGTTCTATAGTCACGGCAGTGAATGAGCGGATGAACAGAATCAAACGCAAATCATAAATATTTTTCAACTTTTTTTCGAAAGAGTTAAACTGCAGTTTTCTTCTCGTACGATATGGTACAAAGCCAAATTAGAACTATACGGAGAAATAATGATTTTCATGAATAAATCCCTATACCCACGGCACCCCGTCTAGTCAGATGCCCCTTGTGCAGGCTTGTAATAACACAAGAACAAAAGTATTTTTATGAATAATACAGAATTTGCAGTTTTATCAGAGAAATTACGTCTTGGAAAAAAGTTATATTTATCATCCAAATAATTTTCCTATTTAAAATAATGTAATTTTAAAATAAAAGTATTCTTGTTTTCCTATAAGTTTCCAACTACTAATTAAAGGTGAGGAAATGCCACTTTTTATTTTTGAAGTAAAACTTCTTTAGGCGAAACTAGGAAGTAACTCAGATTTTTTTTCTGACGGGAGTAACGCTCAGTAAAGGAAGTGACGTATGAAAAAGAAGAACCACAGAAAAACCTACCTTTTCGACCGCACTGCTGCTGTCGCCGTTCGCCGACTTCATAGTCTAAAAATACGGGGTACCTGTTAGGGATAGAAACGGCGAGAAAAACAGTCAAGAGCGGTATCTTTGAGACATCAAGATTTATTTATATGTCAATAAGCGTTTTGAAGATACATCCAACACAATATTTTACACGTAATCCCTACCTCACAGGAGGTTCTCGATAATCCTTATTTTTAGATGAATAATATACATGGTTTTGGAAAAGCACAAAGAAATGGAACCTGCCTGCAATCGAACCGGAGCAGTATATAGAAACGTTAGTTTAAGAACACATTTCCTGGATCCTAACCCAACTTCTAGACAGAAAAACGGTTTAAGAAAAAAGGGATGGAACACCACAATTAAAGGGACAGTCGCTTCAAACGAACCTAAACAGCAGAGGGAAATTTTCGTTTAAGAAAACTGCTGGAGGATCATAGTTCGATCCCACGAAGGTAGGAGGGGACACTTCTCTTAGAAAGTTGGATAACGCTGTTGTTGCAAACAGATAGCGCTACGCACACTGGGTAACTGCGCATCTTCTGCTTTTGCGCATCTCAAGTTGTTTATATGTCCATCGAGGCGAAGTAAATGGAGATCGTTGAATTAGCAGAATTTCAAAAACGTAAATACATAGACTTAAGAATGTGATATATAGTAATTACTGGCTTCAGATGTGTTTTAATTACATAAATGTCTTATAACACTATTTCGTAATGAATATAGGCAATAGTTTCAAAGCGAAGTGATATTATTATCTGTCGAATGCCAATTACATTGGCCGCTAGGCCATTAAAGTCTTAAATATTATGTATGCCATGTCTGTTATTATTTTGCCCAAAAGAAATGTTAGTAAATTTAGAAGAATGTAGTTTGTGTGAAAACAATATTTATAATGATATATATATATATATATATATATATATGTATATATGATATATATATACTTATATATAGTAATGGTATATATATTTATAATGATATATATAAGTGTTTATTTATAATGACGATCACTACAAAGAAACAGACACTGGCTGCAAACGGTTTAAGAAAAAAATAAAAGAATAACAAATGGACACTCCGTGGATTCTAACCCAACCTCAAAACGGAGCAAAGCAACGGTTTAACACGGGGATAGAACACCACAAAGAAACGGGCTGTGGCTGCAATCAATCCCAAACAATAGACAGAACCTGCAGTTTAAAAACACGGATACGGAATAATAATTCGAAACCTACCAGCAGACGAAATTAACGCTTAAGAACATTGTGATGGAAACACACACACACACACAAAATTACACTACCTGCATTCGAACCCAACAAACAGGGGAAAACATCCATTAAAGAACACAGTTAAATTATAATACTAGGCTATGTACATTCTGCCCCATTCAAACCCAACCTCCAGACAGAACAATGATATAAGAAAACAGTTAAAGAATAGTACTACACAACATGGACACTTCCTGGATTCTAAGTAATTATCATGAATCACCGATGATTCTTACTGGAGATTTTAATGTCAATTTTCGCTCTCAAGAATCTCAGCCGTTAATTGATTTTTTAAAAGAAAAATTTGATCTAAGGAATACTTCTCGACTTCAATCAACAACGCGTTTCGGTACAATGCTAGATGCTGTATATTCAAGAAAATTAGCAAATTTGGAGAGTAAAATTTATGTTGCAGATTACCTATAATTTCATACATAAAAAATTATGATGACATTCAAGTACCTATTTCCAATGAATAATATGAATACAACATTTATATAATCTTTGTAAAGTACATGAATAATAAATATATTTAAATTATAATATTTAAGTTAAAGTTTAATCATTTCACTGATATGTGTCGTAAATGTCAAAGAAGTTTTACTTCAATCGCGCGTAAAGATTACACGCACACACTTTTTTTTATTAAAACATTTTTGTTCTAGTTTAACATTAACTTTACAGATGGCAGCACTAAAATGCCTAACGCTTCGTAGATATCGAAAAGGAAAATCACATAGCATTTGAACAGTTCATAGGCAACACTTCAATATCTGGACATTCTTTGACAAGTCTCGCATTCAAAAACGAAATTATCGTTTACCGTTATGATTACCATTAAAACACATCCCCATATTTTTATACGTAATCCTCCGGAAATTTGACGTGTTTAGAATGGCGAAATACTTCATCTCGTCGTGTTGGCAAAGAGCTAAGTTGTGCGATATTGTATTCTAAAAATATCATATGGCTCATAAAATATTATTTTTACTAGGTTACTTTCTTTTTACATTTATTGTTAGCAGGCGATAATTGTGCTGTTTGTCTGTTATAAAAATTTTCGTAAAAAAATACATTCATACCTTTTTGTATGATATGTGTCTTTAGTGTGTTTTAATATCAAGATTCTTTTACAGACAAAAAATTATAAGTATGTTTCTCTGATGTTTATTTTTCTTCTCCATATCGTATATGAAATAACATGCATTCTTAAAGAAACAATGAAATAGCATGCATTCTTTATGAAGAAACTAAATGTTTAAAATAAATTTATGAAGATGGCAGCACCACAAAAATTATGTCACATGTAAGAATTGTACAATATGAATTCCATCTTTACAGTATAATGTGGATAAAAGGGATAATTTAGAGAAATCAGTTATAAAAAATACAAAAAAGGAGAAAAGAGTTATATTTATATGTTTTTTTTTTTTGTGTGTGTGTGTGTGTGTGAGGGGAAATGCTATTCCTTGCTCTTCGTAATGTTTACGAATGCATTCGTCAGTTGAGTCAACAACCTTTTACTGTTTTCTGATAAGTGCATGTGTTGAAACCATACCTGGATTAGAATATCAGTCAGTTTTGTTTTATTATCTGGCGTACTTTAATTCACACAGTTCAGCATACTGACATATGTAGGACTGTCTTAATTAATATAAGTTTTAGATACTTTATAATTTTTTCATGTTTTGATATTTTTTTCAATATTACTCTCGACATACTATGAAAATTAATACATACTGAACAAGGAAGATGTTCTTCTTAATAGTAATTCTTCCAGTCAAAAATAGAACATATTTCGAATTTATTGTTCTGCCTTATCATACTGGTGTTATTAAATGAGAAACGACCATAAAATACTGATGTGCAATTACATAAGAACAAAAATATTTGCATAAAAGTAATTTATAAAATAAAAATTTTCAATAAATTTCAAGAAGCAAGCGGCCCTACAAGTGGCACAGCACACAGCGCTCTGAACTGGGAGATGGAAGGTGCCTGGATCAAAACCAGATCTCGTCCGAAGACTTAACCTTTCACAGTTATCCGTGATTTCTTCCGAAACATAGAGTAAATACAGGTTAGCACCCCTTAAAAAGACCTCCATTAAGGGCACCCCACTCCTCGGTTTAGAACGCAAGTGAAGCTAATTGGCCGTATAATCCCACTATATAACTCAAGCTAGCAATATTTCCGTAGTCTGTCGAAAAAATACCCCACCCCTATTCTCGCTTAAATGTAAATTAAATGTGATGCAAATATACGATATTCGCTAAGTACGCATTACGAATGGCAGACAAGAAAAAAAAATACAAATTCGCTTCAATAAAGTAAGAAGGGCCTTCTGCAATCCGGTTTTTCTTTTATGTGCATACTAGCCCACTCGGAATTTCTTTATAATTTACTGGAATCTCAGCCGGTCCCATTAAGAGATATTGCTAGATCGAGCAAAAAAGAAAAAAAAAAGTCTCCATCACCATCTCAGAATGTCATGATTTTTTTTTCTTGTTTCCTTCCCCAAAGGAAGAATGAATTCGAAATATTTTTGGTTTACCGCCTTTAGTTTTCGAGTTATGGGGGTCAAAGCACCCCAGAGGAGTGACGTAGAAATAATTTAGGGCCATTTTTGTCATTTTATTGTCTCGACTGTGACTGCCTCGGAGGTGATTAAGAGATTTTTTTTTTAATCTGATAATCTACCTTGTATATAAACATATCAAATTGAAAATTTTTTCGAAAATAGTCAGAGCCCCCCCAAATACCACCAATTTACTTTTAAAATACAGTTTTTAAGAATGGTTTAAATCTCGGCTATAGCGTGATACAAAAAAAAATTGATAGGGGCAGTTATATATCTTCATATAAAGTAAATCCAATGGCAAATATTTTTGAAGACCACAAGGGCTCCTCGGTACAGGGCCCCAAACATGGTCCTTAACTCTAATTTATGCAGTTTCGAAGGATTGGTAGACATGCCGCCGACTTTCGACAGGAGAACTATTGGCACGGAGATCTAGTATCAACCTAGAAGTTTCATATTATGGTAAAACATATTTTGAAGGTAAAACTTTTTCCATGAAAAATCAAAAAATGTACCTCCCTATTTGGGATATCCCACTGACACGCATGGGGCATTTCGGCGTTACTTTTAAAAGTTTAATCGACTGTAGCAATATTGAAAGTTAATTTATCCTGCATATATCCCAAATATATCTTCCATATATCACAAATAGATCTTTTACAGGGGCACTCATAACAATTACATTACGCTGTATGGGAATCTCTATAACTACTGAACCGATTCGAAAACTTTTTTTTCACTAATAGAAAGCTACACTGTTCCTGAGTAACATAAGCTAAAATTCATGCATGCGATTAGGTTCAGAAAGAAGTGAAGCATGAATGAATAACAAAAAGTAAATTGATGACACTTGTTTATTTTAAACAAAGCATGAGACATGGTATATATAGAGTGAATGAGTTTAGATAGAATTTTTTTTCTCATTTGGCGAATAGAGATAGTTGTGATATTATTTACGAATTATTTTGAGAGTTCCTGTAAATTATGCTGCATGCATGAATTTTAGCTTATGCTACTTCGGAAAAGTGTAGCATTTTCAGGGAAAAATCTTTAGAATCAGTTCATTAGTTACAGAAATGTCCATAGAACGTAATGTACTAGAATTCTTTTCAATGTCCCTGTAAAAGAACTATTTATACTACGTGCATGAAAGGTAGCCTATAATATTCAGGAATAGTGTAGCTTTCAATGAGTGAAAATTTTTTCGATTCTGTTCAGTAGTTACAGAGATTCCCATACAGCGTAATGTAATTCTTATGAGTGCCCCTGTAAAAGAGCTATTTGTGATATATGCAGATGCATTTATGATATATGTTGGATGAGTTTAATTTTCAGTATTGGTACAGTCGATTAAACTCGTAAAAGTAACTTTGAAATGCCCCATGCGTGCCAGTGGAATGTCCCAAAAAAGTGGTACTTTTTGGCAAAACTTTTTAACTTTGGATTCTTTTTATATGGAGATATGTAACTGCACTGGGCACATTTTTTTTTTTTGTGTCACGTCTCAGCCAAGATTTAAAGCATTCTTAAAAACTGTGTTCTTTATGAAATTGGGGGTATTTGGGTACCCTTAATTTTGGGGTTTTGACTATTTTCGAATGAATTTTCAGTTTGAGATGTAATTATCCAAGGCATACTATCAGGTGAAATGAAAACATTCTCTGAAGCGCTTCAGAGCCTTTCGAGACAATAAGGTGGCAAAAATAGCCCTAAATTATTTCACTCCTGTAGGATACTCCCCCACCCCTCATAACTCCAAAACTAAAACAGGTAAATTAAAAATACTTCAGGTTTGTTCTTTCCATGGGTAAGGCAATACAAGAAAAAAAAAAGAATCATGAAATTCTGAGATGGTGATGGAAACCCTCTGCTTGATATTCCCGTGCAACGCCTCTTAATAAGAGGATGGCCTTTTTTTTTTAGCGTGCTACATGGGTAAAAATGATGATTTCGGACTGTAGAAGAAAACTGCGATTTGGTGTTTACATTAGGACAATACCTCAGAAAAACTCGCCTTTGTACACTAATTTATCCTTCATTTTTCGATGAATAATTTTCGTACTCTGAAAGTGAATTCTTTCGTGAATTCTCCCCGAAAGTTTGCAGAAGAGGAAAAAAAAATTCGTTGAATCTGAAGAAGTTTCTTAAGGGGACAGCCTACTTTTAAAATGCCCCAAAAATTGATTTTGAGATTTTTATCTCATTAAATAGTTTACTTTATTCTAAAAAGATTGATACCAACCATTTTTCTGTATGACAATTATTTATTGAGATAAAAAGGAAAATGTAAACGCAAGTTGGGCAGCATGCTGTAGAAGCTGCAACTAATGTTGACACTAAAAGCATAAAAGAGGCAGAAAAGAAATGTACAGAATTTAATTTAGAAACTCGAAGAGCCATAAAAATGCTCAACAGTTCTCAGTTTGAGGCAATAAAAGAAAACGAAGGCAATGTGCATGAAAGCGGAAAATTTTAAATCGAAAAGTTCATAAAGTGAAATAAAATCAAATTTTTATGTTGCATAGTAAAAAAAATATATACATGGATATAATTATTAAAATAACTTCAAATAATGTACTTTACCAATATTCGTGCCTTTATATCCTAAAAATGTATCTTTTGTTAAGGTATGTACATATTTTTTCATATTTACAATTGTCGAGCTTTTCTTTAGATTGATGTTTCTTAAGCCATATTAAAACATATTTTGGGTTAATCATTTTAAATACTCAGTAAAATTATTTTTAAATAGTAAATGTTTCAATAGAAAATGTTTTTAATTTTTAAAAATTAAATTTATGTTCCAAAACTACAATTTGAACTTTAATTGGCGTTTTCTCAAAACACTGTTTTTCAAGTTTGCGCGCATGATATTTTAAAAACTATTTAAGATATCAACTTGAAATTTTTCTCAGGCATTTATTTTAATATAATGAACAAAATGAACTAAAATGAAATGGTTGTGTTTCATAGAAAAAAAGTTATGATTGTAAAACTATCAAAATTTTTATGATAATTAAAACTTTTAGGTTAAATATTTTTTTTTAAATTTAAATTATGAAAATAATTAAACCATTTTAGTTTTTATTGTTAATTATAATGTTTTGTTTAATTTAGAAAAAAATTATGAGGATCAAAGGAATTCTAATTGAGATATCTTGCGCGCAGTGGGAAAGTACCCGTGAATTGTTTTTACAATATTGTGTGGTAAAATAATATTTTTTAAATTATCACCTTTATAATAAACTACAATAATATTTTTAAGCAATAGAGTAATGTCATAGTAGTTAACTGAAAAAAAATTGTGTTTCTGCATGCATCCATTATTTTTTTTTAATTATGAAAGTTGAATTAAAATTTCTTCATTTTCCCATTCTTATAAGTAAGCTGTCCCCTTAAGGAGAGAGAAAAAGGAGGACAGGAGAAGAATGAAACGGAGATATTCCTGTAGCACTGTTGACGGTAGAATTTCCTTAAATTGAAGAAATATTTTTTTGAGGTGAAGTAGACATTGAAATAAGAATGAAACATTTCGTACATATTTGTTCGAATAGAGTTTTACTTTATTCGTAATTAATGAAATTATTTTGATTACTTATTTTTATGAACTCAGTTTCTTAAATAGAAAGCTAATGTCTCAAAAGAAATGCATTCTTACTTTTTATATCCAATTATTTTTCCAAAATTCCTTAAGCGCTCCCCATATATAATCTATATACCAAATTTTTGTTGCAATCCATTTACCTGTTTTATCAGCATATCCCTATTTATAAGGGAAGTTTAATTATAACCACCCGGTATACAACATTTAAAACTGAAAGTAAATATTTTCAAAAATATATGTTTGAAGAATAAAGCTTTATACCGGGTGTCCAGAAAAGGACTCCCTGATTTCAAAATTAAATATATCCAAAACAAAGATCGATAGAGGAATGTAGTAAACGGTATGTTTATTGTGAAAGCTGTAAGAATTTTATACAGCAGTTTGAAATAATAGTTACAAAAGCTGCTAACAGATAGCGCTGTAATCGCCATACATAATGCCTAGTACAAATAGTGATCCGAAGCCCAGAGCGATCAGTTCCACTATTGAAGCGTGAAAGGAGGTTAGCGTACCGAAGGAAGAGATTAAAACCATGTACTCCATTGAACAACGCGTTTTTCTGGTGCTAGAGAACCACAGGTTAAAAGAGAGTCCTACGGCGAGGCGCAGTTTTCAAGCACGATTTAATGTTGCAAAAGGACCCAATGCGAAAACCCTTCGTACGCTCTTCGCCACATTTCGACGAACAGGCAGCGTAACTGATGATCTAGTGTTGAATGTTGGCCGCAAGCAAACTGCAGTTACGCCTGCAAATGTCGCCACAGTTTCTGGAATTATTCAGTAAAATCCAATGTCATCCGTCCGTAGAATTCTGAGACTGGTTTGAAGCGTTCCATCTGAGACTGGTTTGAAGCGTTCCATCTGAGACTGGTTTGAAGCGTTCCAGCACGCATAAAATGCTGAGAAAGTGCCTACACATGTTGCCATTCAAAATTCAAACTCACCAGGCCATACCCGTACGAGGTGTGCAGCAAAGGGCTGACTTTGCTAATCAGATGCTCACAATGATTGATAGTGAAGGATTTGATGTTAGCTGCATCTGGTTTACAGATGAAGCACACTTCCACCTAAATGGATTCGTGAATAAGCGGAACTGGCGATTTTGGGGTTCCGAAAATCCATATTGGTGTGAAGCGAAACCCCTGTATTCTCCTAAAGTTACTGTGTGGGCTGCAGTATGCAGCAGAGGCATTATTAGCAGATATAAAAGTTTTTAGAGTTTTTCCTAGGGTAAATTATTCTCAATGCTATGAATAAATGTTTACTGATTAGGAACCTAAACTAGGTGTATTAATAAGTGACACAAGCATATAAATTTAAACATTTTATTTCTTACATGTTAATATTTTTAAGTTACTTAAGTAAGAAGAAACACTTTGAATGAGGAATAAAATTTTGAGCAATAGTTATTAGCAGACCATCACTCTTCAATAGTTTTCACTTTTTATACTGAACAGTGAAATAAATTATGGGGTAATTATCCTAAAGAACCTTCACAGTTAAATATTTTTAGACTTTTTTGGTCATCTATAATCAAGTTTAATTATTTACCGGGACGTAAAGTAAACTGCCCGGGACACCGGGATTTTGTCTGTAAACCGGGACTGTCCCAGCCAAACAGGGACGCCTGGCAAGCATAGCATTAGGGGATGTCACCATCATTGTGAAAAGCCCCCGAGATCATTACTTGTCCAATTAATAGTTTTACTGTTGCACTTTAACCCTTTGAGGCGCAACCAATTTCCCAATGCTGAAAAAAGGGCAGCCGTTGCCATCCTTCGACTTAACTACCAGCAAGATGGCGGGCGATCGAAATGTTCATCGCGTGCCACAGATCTAGAGACCCTATTTTGACGCAGCTGGCTATGTGCGAGCACAGCCAGCTGTAGTCAAAACAAAGGGTCTTGCTGGTAGTTAAGTCAAGCGGTGGCAACGGATGCCCTTTTTCAGCATTGGGCAATCTATCCAGCTGTTCTCGTATTCGTCCATTTTTCAGCAGATGTCAGTGCTGTTAAAAATATTCGTTACATTTTTTTTACGGGAAATGACGTGCTAAAAAGTAAAGGATTCTCTTGGAGCTATGTCACCCGCAACTATTATTGTAGAAATCAAATCTAAACTTCGTGACTGGCAACAGTCAAAACGTCAGAGTTTGGTGTTCCCAGAGCCGGAACACTGCGCGTTAAAGCGTTAAAAATCTGATGTGGACAACACCTGACTTCCTTGCACGTCTATTAAATCAAAAATATTCTTGGCGCACTTTTTCCAAACTTCTTTTGTTTGAAAGAGATAAAATACTGCAGTAATAGCAAATGTTTAGCGATTTCTAGCGAAATATTTCGATATTGCCAATCTGGGTTCAGTTTGAAAGATTTGCTTCTGACACTTATTGTGGAGATATTTTACTAAAAGCCGTCCTTCTGTTACAGGTAGATCATGGCCGTTCCATTACAAGTACGTAGCAAAAAGGAACAACTAGCAGAAGTCCTTTTCTATGTTGTCGGATGTTGTATCGGGGACATTTCTACGAGTTCATTGAAAGATCCATTGTTTGTCTGGCTTCTTAATAACGCATAACACTTCTGCGGCCATTTTTGTTACATTAATTTATAAATGCAGCCTTCCGATAATTTACTGTATCACAACTCAAGATTTTCCGTGTTTATAGCAAAATATTGTAAGTTTCCTTAACTTTTTTACTTTAAAGTAAAACTTTCATATTATTCTAGATTTATGAGATTTTTGTAGACTTTCAGCTCTGCATACTCCAAAAAACCTCCTGGCATTTCGAGCTAACGCCAGCATTCCTATTAAAACAGGCAATAGATTTTTTACATCACAATATAACTCTCAACAGCTTGAGAATATCAACCATTTTTTTTTTCCAGCACTGCAGTTTACAAAAGATCTCGTTGCATTCTTTTTTTTATCCAATTATTCGATATTTTTTAAGTTTCATTAAAGGGAATTTCATACACTAAATATAATTGAGAAACTGCGCAATTTGTAACATGGCATATCTTTATTATTATATAAAATCATAATATCAACTAACTTATATTTAAATAAATTGATTATAATTGGTATATATTGCAAACTGGAACAATTTGAAAGGCTGTTCATGAATCACTTCTTAGACATATTGTTACACCCAATCTACCTTCATTTCAATAAGTATTAGGATATTTAACGTAAGCTTTGAGATCTAAAGCATGATAACTGTAAAACTCAATATCTAATAAAACTATTCCCGTTGCAATTTAAGATTAATAGAACAATAACTACCGCTTTTCAGTAATGGTTTTACCTCACCATGAGACAGTGATTATATCACTGAAAAATGGCCACACGGCTGAAGTCTGAAGGCTCCGCTATCGGGTCCCATCGCGCGGCTGTCAATCTAACGGTCTGGAGTTTTAGTAGGTTTTCTCCAGATGTAACTTGAATACGCGCTAGAACCCCTTAAAAAGTCCTCCTGTGAAGGCAGGCCAAACCTTGGCAAATCGCCCTAGCGCAGCATTGCCATAATCATACAAAACAAATCACTTATTGTTTTGCACTAGGCCGGCACATAAGTCGGTCTTTTTATATAGTTCTGTGTTATATTCTTTTAATACTAATTAATATTATATTGTAAGTTTTAAGATAAGCATTATTTGTTCAAAAGAGTTAGAATTTGCCATTTTATATATATATATATATATATATATATATGTATATATGAACCCGTCGATGAACCCGTCTCCCGGACTTTTGAGTGTTAATTTTTTTACAATTTAAAATTTTTAATTGGCACACAGGCAATCATCCTGTCGACTATTTGAAACGTCAGTTATTTCAAATAAAGTTTCAGAGTTAAGGCAGGTAATATGGTTTATTGAACATTACATTTAAGTTACAATTTAGAATGAGAAGAGGGGAGGGGAGACGGGTACAAGAATCAGCGTGGACTCATTAAGCAGTTCTAGTGGCAGAAGTCCCCCGATTTTCGATGTGCGGGAGTATTTACGCTTACTACACCATGTGGTCTGCGAAGACACAACTCCTCCTCTCTCTTATCTCTGATCGAACCACACACATTTCCCAACATGACCCGCATCCGGGGCTACAAAGGCGTGGGGACACGTGTACATCTAAAGAACTCAGAATCGACGGCCTGATGTCTGGCAAATAACAAAATAAATAAAACATAGCTCCAGAGCGCGCGTGGCAAGTATGACAGGAAAGCAAAACTTACAGTGAAAGTACCCGCTTGAACAATACCCAAACTAGTAAAACCCAAATTACCTTTTTATACATTACAATATCCCCCTGCAAAAGAAGTCTGACGAGCAATATCATTGAGGTGGCCAGTCTCTCATTTGCGAGTCAGACGTCCTTGCAACCTAATCTTATAACTGCGAACTAATCTAATTTTCAAGTTTAGACACCTTAAATTTTTCTGACCAGAATTCTGAAACATAATGATGCAATAGTACGAAAATCTTACAATAAAAATAAAACAATGAGTGCGCATAAATTTTTTTAAAATATCACAAGTAAAATATTTACAACCTAGGTGGGATACAATAATACTGTACAACAATATAGTAATATAATTCAACAAAATGGAATAAACATGGCTGACATTCATTTTCTTTGCCAAATACTTATGACTTTGGCTTGCATGGCATAAAGTGAATGGAATGAAAATAACTTGGCAAAATGGTTGGCAAAATGCAGTTGGCAAAATGGAGTAAATTTATTTAGTGTAAAGGCAATGTAAAAAAAAAATGTAAAAATGTGCGTAGTGTGTAGAAAATTTCGAAGACCATAGCTGTGAAACAGCAGTACCATCACACAGGTATGGGGTATAGTAAATACCACTTGTAGGCATTTTAAGTTTGCCCAAACTTTAAACTCTCCATAGTATGACAACAAAAATGGGTGCACATGATCACGAAAAAGGAAGATAATTGTCAATACAAAAGAGAAAACTTGGCTATTGCCTCATAGCTTCCAAAAAAGGGGAAGAAATGACTCAATAGGCAGTTGGGAAAAACTGGGGGATTATTGAGAGGAAGTCCCAGCCTAGTCTAAGTCTAGCTTCATTTATTGTTTGCATAATATCTATAAAATATACAAAGAAAAAAGGTGCAGTTTTACTTACACCGCACACACTCGGACTTGGGGACTTCTTCAATGACTAAGAGAAGCGGGTGACAGAGAAAGGTTGGTAGAAGCATAAAAGAAAAAAGGATAGACGATAGACATTATGTCGAGTATTCAGGGTTCCAAACCCAACACTTAGAAATTTTGAATACTTTTTTTTTCTTTTTATATTTTTCTATTTTTTTTAAGATCAATTATTGTTAATTAAATTTAATCACTTTCGTGGGCTAGCTTTAATTTTTCAGGTGGGAAATAAGGTCTTAATTTAGAAGAGTGAACTATTTCCGTAGGTTTCTTAGTATGGTAATTAGGTTTATCAATTTCGAATGTAACTGAAGAACATTTGTTTACTATTGAATAAGGACCTGAAAAATTAGGAGATAATTTACGTGTATTTGGGTAGTTAAATTCTTCATAAATTACAAGATCTCCTGGTTCGAAATTAGCTTCTATGAATTGATTGTCATATCTAATTTTATTTTTATTATGAAATTCTATTGTCCTTTCTTTTGCTAATTTTCGAGTTTCATCAACAGGAGGATAGGTATTTTCCGAAATAGGTGAGTCATATGGCAATTTTCCAAACATTAAATACATGGGTGTAAACTTCGTTACTGAATGAGGTGTGTTATTATATTCACTAATAACCTGCTCTAGTAACTTAGTCCAAGGAATTTTAGAAGGTGAAGAGTTAACTTTACATTTTAATCTAGTAACTATGGATTGATTTACCCTCTCTACTTTTCCATTTGTCTGTGGATGATGAGCTGAAGTTAATAGTTGTTTAGTATTGTAGTTCTTGAGGATTTTTTTAAAACGCGAAGCAGTAAAAGCTGCATTTCTATCACTAAGTATCTTTTGAGGAACTTGAATGTTGAATATTTGTTTTAGACAGTTTACATAGGTTTCAGTAGTGACACTTTTCGAAGGAAAGGCCCAAACATATCTTGTAGCATGGTCAATTATTAGATGAAGATATTTTTTTGTTGAATTGTAATAGTTGAAACCTCCTACAGTATCAATAGAAAGACATTCAAAGGGTTTATCAGTAGCAGGTACAGCCTGTAAATAACCAAATTTCTTCTGTTTAGGTTTTTTGTTAAATTGGCAAGTCGAACAATGTTTAACATAATTGGAAATATCTTGAGTCATATGAGGCCAATAATAGGAAGGTGAAATTATACTTAACATTTTTTGAACACCAGGATGGCCAAAATTTTCATGTGCACTTTTCATTAAATTTTTTCATAAGCTCATAGGCACCACTATTTTTTTTAATCCTTTCTTATTTATGGTAATTAAATCATTAATGACTTTATATTTAGGACCATACATATTTTCTGCTAATTGTTGATTTTTAATTTCTTCAGCATCTAACAATAAAACCGAAGGTTGAATTAGTTGGAGATGTTGAGAAGGAGGAATCCTTGATAACATATCAGCTTCGACATTTGTTGAGCCCTTTAGGTACTCTATTCCATAGTCAAACATACTTAATTTAAGGGACCAGCGGAATAATCTTCCTCTTAAATTTTTGACATTTTTTAACCAAACCAATGCCGCGTGGTCACTATGAATGACGAATTTTTGACCGTGAAGGTAATGATAAAATTTATCAAGGGCATCAACGATAGCCAAACATTCTAATTCAGTTATAGTGTAATTCTTTTCATATGATCGAAGCGATCTCGAATGATATGCAATCGGGTGCAAGATACCTGAGGCATCCGGCTGCTTCAACACAGCTCCAACTGAACAATTTGATGCATCAATAAATACATGGATAGGTAATCTAACATCGTATAATTGTAACACAGGTTTAGATATCAAAATATTTTTTAAGGTTTCAAAACTTTTCTCACAGTTTGTTGACCAATCCCATTTAGCGTTTTTCTTTAGCAAATCATTTAAAGGACGTCTTAATTTTGCATACCGATCAATAAATCTGTTATAAACATTTACAGTACCAAGAAACCTCTGTAGTTCCTTTACGTTAGTAGGTGGCTTCAAATTTTTGATAATTTCAATATTAGCATTATCTGGAGTAATTTGACCTTGTTTAACCTCATACCCCCAAAATTTTATAGTGTCCTTAGCAAAGTTACATTTAGATAATTTCAATTTAATATTTTCCTGCAAACAAATTTGGAAAATAGTTTCTAAATGCTGCATATGTTCTTCCATAGAAGAAGAAAAAACCATTATGTCATCAAAATAATTATAGGCAAATTTAATTTGATATTTATTTAATATTCTTCTCATGACTCTGTTAAATATAGCAACCCTGTCTTAATGCCAAATGGCAAGACCTGGAACGTATAGAGACCTGTATTAGTTACAAAGGCTAGTTTTTCAGTATCTTGAGGGTGGATGGGCACATACCAAAATCCAGATGCCAAATCAAGAGTTGAGAATATTTTCGCCCTACTTAGTTTATCTAATAAGCTGTCAATACGTGGCAAAGGCTCGGCATCATTTTTTACTATTATTTAATTTACGATAATCCACACACAGTCTAGTTTTGGTACCCTCGTCGCGTTTATACGCTAAAGTGACGGGTGCAGCATAGGGGCTATTGCTTTCCTTAATTAAACCAGCTTTTAATAATTGTTCAATCTTAGAATTAATTTAGTCTTCCTCTTTTGAAGAGGTTCGATAAGGCCTGAGGCAAACAGGTAAGTCAGAAGTTAAATTTATACGTTGAGGTTCTACATTAATACGACCAATATCATATTTATTTTTTGCAAAGATTTTCTCATATTTATTTAATAATTCCTCTAATTTTGGATTGATAGCTTTATAAACAGTCTGAGGGGGAACGCTTTCCTCAGAGACTTTGCTATCGGTTGAAGAACTGGGTTGATTTAAATGTAGAGACATAGGTAAGGCATCATAATTGTATAAAGGTAATCGACATTATTTTGAAAAACACATAAATTCACACAATCAATATATAAAGAAAACTTTTTGCACTCTGGTAAACCCAATATGGCATATGGCAGGCTTGAATATACTATAAAAAATTTTACACACTGAGTAATGTTTCCAATTTCTAAATTAACATAACACACTGTATCAAGTATCAGCAGTCCATCTGCTTGAGTAACATTTAAAGGCGAGACTCTCTGTACTTCTAAATTATATCGTCCAACAAAACTTTGCGGCAAGACAGAGAGTGTAGAACCAGTGTCTATGACACAGGGAACACTTAAAAATTCAAAATTGTCGAGTTAATTTTTTCCTTAGGTACCCGGGTACAGTAAATAGTCATAAGTTCTCTTCTCGCGAGGTCTCAGTACCATTATTTTGTGAATTTAAAATAGTGGTGTTCGAAGTCATATTCGGGTGAGTCATATTTGGTGCCGCATATGGGTTTGTCGCAATTTGGTTGTTACTCTTAAAGGGACAATTATGCGCCCAATGGAAAGCATTACTTATCCCTAGCCCCTCACATTTTCTACATGGAGTTCTAGGTAGTGTGCTTTCTTGATAATTGACATTATTTTGATGGTGTAAACTTTGAGGACTTTGAGATAGGGGTCGAAAACGGGGCCAATTATTTATTTGGGTTCGCCCTTGGGTTGAATTATGAATTGGCTGATGCCAATTTGGTCGGTTATAAACAGGAGCATGGTAGGGTCTAAAATTCCGAAGCTTGGGTGTAAAGTAACTAGAATTTTGTGCATTATTGGGCGAGGAGGTAAAACTTGCCTGTTGGGGCGGTTCGTGAATTTTAATTAATTTTGACGCTACCTTAAGCCACTCAGTGGCACTACTGGGTGGTTGCAGGGTTAAAAGTGCTCTCACATTACTAGGAAGACCATTGGTCAATCCTTCTAATATTATATTATTAGGTAGCCCCAATTTTCTACCTATTTCTAATTTTTCATGAAAATAAGTTATAAGATTCGAAATTTTTTCTAGTTTTAAATTTGTAAAATCCATGAAAGTAAACACGGTACATGAAATATATTTTTCTCTCAGTATTTCAATCAATTCTTGCCAATTATTACAATTTGCAATATTATTTATGTATGTTGTTAAGGCAGACCCCTTAAGAAATTTTCCTATATTTTGAAATTTTCAGTCTTCATCTTTATTATGTTGTAAGCAACACTGTTCGTAATATGCTATCCAACTTTCAAAACTCATATTATCTTCAAAATTAAAGGGGGCAATAAACTCATCACTTTTTTGCAGGGACATAGTGGCAATAGTTTGTGTATTTTCTTTACCATCTAACGACATGCTGAAATTTTTTTCTAAATTTTTACCTGAACGGAGAAGCATTTAATAATTGCATTAAGAATTTTTATTTAGCAGCATTAATAATAATACTGCAATAAATTTACAAAATCTTACCTTAATGAAAATACTATACTAATGGGAAAAATGCAGATATATCAATTTTTTTTTTCATCAACACTAAAATAGCCCTTTAAAATAACACACACACAATTAATAACCATTTAAATATAATACTGTAATGTTCACTTCAACTCTGAAAATATAATTTGCTTACTTCACTTAATCAATATCCACAAGTTGAAATCGTCATTCTTCAACAATAAACAAAACACACACAAAAAAAAATATCTTCTCTCACAAGTTCAATGCAGGTAGGAGGAGTTTCGGTCAACCGCAAAAACAAAAATATTCGGCACGGAGAAAAGGGGCCCTGTTTTGGGGCAACGAAGGCAGTAAATTTTGACGCACCGCCGCTCCGTAATGATGACAGGAGTTTCTCTTGGTTTGTGGCGAACGTGCGAAAAAGGAAAAAAAAAGATGAATTAGGAGGCGCAGATTTCGGTATGATGAGCGCTGCAGAAATACCGCATAGGCTGTTCATCAATGCAGACGTTCTTCCGTTTCGGCATTAACGACGTAGAACGTACAGGACGTTCTGTGAAGTACTTCGGAAGATAACCTGACTCATCAGTCGGTGCTGAAATCTCCCAGAGCAGGGCTCGACGAAGTTGGCCGGTGGAGAGCGGACTCAAGGAGTAGGCCATCGGCTGGTCGGTGAAGAGGCGCGCTGCATCTCCTGCGAACGATGGGCGATTAACCCGTGTCCCGGACTTTTGAGCGTTAATTTTTTTACAATTTAAAATTTTTAATTGGAACACAGGCGATCATCCTGTCGACTATTTGAAACGTCAGATATTTCAAGTAAAGTTTCAGAGTTAAGTCAGGTAATATGGTTTATTGAACATTACATTTAAGTTACAATTTAGAATGAGAAGAGGGGAGGGGAGACGGGTACAAGAATCAGCGTGGACTCATTAAGCAGTTCTAGTGGCAGAAGTCCCCCGATTTTCGATGTGCGGGAGTATTTACGCTTACCACACCACATGGTCTGCGAAGACACAACTCCTCCTCTCTCTTAGCTCTGATCGAACCACACACATTTCCCAACATGACCCGCATCCGGGGCTACAAAGGCTTGGGGACACGTGTACATCTAAAGAACTCAGAATCGACGGCCTGATGTCTGGCAAATAACAAAATAAATAAAACATAGCTCCAGAGCGCGCGTGGCAAGTATGACAGGAAAGCAAAACTTACAGTGAAAGTACCTGCTTGAACAATACCCAAACTAGTAAAACCCAAATTACCTTTTTATACATTACATACATATATATGTGTGTATGTGTGTGTGTGTGTGTGTGTGTGTGTGTGTGTGTGTGTGTGTGTAAAAACATAGAATAATTGTCGATCATACTTATCCATATAATAATTATCGATCGTAATTATTCTATTGTTGAAATAGATTTCAACAATAAAATAATTGAAAAGTTTATTTCAACTTTAAGTCAGCAGACAGCAGCACCATATATACTTTCGATATCAGTCTTGTAAATTTAGTGCTGCCATCTATTGCTTTGTTTGTAATCTATTTCGAGAGTTTATTCCACTCTGTATAAAAGTATTCTACCTACATTATATTTAATTGATATTGTGTTTATATGTTTTTGGCGCGTACGTTTTAGTGGATGCATGTGTGATTATTGGCGTTTATTTTTTTAGAGTTCTCAACACATAATAATATACCGCTGCTGTTGAAGATGTTATAGCGGAATATTAACAGGGAATTACATATCTTTCAGGGTGAAAACGTAAAATACAACTAACAGTTAGGACCAGAATTAAATCTAACATAAGAAAGAGGCATATGACATACGCAGAAACATGATAATATCTAAATACATCAATATTTTTCCAGTATTCACTAGCTTTTACTCAGTACATTGTCACTACATTTTTATTAAAAAAAAGCTTTTATTTATCCACTTATTTAATAGACTGATTGTATGTAAAAAAAAATCGGATGTGGACAGCACATGACTTCATCGCACGTCTATTAAATCAAAAATATTTTCGGCGAACTTCATCTAAACTTATTTTGCTAGAAAGAGATAAAATATCAGTAACAGTAAGGTTTAGCGATTTCTATCCAAATGTTGCGATATCGCAAAGGTGAGTTCAACTTGAAAGATTGCCTTCGAACACTTTATTTGACAATATTTCACCAAAAGCCGAAAAGCTTGAGATCGTTTGCGAGATTTTGGGGATAGCCAAAGTGGTAATGGACCACAGACTTTCAATAAATTGAATGCATCCATGCACCTTAATGCATTTAAAGTCATTTGGCTAACCCTGTAAATAAATTACCCAGTCGATTGCAGTCAAAAAAGATATTGAAAACAGTTAGATATTACAATAGTTCTAAATACAAAAGTTCAAAATTCTACGGGTTAAATTTTTAGAGCTATACAAAATACGAAATTTAGCGATATTTCGGCGAAACTCGCCAACATCGACAACAAATGACGAGATTTTGAGTATGGGCCAAACAATAACAGACTATCGCCAAATTTGGCGATATTTCTCCACACTCGCCAAAAACGATGACATATGGCGATATTTTGTTGATGGACCAAATGGCTAAGTAGCGCCAAATTTGGCGACATTTTGGTAAAACTCGCCAAAGTCGCCGACAGACGGAGAGATTTTGGGCATGGGGTGGTGGTTGCCCGTGGTAAACTTAAGATCTTATCCTTATAGTGGAAAGCCGTAACATAGAGCGTTGTGATTACCGAAAAACTTACCTGGGCCGTACTAATAAAAATCATGGAGAACAAATATTAAAATGAAACACAATATGCTGAAATCATTTGCCAAACTCGAAATGCAAGACTAACATCATTTTATTTTAAAGATTTTCAAATTCTGTTTACTTATTTTTTGCACATTTACTAAATACAAAGATTCTTAAAATATAATGTTCTGGGGAGATATGACATTAACCAGCATATATGAAATTAAACGCACATAGGGGCAAGTGCACGAGAAATGAAAAAAAAAAAAAAAATTACTGCATATTCGTTAATGGACGCTATGCATGCATGCCGTACTCCATTTCACTAGGCCTTCGCAGCTTGGTCATCCAGAGCACAGGGATAGGGGATCTGGAAATGGATACCTCCTGTCATCAGTGGGCCAGGTCCGAAGAGGTGGTGAAGTCCCTCTTTATTTGAATCAGCACTCGAATGAAACACCGGCACGGATCTATCCTGATGATGGTGGCGTCACATTTTCGGATAAGTCTCTGAGCACTCTGATCTCTTCTCAAGTTAGGAAGCGTCTCTTCCTCTTTTTCCAGACAGAAAAAAAAAAGTGAATCTACTGATATTTTTTCTCTCCGGAGCGCGAGAAGGTGTTTCTAATCATATGCCCCTATCAGGTACCTTCTGGGGGATTCTATTGGTTTCCTTATCCGCCCTCAGTCAACTCTTCGTGTCTGGATGGTTACTTCGCCCCCCCCCCATGGTGTAGGATCGGCTGTCTACCCCTGGATAATTTTATGGGATATAAATATTTTTTTCTTTCTTGACACAAATTGTGCCAAACTGTCAATACTTCAGACACTTCGGCGCCTGTACTTTATTTATAGCCGTTCTGTGGAAAAACATCCCGTGAGAAAAAAAAAAAAAAACACTCGTTCCCTTGAGATTTGCCCTACTTCGCCCCCTCATGGTGTAGGGTCGGCTGCTTCTGCCCCTGCATAATTTTATGGGATATAAATACTCTTTATTCTTGACACTTACTGTACCAAACTGTAAATACTTCAGACACTTCGCCGCCTGTACTTTATTTATAGCCGTTCTTTGGAAAATCATCCTTGTGTGGTAAAACATCCCGTGGAGAAAAAAAAAAAAACATCGTTCCCTTGTGATTTGCCCCTTTACTTAAAAAAAATTCATTAGACATTGTTTTGTACCACCACACATGGACCAAACAAAGACTGTGTACATTTGTATTATATTGAAGATGTCCATAAATATTAAAGTATTGAAATTCTTTTCGGTGCTCCTGTCAATAAACTCTCTAGTAGATTGGAACCAGAAATCGAGATGCACAACTAGATGTTACAGCAATCTTATATATGAAATTTCAACATTCTAAGATGAATAGTTTTTGAAATTTGACTGTTAAAGATATACACACTCGCACCAAAAGTCGAGAAGCTTGGCAATTTTATGCGTAGTTCTTGAGGGAGGCACGTGACCGTGGTCCGACCATTACCTAACTTACAAGGTAGGACAGTATTGTGCGTTAAATGGATGAATTTCCCTGAAATTGCCATTGACAGTTATATATTGGAAATCTTTAGTTGAGTGTTCTTGTAGCAGAACTATAAATGATAGACACTACTTTTAATGGAGAAATTCATTTTGTAACTCTTAACAACATATATCACTTCTGAGTCGTTTGAAATGGCCCAATACCTCTAAAATACGCTGTAATGAATTTCGGCCCATAGAGCGTAATGTATTTAGAATATTTTAGGCGGCCCTGTAGATAAAATATGCAGTCGAATAGAACCAAAAAGGGAGCTGCACAAGTAGATGTTACTACATTGCTAAATATAAAGTTACAACATTCTACGCCTAATGGGTTTTGATATATGCGAGCTTAATTAATGCCGGCCCATAAAGCGTAATGTATTTCGAATTTTTTGGGCGGTCCTGTATATAAACTATGCAGTCACTTCAGACCAAAAGGGGAGGTGCACAACTAAATCATAGAAAAAACCTAATTATAAAATTTCAACATTCTACTACCAATAGTTTTTGAGATATGCGAGTTACATAGGTACATACCTACGTACGTACACACGTACGTACTTTTTTTTTTACGTTGTACAGTACACACGTATTAAGCACATTTTTTAAGTTTAATTAAAGGGAATTTTATAAAGAAAATAAAATTGAGAGACATATATGGACGGTAAGAAATGGAAATTTTCCTCACATGTGTAATTCGAGTTAATTCCAGGGATGTGGAATCTAGAAAAGCAAAAAATATTTGACTCTTGATTTAAAGTTTGCGTCATATTGCGTCATATGTGCTAACATGAGATCATTGCAATATAATGACAGAAAGAAAAAAAATGTCAGCGTCATTCGCTATCCAAAAAGTGAAAAGTTTGACCGTTTGCAGAGAACTTCTCACTTTCAAAATGTCTTATTTCGAGATCCTGCTGTTTTTTGGGTTCACGTTTTAGCGATAAATACCTCAGACACTACGTAAAACGGAATTTTTTAAAAGTTTTAAATTAAATAAAAACTTGTAACCCTTTACAAAAAGAAAAGATATAAGACTGTGCTATTTATAGAGGCTTTAAAATTGTTTTTCTGTATTACGTTGTTTAATTTTTCTTTTCACAAATAAATCAAGTATTTATAAGCGGATATCGAGCCAAGCAAAGAAATTGTCTGCGTGGACATAAGAATATCTATGTACACAAAACGAAATGTTTGGAATGGGAAACTTTTTTCACGCTTTCAGAAGAGCGCTCGTTGTAATTGCTTCACAACCGACTGTGACTTCTAGTCGTTTGACAGCAGTATTTGGCTTCAAATATAAGACAATAAAAAACAGAT
Organism: Cheiracanthium punctorium; assembly: GCA_038373885.1. NCBI lineage: Eukaryota > Metazoa > Arthropoda > Arachnida > Araneae > Cheiracanthiidae > Cheiracanthium > Cheiracanthium punctorium. Next base: position 382,393 of record JAWZYV010010171.1, read on the forward strand.
GTTCTAATTCGAATTTCGAAGGGATCCGTCCTGGCAAATGACCATACAAAATTTGTTAGGCCTACGGTTAGGCGGAATTCAACCAACTTAAATCAATTGGCTTAATTTAGGGAAAATTCTGAATTTAGAGCATCATAAATCGCCTTAATAACTGCATTATTTCTGCACCGAAAATTAAATTCAACGCCATATTTCAATAAAACCTTGTTCTTAAAAATACGCTCTCATTAAATTGCTCCAAACAGTAGAATCATCTCCTCAAAATCGCATATCAACCATTTTATTTTTCGTCAAATTAAAAAGTTGCACATTTTAGACTCGGGAAATTTCGAAATCCTATTTTTCTTTTGAGTGTAAAAGCTTTCATTCCTGCTCTGATTTCACATGCAAACGATATTTTAATTAAGAAATAACCTTACAAATAATCTAAAAAATCGTTAATCTTTTATTTTTACTTCAAGTGTCTGAATCATTTAATAAACTTGCCAAATATGGCAACCGACATATACTTAAATTCTTACTTTTTCCACTGCGGGGTTACAACTGCGAAATGGCGAAGAGAAAAAATTAGCCTTTTGCGATAGGTTTTCTATCGATATCTCCTAAAATAATTCAAATTTTGAAAAAATCACTTCGAGGTACGTCGGGACCCGTCTTGGAGAATTTCCATATTTTAATTAAAAAACAACCTTACAAATAACCTAAACAAAAAAAAATCGTTATTCTTTTATTTTTACTTCAAGAGTCTGAATCATTTAATAAACATGCCAAATATGGCAACCTAGATATGCTTAAATTCTCACTCATTCCACTGCGGGGTTACAATTGCGAAATGGCGAAGGGAAAAAATGAGACTTTTGCGACACGTTTTTTATCGGTATCTCCTAAAATATTTCGAATTTCGAAAACATCGCTTCGAGGTATGTCGGACCCCTCCTGGAGAATTTCCATACAAAATTTAGTAGGTCTACGATCACCCGTTTCGGAGCTACTTGTTCGGAGCTCAATGTTCTTATTATGTTTCATTGAGCTGACGAGAGTTTTAAGCTCAGAAAAATAACAGTGATTGACGTGTAAAGTTATAAATTACAATTCACTTCATCACCGTTTTTGTTTTTCAGATTAAAGTAATTATAACTTATTTTATTGCACATATTTAAAATCTTTATCAAAAATATTGTCAAGTAATAAATTGCACTTTAAGGCCTTCATTCAAAGATTAACAAATTATAAATATAAATTGGGAGACTCTAGAAATTTTAAACAACATTTTGAATTCAATGCTGCCCGGTTTCCAAGGCAATGACAAGAGTGAAAAACTTTTCTGTAAAAGAAAGCATGAATTAAAATTAAAGTACGGGTATGATGTAGGAGCTCAAAAGCGCGTTGCTTTTGCTATGGATAACAGCATAATGCGTATGCGCGGCTTCGGGTAAATTGAAAGTCTGTTGCCAGACATACGAAGGAAAAAGTGCAAAATAGCTGCAGTATAATTAAGAATTTAAAAAGCTCCTGTAAATTAATGTTTATATTTTTCATAAAATTATTTTTCCCCTAAATTAAGAACTCTAAACATTAGCTTACCTTTCATTTCATTGTTGATTTTGGCAGTTTAAGTGGCAGTAATGGGCAGAACAGTAATCAGGAAAAAAATCTGGGAGGGGTTGGGGGTCGAAACATTGGGAAAAACAGAATTTTTTCACAAAAAGACTTTATTTTATTTAAAAAATTGAAATTTCGGGAGAGGGAAGGAAGATTATGATAAATATAAAATTAATTTTTTTATGTTAAATTCTAATCGTAAGTGAATTTGATATTATGTTGATGTCAACAATTTAAAATTGTATGAAATCTGAATGAGGATAACCCGCTTTACGGAAAAATTACTTCACCAAGGTTTACTTTTAGGAGAGCCAAAATATTTACGAAACAGTGAATGTTTCATGTAGGTACTTCTATGTCTGTGATATCAACAGAATTTTAAGACTTTTTATAGAATTTTACTAAGGTATTCTGCAGAATGACCGAGATTACACATCGCTCAAGCGTTTGGAATTTGAAGACAAAATAAAACAGTGGTCTACATCATGTGACGTTATTTCTGAACTAAACTAAAAAGACGAGACCATCCTGCAGAAGCACTTCGAAAGCGAACAGATTTGTCTACAAAACACTGTTTACGTTCTTACGTTTTCAAATAATCCTGGCATAAATTTTGTGTTATTTTGCGGTAACGCTAGCATTTCAAGTAAGTATCTGTTAGCAAAAACTTATGTCACGAGTAAAAAAATTCTTCATGTTCTGAAATTTCGTGAAAATGGAACTAATTTCACTAACATGATGAAAAACGGGTACGCAGCTAGTTTAATACAATGTTTGTCATAATTTTATGTCATCAATATTAATTAAACACAAAAATAATCATGCACTAAAAGTGCATTTTTAAGTAACTTTACAGCGCCTTGTCGACAGTATTTTAAAAAAGTGAAATGAAAATAATCGTATATTAAAAACATAGTAATCGCTTTTATACTTTTAACGAAACTATCTTGGGATTTAGTATAAGACAAACGATGCTTGATCAATCAGGATCGTTCTTAAGCGTCGCATGTAAGCGAGGAACAAGGTAGTAGCAGGAAGGGGGGTTTGATTTTAGTCAATGCATTAGTGATTTTTCTTCTAATTACTACTTAGTTTTAATTACTATTTTTAACTTCATAGCGTTGATTCTAGAGAACAATTACAGGTGAAAAATTGTTGATCCTCCCCGAATTTTTTTTTCTTGTTACTGCCTTGGGTGTAAGCTAACTAAAGAATGACCAGGATCAAAAAACAGTTTTAAAGGACACATTTTGTCATAACTCATTTTACCAGGTAAAAAACTACTTTAACTCGCATTCATTTTTGACCAGCAATACATTCTAGATGTAACAAAGATAATTCCGAATAACCTAGTTTTAACTTATGAGAACACGTTCTAACTAAAAATGAGTTTTCACTGATCGATAAATTTTCTTACACATATTATAATCCTATTCCTTATGTCAATTCTTTAATTTTACTTTAATGCTATTCAAGTGCTGCATCTATTAAAATCAAATTTATAAACCTTTAGAAAGTTAGAAAATTCTATTGAAATGTGTTTTCAGCAATTTTTCTTCCTTTGTGATTGGGGTTAGACTTTGTTGCGGGATAAAAGGCAAAACTATATTGAATTATTGAGTAGATAATTTTGCCTAAAAGCTTTTAATTCCATCTTGAACGAATAGTAAAGTGAGAATCTCGAGAATACACAAGTTTTAGAAAAATGTTTATTAGAAGTGAAATAACTATTTTGTGACGTAGATTTCTCTATTGTTACCATTTTCGTCTTTTTAAAAACAGCATATACTTTAGATTTTGCCTTAAATAGAGAATTTTTCAATCGTAGATTGTAATAACATCAATAAAACAGTCCCAATAAATTTGTAAAATGATTTAAAGAGATAAATAAGGACTGTTACTTTAATTTACGATTTGAAAAAGAACGAATACAATTCTAATAATTTGAGAGGATTTTGAAATTGAACTGCTTAAGAGCATTTCAGTATTTTTCTTTCTTTTAACACTAGAAGCGCCAGAGCAGTCATTTTGACTGTTTTCGCCATTTTAGCTTGGATTCCTAAAAGACCCTTTACTTTATGAAGGCATAATTTTTTGAATTCTCCTAAAACACCTTGAAAATTATTGGCACCAAATATGCATTGAATGAAAATAAAATTAATGGAAATATTTTTATGTATACCTAGAAGCGCCACGAGCAGTCAGATTGACTGCTAGTGAAATTGAGTTTATTCATCGTACTCTATCACGCAGAAAAAATCTTATCATGAAGAACATTTCCCCTATATATTCCTTTCATTCACTATTTCCCTAATCCATGAAATACTTGTCATTTTCCGCCCCCCTCCATTTAAAAAAAAAAATGTCCCGTAATCGTTTTCGAGATATCATGGAAAATCTAAGATTTGATTTGAAGTCAAATAGGAGTCAACGTTTAGAAACTGATAAGTTTGCTATGTTTTCAGACATCTGGAACAAATTTATAGAAAACTGTGCTCTTTCTTATAAGCCAGGAGAAAATCTGGTGTTGGATGAACAACTATTTCCATCAAAAGTTAGGTGCAAGTTTATTCAATGTATGCCGAATAAACCAGATAAATTTGGTATAAAATTTTGGATGCTAGTTGATGTTGCCTCAAAGTTTATGTGCAATGCTTTTCCATACCTTGGAAAGGATAACACAAGAAATGAAAATGAAAGCCTTCCTGAAAATATAGTAATGCGCCTTCTGAGCCCTTATCTGAATACAGGTAGAAATATGACAGTGGGCAACTATTTTTCCTCGCTTTCATTAGCTAAAAAACTTAAAATGAAGAATACAAGTTTTGTGGGGACAGTAAGAAGACATCGAAAAGAAATTCCGCATGAGATCAGGAAATCAAAAACTCAGCTTCACGAAACAGTTTTACTGAAAAATGGAGACACTACACTGACAGTGTATCAGGGTAAAAAGAATAAAAATGTCCTGCTTCTAAGTACCTTGGATACAGATGTAAATGTAGAGTCACAAACTGTGAAAAAACTTCCAGAAACAGTACAATTCTACAACAAAACCAAATGTGGAGTCGACATTATTGACCAAATGACACGTAAATATTCTGTGCGGGCTGCTTCCCGTAGATGGCCCGTGCATATTTTCTATAATATGCTGGATTTGGCAGGAACTAATGCCTGCATTATCTACCGAGAAATGAGTGGTAAATCTATAATAAGGCATAACTTTCTTTTTCAATTGGCAGAAGAATTGAGAGCGAGTCATTTGAAGAAAACACAAGTGCACAACTGCCCTCAGAAATTTCGAACACTACTAACAAATTCTCAAAAAAGAGACGGCAGTGCCAAATTGGATTTTGTAAGAACAACGAAACAAGTGATATGTGCCAGAAATGTTCACATTTCATATGTGGTAAATCCACTTCCAGCATTGAAAAAATTCTAATATGTAAAAATTGCGAATAGCATTAAAATGGGTTTTATTAAAAAGTAAGTAAAAATATTTTTTGTAGCATGTATTTTAACAAAAATTAACATTTTATTCTTTAAAAAAGCTTTTTAAAATACCATAAACTTTTTCTATTTAAATAAATGTACAAAATTCTTTGAGCAGTCAATTTGACTGCTGCTGGCGCTTCTAGGTAGAAAGAAAGTGCGGCGCTTCTAGTGTTAAAAGCTTGTTTATCTATTCTTCGGTTGAATTACATTTCGAAAACTGATGCCCCTTAAAAAAGTTTGCTCCAAAAAGTAATTTCTCGCTCTATAAGTGTTTGTTCAAATTTTATACCGATAGCATTATTTCGCAGAAAGGGAGACTAAATGTTAATTGTGGAAGAATAAAAACTATCTATGTTGAGGAATGCGTGTGTGTGGTGGGGGGGGGAGGTGCCATCATAAGTTCCCATTGTTGGAGGTTAAGTTCCCATTGTTAAAAGATTAGAAACCGCTGCTTTATAACAATTCCCAGGAGTTTCCTTCACAATTTTAAAGAAGGCAGTCATTGAATCTAAAAGCCTAAATTCATGAATCCGAATACCTAAACAATGACAAGATGTATCGTGAATCAAGTTTTGATTTTAATGAATTTAATTTAACAAGTAAAGTCGCTTGATTGATTTGAATAAAGGGTTACATTCTTAAATATTTAATTAGGCAACAGGCGTTCAGATGAAAACTGGACAGTTTACGATTACGTATATGGTTATCGATGCATTCAATTTCTACAAAAATTGATCCACAAAATTTGAAATCCATCAACACTCAAAACGCCCATCACCGCTGAAGGACTGACATTTTTTAAAACTCTGACACCAAGTTTTAAGATTCTGCAAAAAATTTTCATCAGCATTGAATGTTTAAAAGAGTCGTCTGAGAAACTTTTTCGTTAATTTTTCTTTCCGATAAATGCAATTTCTCAAAATGGTTGAAGACAATGTCTTTATATTTTGCCAGGATATTTTGATCATGACTAGCTGTGTTATGAACTAGAACTTAAAAATAAATGATTGCGGAAAACTTAAGACCATTTTTTATTCGTTTTTTAAACAATGAGTCAATATAAAAAAATTTAAAATTTCCAAATTATAGAATTACCGCATATCTTCCAGTTCACAACACAAACATGTTATTTATGTACTTAACACACATGCGAATAATCGTATGACTTGCGGCGTAAATGTCATTTTTACCAAAAGTTCAATTTTGAAATATTGACAAATTTAAGTTAAGATTAATTAAAAACACCTTAGCATTATACCTTATTTTAATTAAAAACATAGAAGTTTCATTAAAATTTTGTTTCTTAGAAGTGCCCGAAGGCTGGCACTTACCTTAAAAAGAAACTAATGCAGTTAAAAACGTGAAGTTGCAAAGGTATTTCAATTTTCCGAACGAAGCCAACAATTTCCATTCTCTTTCGATAGTAAAAAGTTCAGCTGTAGCGAAAACTAGAAAGTTTTAAAGGTAAATAATCTTCAAGAAGCGCCTTTGAGGTAGTGAATTTTGTATACCCTAAATGTATTTAAATTAACTCGTGAAATTTCAATGAAATTCAAATCGTCTTGTGTGTAACTGCAAACAAAAATAAAATGTGCGAGTCAGTGTGCAGAATTTACATATTCTCATTAATTTTAGAAAAAAAAAAGGATTCAATTTAAGCACCCAAGGGCGTGTAGTGAAAGTCCGTTTAGAACTACAAGAAACCTGAAGATTGTTTTAACGAAGGAAGCGCGAAGGTCCAAACGGACCTCTGGAGAGAAGAGCTTAGTTTTAAATTTTGTGGCACATTCCAAGACATGACTTAAAAAGCGGCGCGGTTTAAAAACTGGAGTGGCAGGGATTATAATTGTATTAGTTAGAAACTCAATTATTGAATCACGTTTTTGTAATGCTCGAGTATACACAGAATAACAGATCATAAATTAACATTCTGTACAATTTGAAAGTGAGAAAAATAGATTGAAAGTAAGTGCATTTACGAGAAACAAAACAGATCAGTGCATTAGTTATTGACATCAGCAAATTATGTTACACCTAATGCACCGTGACAGCACAGCCATTCTCTATAAAATGATGTTTACAGTCGAGATTTTCTTGAGCTGCAAGTTTCGGATAAGAAAATCTAAAAAAACTGAAATTTATCGAGAAAGTAAAGCTGTAAACAAAGCAATACAACACAAAATCGATGAATAGCATGTTTTTATTTGCAAAATTTTCACAAAATGCCATAAATACATTCCAAGTACAAAATCAAAAGTTTAACATTTGTCATATCTGTCACAATCCTTCATTCCGGTGATTAGTTTTACAAAAAACAATTCGTCATATCAAAGTTTAATCAACCCTGCAATTCTATTCGAAAATAAGCTAACCATAGAATGAAGGTACCTTGATCTGGGAGACTTTCCAAGGGGTTTTAACGCGTTTTCGCGTTACATCCGAGGTAAAGACAAACTGCTCACCGTTAGATTGACCGCCTCGGAACAGATCCGAACCCAAGAGCTTCATATATCAGTCGTCAACCATTTACAGCGTATTGTCTACTCTTAAATGGTGGAGCTTTCCGCGAGCACAATCGTTAGCTTCGGTTTTTTGCAAAAGATATCGGATAAAGTTATGAGAGGTGTTCATTCCCTAGTTTGAAACGCCGAAATTATTTAGTTTAAAAATCTTAAATTTGACTTGGCAAAATTACAGTTTTAAAGCAGTCTTTTTAGCCGAAGAAAAATCAAGTAAATTTAAAATAGGCATATTTTTAAATGTCATTTGCCCTTTAACAGCATTCTATAGTATAATGCGAGAAGTATACTTCTCAAATATTAAGGTAAACCTACTCCGAAGGTATGCAAGCACCTTAAAGAACATTCCTTACATAAGAAAAAAATGAGTTTAACCAACTGATTTTTCACTAAATATTTCTATCATTAAACATGTTGATGAAATTATCTTTAATAAACAAATTTCTTTAACATGACATACGACCAGGTAAAAGAATGCATTATAGTAACATAATTTGCATTATTAATCTTCAGTGCAACACTGCAAAGTTTTACTGTATTTCACACAGCATTTTTTTCTCTTTTACAGAATACAAGTAACCACTTCATACTAACACTTTTCGGTAGGGAATATTACAAAATTTCTGCTTTTATTTCCTGAGCTAACTAAAAACCTATTAAAAATTTTACCGTTACCAAAGCTGCATTACATTAAGGCTGGCACTATATTTCAAAATTGCATCACTTTCCAAGTCTCAAGGATCAAAAAGTAGACTTGTGTTCAGATACTGAAAATTATATTTGCCCTATTGATATTAAAATTGTATAATAGTTGCAAAATCCCACGAGAATGATCGCGGATGGTAGGCAATGCACAAAAATTATGCAATTTAGTCCATTTCTGGGCAGAATTTTACACTTCAAACATAGCTTTAAACCGGAAGATTAATGCACTTTCATGTCGCTATGTATTCTTCGTTACTTCACAGCCAAGTCCGGCTTTTGAGTCAATACACTAATCTCTGACCGTTCACAAATGTTATTCAAATAGCTCTTTTAAACGCCAAAAGATTTAGTTTAGTAATGTTACGGTTTAGTAGAGTTAGTAAGAATTATGAAGTTAGCAGTCTTGTGGCTTTTAAAAGAGTTATTTGACTAAAGTTTTTACTTTGTCTATTTGCTAGACTTAAGTTATAGATTGTCAGTGGAAAACGCGACTAACAGAACGACCGTAAAGTTTTACTTTGGAAAAGAAACTAGCGCATTTGCATTGGATCTATCACATGAGTACTACGTGCATATGTGCCGAAAGTTGAGATTTGTCCGAGTACGCAGGAGTTCAAAATATAGTCAGACCCTGCATTTACAGACTTCGGTGGTTTGCTTTAAAATATACTAGCAAAAGTTAAAATTTGCTGTACTCTAACCAAAAATTTGACAACATTTTGGAAACGCTAAAATTACTGCAAAATGGAAATTACCCTCGCTTTCCCACCTTTATATTAAGAGTTCATTTGCTTAACATCAAGAGTTCATTTCCAGATTTTTTGTAGTCCTTAACACTGAAGACGCCGTGATGACAGTTCCAGCAAGAAGAGCTTCTGCAGCAGCAGGCGACAGACTTCGGATTGTGTTCAGCAACAAGCGAATTAGACATCCAGCATCACAAAGTCTTTAACGTTACACCATTGAATCCCGCACTCCTTCCAAGTAGCTGTAGAATGGCTTCAATCTGAAATAACGGAAAGATGGCTATACTTTAAAGCATGCTTGCAAAACGTAGATACATTTTACATGTTTAATAGTTTAGTTCATAGTCCCGTAGATTATATAAAACTAAATCTTTCTCTGCAACGTCATTTCAAAATTGTACAAACTGGGAACAAGCAAACTTTGATAATGATTTTACTTTTTTTCACATGAACTTTCTAGCTTCTTATTCCTGTCTTTAACATACCTAAATGGAAACTGGCAGAACACTACCACACAAATTAACTTATGTAACCAAGTCCTGAAATTCTTGATTTGATCTAAAATGTCTGCATTTTACATACTCGTTCTTCTGCCACATTATCTCCTATCGATAATTAAGTTTCTAATTCATGGGTATTTTAAAGGAAATGTTAGAATTTCCACTAATAATCAAGGCCACGAAATTAAGTTTGATTGACCAAGTAGGACGTATAAATTACGCAGACTGAAATTTTACAAGTATTACACGAGTATGAACGAAATTTCTTTAAAACAAATAACCTTAACACCTTCCTGTACTACGGCTGTATGCAATTTGTTTTAAAAACACTTCGCAGAGATCCTTTAGCCGATTAAATATTAATAATCCATCAGGGTCATTTCTTCAGTATTTCTATATTGCTCAATTTTTTTTAAAACTAAACTATTCGGTAAAATTAATTGCAAATGAGCTTGCTTACTCAGAGACTTGTTTTATGCATATGACCCCACCACGCAATGAATTTCTTGAATTGAGAAATGCTTTACACACGACTCATCTCTTTCTGTTGCTATTATGCTTAGTTCGATATTGTTTTAGGGCGATTTTCAGACTTCTAGAATTAAACTAAATCAAGTTTTAAACCCAAAAGCTTTTATAGCAAATTTAGTTATTCCACGCAGTTAGAAAATGCCAAATCTAGTTTCAGATTTATGGTGGAGTAAAGAGGTTGAAATGAAGTGTTAATGTCCTGGTTCGGAAAGCAAAACGTTATTTTAATTAATAGAAAAGGGCTTCTATATGTATGGAGAAGTAAAAACTGATGTTTCTAACACTAAGACTGGATCAGCAGACTTTCTTTTCAATCTGATGGCCTGCAAGAAAGAAGCCTGGAAAGCAATCATTCTGGACCAGTCCCCAACACGTTGTTTAAATTCTTTGGTCTATTGACAAATTTGTTTACAATCTAAAATGCGTTACTGTAAATTCAGTATATTACTTTCAATCTAGAACTCATTAAGCGAAAACAAGGCACAAGAGTAAACTTTTCTGGCTAAATTTCTCGTAGCCAGAGTACAATATTTTCAGCAAATAGAGACTAAATTTGTACCTTTTCAGTTGAAGTATCCAATGACTTCAGTTTTTTTCAGGAACACAAAGCAGATAAGCCTTCATCCAAACTCTTCCCATGAAGTGTCAACAAAGGCTTTCTTTGCTCCATTGTTTTCATTACGGCAACTCCCGATGACTTTAGATTTCGGATCTCCAACTTTGCTAAACGGCTGGTTGCCACGCCTGTTCGTTCTCAGCTGCATCTGTTAAAACCCTCTTCTCTTCGGAACACCAGGACCTATAATAGACTCTTACAAGAGAGAAAGGTTGATAAAAGCACTTTTAACAGTTTAATGATAGCTTGGATAATGTTCTTTTAATCAAAAGAACAAAAGTTAAATGTACCTCCATATAGCAAATGACTAAAAATTAGGTTGCAACAAAAAAGGCAGCACAGCAACTAGACTACCGTTGAAAAAGTAGACACTAAAGTTTGCAGATTTCAAATGAAAAAATAACTTGCAGTGTAAAACAATACACTTATTTAATTGCTTCTTTAAGCGTTATTTTATTAAAGTGTTCAATACCTTAAACAAATATTTGAACTCGTTTTAGCCTCATCTCGGGCTGCAGTTTAAGTTCGATTTAGTATACGGTTACCGTTTTCAATAAAAAAACTAAGAAAAATTAACTGAAGAGGGGAAATAACTTATCACCGGAAGAAAGCTGGCCTCACATATTTACCAGTGTCTATAGAAAGATTGTCAGGACAGAAGTGATCGAAGATTTGTTCAGCTGTTCATTGAATAAAGAATGTTGAAAATTTCGAAACGCTTGAGAATGAGGCTTTTTATTACAGCAACATAAGAGGCTAAAGTACTTTCAGCTTATTCATAATTTTTAACCCAATGAAACTCCGCAACTGTACACTTTGGCTGAAACCCCATGATTGCTAGAAATTAACATTTTAGGCAATCATTCTAAAAATATTACTAAGGATATCTTTATTTTGTAAGGTTCACTTTAACGAAAATTCAATGGACTCTAAATGAGACTAGTTTGTAGTAAAAACTATTCAAAAATCACCGAGCATCAGCTTGACGATAAGGCACTTCCAATTCAAGCCCGGATGTTCAGTCCTTACACTGTCACAGTAATTGCTTAGTACATAATTTAAGGTGGCTGTCATGTAACGAGAAACAAGTTTAACTGTTATATCCAATTAGAAAATGGCTGTAGATTTTGCACCGACAAGATCTCGCAAACCTGTTTACCAGGAAATATGGTATTGAATTACTTGCCGTCCATACAATTGAACGAAGATTAATATCGAAAATTTATTTGCCCTGAAAGCTCAACGCCGATAATTTTTTCATGCCACATTTATGTTAACGCATCGGTATGATTTCATTCTTTTTCTCTTGTCATTATAAAAAAAAAAACAAGAGAATTGGCTGAAAGCTAACGAAATACGCATAGTAAAATCTAAAGCTAACGATGTACGAAGACATTACAAAGCTGAAATTTTGCAAGAGTATCTCATTACGTATGTAATTTCTTTTCAGAATTCATCAGCTATCAAAAAACTTACAATTTAGAAATTTGAAAACTACCTAAACTGCTTTAGTAGGGTGAGATATTGAATTACGGAGCCTGCATTAATCGATTTTTACAGGGCCCAAAGCAGACACCATGCTTCAATATTTCATCCCTTCCAAAGCAAAAGTTATACAAATGAGGTCTGTAGATTTAATTTATAAGAAAGAAACAATTTGAACACAGTTAGATAATTTTACATTACTATTAACTCATTAACTTTTTTGAATTTAATTTCCGAAATTGATTCAATGATTTTGACATTTTGCTCGGGCTATCTTTAATACATTTACGAATATGGCAGACTTCTTAAGAAAGCTTTTGTAAGTTATAACTCCAAATACTACTATTTTTCAAAATAGTTCATTAGACTGACAAACTAGTCAATTTCTCCGGCATTTGGTGTTCAACAAGACATTTAAAAAGCAGCGGAAATTATACGCATTTAAATGTTAGTTTTGTCAATCACTTTAAGACATTACAACTACCGTGTTCACCAGCTTCCCACTGTTAACCGCTTTTAAGGATTAATTTATAGTTACCTTCTAAGAGACATTACAGCTCTTCGTTTTATTTTCGAGACTAGAAATACGAATTTTTGCGATACCCACCTTAAACATTAATTTTTTACGACTATTTTCAGTGACTTATCAGAATTTTAGTCGAGCTTTATCTCCAGAGAAAATTACTTCAAATGTTTGAAAAGATAACTATAGTGACCTACCATTGCAGTTTCTTACATCTTTTCTGCGGTAGATAGGATACCATTAATTACAAAGTCTCAGCTTTCAAAAATTGAGAATGTTCTAATCACCGTAGAGCTAAATAACGGATGCAGTTGAAAAACAGCTCATTAAAAACTATTATTTGCTGCCGACAACCACCGAATCTTACAGCTCTGAAAAGCAATTACCTAATACACTTAAAAGCATTGGTCCTAAAAAATATTTTGCAAAAACTCTACGAATACTAAATACAACAAAATAAACCTATTATGAATGTACATTTAGTTCTGTTTGACTAGATTTAGTGAGAAAAGAACACTTACTAACTTTACCAAGTACATCCTGCGTCAAGCGATGCTTAGGTTAGTTTAAGTCATCAGTAACTCGAATAAGACATCCGATGTCAAGTGAATAAAAACTACTTACGAATTGCAGTTCTATTCGTTAGGTCTTCAGAACAGAACCAGCAGCCAGAGAGACGCTGAAAACAATCTGAAATAAACTAGAAAAAATTGTTCTTTTAGTTTGCCGTTACCCGAGAAAAGGATTACTCCTAACAAAAAGTTCAGCAAGTAACGTCTAGCTAAAATTACGATTGTCTGGATGAAACTGATTAAAGCATTCAATGCAAAATTTACCAACTTTGAGTTACAATATCATATTTCTAAGAATGGGTGCAATGATATATATACTCTAATGCACTATGCTAGTGTTAGCTTTCTCATAGGATGATTGAGCTATTTGAGGGGGGGGGTGTCAGAGATCCATTCTTATTACACATTTCGACTGACGATGAATTATACAATACGCTTTTAAAACTAAAAATTTTTACAATTTAGTATTTTGTTACGCAATAAGTCTTAAAACAATTTAAATAAAGCAATGTAATTTATGTAAAAATAAAAATAACTTTAAATCTTAACATATATAATCTTCAAAATTCATAAATTTTGCCATTTACTATTTTGAGTAGATTCAACATAGGCCCAAAGTACGGGGGGCGGGGAAGTACAGACCCTTTAATACATTTTTCTTTAAATATACACTCAACGTTAGAACGCCGTACTTATTTAACAATTCTGATTTTTTGTAGGGGGGCGAGTTTTCTGAAGTGCAGGATAAGAATACTTCCGGACGATTGCTTCAACGGAAATACATACTAGATAACCATTTTAGCAGATGCAAGTTTCAAAATCTGAAGTAATACTTTTACCAATTTGAGAATGATCAAGATGAAAACGTTCAAAGAAGAAATTAAATTAGTTCTTACTTTCATCAGGTGCACAAAAGATCCAAACCTGCTATTCCCATAAGAAGTCCAAAAGCTTCACTTGCCGCTTCGTTTTAATAACTGCATCACCAAATTACGGATCTGCACCCTTGCTAGCTTTCTGGTTGCCATGCTGGTTCACTCGCAGCTCCATCCAGGTTGGACTTTGACATCAGCCTGCCAGTCGCTAAAATACTCATACAAGAACGAAAGGTTAAGAAACTAAATGCAAACAGTTTAATGATGCCTTAGATACTGTTCTAACGAAAAAGGCTCGAAAAACTACATTTGCCACCACAAATACAGCAATGACTTAAAATTGAGTGTACATGCGGTGTACGTGTACGTTAAATCCGTGGTTCCGAAAGTCCTCTCTGCTGTCGCTAGCAGTTTCCGAGGAGTGCCAATATCGGAAGTCCCCCCTTATGATGAGGTTCCAAATTGTGGCGAAATTCCGGGAAGGACGTATATGTAGCTCTAAGCGACACATTCAATGACGCGAGCTGTCCTCTCCTGGCAAATAAATAGCAAGACAAGACTGCAACAAGGCTACCGTTAAATAAGACACAAGTTTTCTGTGGATTCCAGATTTTAACTGAAAGCTCTCTGGCAGAGTATAACCGTACAATTTTACTGAATTGGCGTTCCAACAGTAATTGATTCGAAAGTTTAATAGTTACAACAACAAATATTTTAGCTCGTGCTTTAACCTCCTTGCAGGCTCCACTTTCTACATTTGACTATGCAGTTGTCTTGCAGTTTCAAATAATTTTCAGAAAACATTTAACTTTATAAATTAACGAAATATCTTTCCACTAGAAAAAAGGGCCTCAGCAAATTGCTCATCAGGGTCTGTAGCAGAAGTATCTAGTTATCAAACAAATAATCAAAAATTACATGGCAGTTTATTGCCTAAGTGCATAAGGTTTATAAATTTATCTTGATTATGATAATAGAGGCTCAAGTGCTCGTATTATTTTGAGATTTATTTAGTCTAAGACTTGGTAACTTTTGCCAGTATTTTACCCGAAACGCTCATTTCGAGGGTTTTAAAATGTTTTTATACGATTAGTTTTCAACTTAAATAAGGATACCCATTATTTCATTACGGGAAAGGATGAAAAATTCGACTTAAACTGTCTCAATGAGATTAGCTTGTAATAAAATTTCCAAGAAATAACTGTATCAGCTTGACATTAAGGCATTTCCAATTCATTACTGATCATTAATCCTCACACTGCCGTCGTAATTGCTTAGTACAAAATGGAAAGTAGCTGTAGAGTAACGAAAAATAAGCAACTGTTCTAAGAAAGGACTAGTCGCTGCATAACCCCCCCCTTCACAAGCGTTCTTAGTACATATTGCAAGCATTTAGAGGTCATACAAGTTAACGAAGATGACATGTCCAAGACTTATTTGTCCGTAAAGCGTAGCACTGATAAATGCAATCCTAATTCACATTTCGTGGCTTTACAAGTGTTATTTTATTTCCTATTCTGTAGTCATTCTTGACCAAAATTAGAATATCGTAAAGCAAACGAAATAGACGTAAAATCTAAGAACACTAAACTAAGACATGGCAGATCGTTACACAAGTAATTTGAAATTAGCATTTAGTTTTAGAATATATGCTATGTAAAAGTACGCAACTTAGGAATTTTAGAATTTTCCTACAGGTTTTTGATTCAGGATGAAATATTGAAGTACAGAGCCTGCATAAATCGATTTTTACAGGGCCCAAAGCAGACACCATGCTCAATATTTCATCCCTTCCGAAGTAAACGCTTACCGAATGAGAATCGTCTAGATTCAATTTTTACTGTACGAAACAATTTGTACTTGCGATGTATTCATTATTAATGATGGCTAACCAAATTTTGTATTGTTTTAATTTTCGAAATATTTAACATTTGCTGTCGCTACTTTTAATACACATTTCTTAAGAATGCCCTACTTTGAAGCTTTTGCTACTCGAGAAAAAAATTCCAAAACATTTTTGCGTAAAATAGCTTTTTCAGATTTAAAGTAATTTTTTTAGACTGGCGAACTAGTAAATTACCCCATCAACTAATTTATGCTTTATATTTGTCACGGCTTTCTAAGTATCCAGTAAACATCCATATATTAATATCGAAAAATCAATATTTCTCGAATTCCTTTAGAATTACACACACAGGTCGAACAAGCTATACTAACTTAGTTACCGTTAGTTAATTCTGAATTGCCGGCAAACAAAGTTTAGAACTCTGAAAATATCAATATTCGTTATCACTAAGGTTAAATTAAGCACGCCATTCCGAAATTCTTTAACAAAAGTTCATGTACTGTGAGCCACCCACAGAATAAGGTTTCCACAACAGATTTAAAAGCGGTGGTGCCATAAAAATTTTGCTGAAATGTTACGAATTATAAAATCCCAAGATCAACTCAACAGAAAAGAGCATCGCGAAAGTAAATTTTGTTCGGTTTTAATAGCTTAGAATTCGGTTGAATAAGTATCCAAAACACGAGGAACTAGTACCAGCTATGCTAAGTACTCTCCGCAGTCAAGCTAAACTTAGGTTACATCTAGAACATCGGTAATATGAGCAAAGCCTTTGGATATCAATTGTGAATAGAGTATACTTACCAATTCCAGTCCTTTTCGTTAGGTCTTCAAATGGAACCAGTAACCAGAGACGGGAAAAGAAGCTGAAATGAACTAGAAAATACGTCATAGTTCGCAGTTTAATGAAAAAATGACTCCCGATAGCTAAACACTAGATTGAACTTGTTAAACAAGATACATACTGAAAGTTTGCATTTTCATGGAGGGTATGTGAAACAAACCTTTCATAGAATTTTGATTTTCAAGTTATCCTATTATTAAGTTACGTTTATCCTCGACTCACTTATTCTAACAACTCCAGGCAACCACTCAAAGGTAAAGATTAAAATCTACACCGTTTATGCGATCAGCTTGAAATTTTTTGTAATTATGTGTGAATATAAAAAATAATCTGAGTTACTTCAAAAATCTGAAAATCCACCCGTTCCCTCATTTTGAAGAGATGTTTTACTATTTTCAGCTCCATTTTATTTCCGATAGTAAAATGCTAATCATTTCCGTGGCAAAATTAGATACTGCAAGTAACAATGACATATGAAAGTCACTTGTCAAGCTTTGAAGGGAAAACAGACTCCAATTCGTTTAAAATAGTTTTCGCATATTCTTTTCTCACAAATAAAATGATTTACTCGGGATGTTCTCAGCGAAACTAAATTTTTCCAATGCTAAAAATATCCGCAAATTCTCTGAAGAACACTAATTTCGATTTGGGTATAGAATGCAAATTTTAATATAAAGTTATTTCAGGTGGACGAAGATTAAATATATTGAGTGAAGATCTATTTTCGTAAAACGTTATTTCTAGTGCCGCAAGTAACTGCATTCACAACGGGATTCGACGTCTAGCGTATCACTAAGAATATATCGTTCGCCAGAGGAATAGATTTAATGTTTCCGCAGCCAAAAAGCTTTCAACAGATAATTAACACTTAAAAATTGAATACAACTGAAAATTGTAAGTTATCGTGCTGAATAGACAGAACGAGGATTTTGCAATCCAATGTGGAATATTTAATTTTAAGTTGCTAAGCAACCTACTTTCGAGACTTTATATTCAGAATTACGACTTAAGTTTAGTTTCAATTTAGGATTTTTTAAAGGAGAAATTTATGCAACATTCTGAACCAGATACAAAAGTTAGTGGATTAGCAAGGAAATAGGATCAGAAAAAGCCCAGAAACCCGGAGAGGAAATAGACCTGGCACAGAACGAGCATAAATTCTCTTAACCCTGCAACGGAATCCGAGAGAACTTACGGAAGACATTAAAGGCCCATACGTAGTGCCGAGAGCATGAGCTTTATTTGAAAAGCCTTAAGCAAATACCCAGCTATTCTGGGAGCTCCATTGATCGGTTGCTGAGCTACAATAGAATTTGCAACTATTACTAAAAATTTTAATACGTAAAGAGTTTAGTTAGTAAATGAATTGGTCGTGATCATTATGCAAATTTAATTTCTTTTTAGCGTTTGCGAAACCTCAGCATTTTAAATCACTTGTTTCGTCTGGTATCATGTTAATAGTATCTCCGTATAAGTCACCAATTTAGATTTTTGGAGATTGGCTATATCAACGGTATATCAAGCTTTATGTGTGGACTGCATTCTTTTAAATGCTTTACTTCAAACTCGACACACGCCCCCTTCCACAATTAAAAATTTAAATTAACATAAAATTAAATTTACAACTTAATTTAACATTGCAGAACCTTTATACGAGTATTTAGGAATATCGTACACATTGGGAACAGCTATAGGAACCAAAGGATGTACTCCTCAATAAACAGTGAAGCCTAATGTAGAAGCTAAATGACTTAGGTTGCCTCAAGCAACAACGAAACTCAAATGTTAAACCTTTCAGCCGCGTTTTCGATTGTATGGTTTTTAATTTAAAACTGAATAGTGTACCAAAATTACTTAAACCGATAAAAAAGAGTTGTAGACTGTACACTTTCATATTAAAAAACCAATAGTTTTACATAATTTATTAAATAAAATATAAACAATGGACACCCCCTTAACAAGTATACGAACAATTTTCAATATGAACTTAATAAGAGGGCCCAACGCATTTCAAAATTAAGTTACTCAATTAGGTTCTGAACAAGCATTAACTACTAGAATACAATGACAGAATACAAACCGTAAATCACAGTCTCACTTCCCTAAGTCCGCTGGAACAGACTGTTCACAAAAATAAAAAACCACAGCAACTCTTTCCCACTGCTCCTACGCTTCTCGAGCAAGCGAACTGTTGCCTGACGAGAGAAAAGATAATTTTGCGATTTCAAGGCTATTTATAGTCTTACTGCATGCTTTCGAGGATCCGAACAACATTTAGGGCTATAATCTACCATGTTCGTTTACACGAACGTTCGGATTCGTGACATCATATCGACGTCATCGGTACACTGCAAGGTACGGTAAAGCTCTTTGTGCGAATTCCCCTATTACATTACAGATACAACCCCAAATTACAACCTACATGTTCGAAGACGTCACAAATCTGAACGTTCCCTTAAACGAACACGTCACATTGAATACCTTACATAATTCTGTGTACCTAGTGTATGGAGTGATCTGACGTTATTCGTAAAACCCCTCTAAAAAGTACACCCCTAGTTGTTGTTGCATTTGAAGCATTTATTTTTGGACTTTTGTGCTTGGTTTCAAGACGTAGCTTATAAATCCGCGTGGACAACAAAATAAAAGTACTTTCGCTATCACACAGAAAGGAATTTTTTGCAATCATGGTATGAGTGGGAATCGAACCAACGATCGTAAGCTAGGGCAATAGCGTCGACAATGACAGGGTTTTAACCACCAAACCTCCGGTCTCTTCATAAACCAAATCCGTGAACACTAAACAAATGACAGTCTTGTGTCAGGGATCGTATCGTAAGAATCCGAGTTTTGCTAAAATTGTAAAATTTGGAGAAGTTGTTCTGAAATATCCTTATGTTTCCAATACTCTACAGAATCATTTTAAACCCACCCCTCTTTGGTATCCTATGTTTAGAATTTCCAAACATGAAAAATTTCCTTTCCAGTTGTAAAAAAGCACAAACGTTACCTAGTTTTTCTAACTTTAATTCACAAATAGTAAATTACTAGAACAGGATATAAGGTTGCTGTTATATTTGGAACATTTATTTTCGGATTTTTGTGCTTACTTTGAAGAACCCGCTTATGAATCCTCGTAGAATAAAGCGGACAACACAGTGACAGGTTTTACTAGCACAGAAAAAGGTAAATTAAGGAGCCAGGGGATTAATTGGTAATCGAAGCCACGACTATACTCTTAGGCGATTAGGGCGGAGTAGGCCATATCCTTTACCTCCAAATCACCGGTCCCACAGGATTTAAGATGACATCATAAAACTTTGAAATGGGAGTTGATGTCTGACCGGTTAAGGGCCTGTCCTCCTCTCCGCTTTTCCGTTAAACGCAAAGCCTTGGGTTTGATTCCCCTTTATCACCTGGTTGTTTAAATTTCCTTTAACGGTGATAGTATAAACTGTCATTGCGTTTATTTCCCGAATATTTATAAGAGGGCTCCTGAAACCAGACAAACAAGATCGAAAATAAATGTTAAAAGTAAAACAACAGTAACAACGACGAAAATTGGAGGTTACCACTTTTACCGTGCTTTTTCTCCGGCTGCATTCGTAAACGACAAATTCGTTCACGAGTTTTTGTAAGAAAACTGGAATGCGTTTATTCAGTGCCACCAGTTTCTTTTCCTTTACGAAGAACTTCAGTTATATAGTTTCGTCGCCTACGAGATGTGTTTGTTGTTATTTTGGTCGATGAGAGTTCTTGTACATATTCAATATACAATAAACAATATTTTAAAAGAAAGAATGGCCATAATTGAAGTGCACTGATCAAAATTTTAAAATTTCAATTTAAACTTGTATTTTTTTTTTTCTAGCAAGAGAAGCTCAAATTTCGTTAATAACGGTTTAAATCAACTTCGACATCAGCACTAAAAATAAACATTTCTGAATTTACTAAAATGAAAAATACAAGAAAATGATTACCTTTGAAAAATTCTGTACCTTTCGTTGCAGTTTCTAGCGTGTGCAGGAGTTTCCTCTCGAAAAAATAATATTTGCAGCTTTAGCAAACGTAAAATACTTTTCATAACAACGGACGCCATTTCACAACAACAAAAAAAAAACAACGTGCAGCAAGCAAAAGTAGATGAATCTGATCCGTGCTCAGTTTACTTAGTCTGAAACTAACCGCACTCAGTTTTGTATACGAACGCTCTAGTTTATAAACTGAATGCATTTACGAAAACCTTAGATGTACCTTTCGTTTACAAAAACCTTAGTTGTAAACCTTTCGTTTACGAAAACCTTAGATGGAAACTCGTTGCACGAGTATAACTGAGTTGAAGTTTACGAATGCGGCCTCTCAAATACTTTACCACCTTAAGACCTAGGGCTCTATTCTGCCACGATCGTTTAAGCGAACGTACAGATTTGTGACGTTTGAGACACAGTTTTTTTCGGGATCTATAGCTTTTATAGCTTTCATGTCAGTTGTTCCAATGTACAAGTTCACATTTTATCGCAAATTACAATTTACAGCACAAGGACGGACAATTTTACATCCACACCCGAAGCCGGGAGTCGAACTCGGGCCCAAAGGATGGTAGTAGAGCGCGCTAGCCATTACACAGCCTGGGCGGCGGATTTGTGGCGTATTCGAAACGTGTGCTAGAATGTAAACATTCGGTAGGGAGAATCTGCCCCTAAAGCTCTAAAGTACCTTACAAATGCCAACATACCTTAGCAGGTTGCGGATGACGTCAATTTGATGTCACACATCAGAAAATTCGCCTAAACGAATGTGACTGTATAGAGTCCCTGGACTTGTCTTGCTACACTCGCACAAAAAAGTATTTTAACCCATTTATGCCTAGTGTAACCTTTTTTGGGACGGCATTTTCGCTATTAGTTGAAAACGTTATTTATTTTTCCTAACATTTATTCATGAGTATTGAGCCTCAACTCTAAAAAATATTTTAACATGACCAAGTAGGATGTTGATACTTTGATTTTTATGCATAAAGATTGTAAACAAATTATCCCTTGTTCAAGAAGTTGACATCAGAAATTTATTTATTATTTCTGTTATCAGTAAAAATCGAAGAAAGTCGCAAAAATATCCAGGTACAAATGGGTTAATGTAAGATAATTTTCCTGTTATTGTTTTGTAAATAATTAACCCATTTGTGCCTGGATATTTTTGCGACTTTCTTCGATTTTTACTGATAACAGAAATAATAGATAAATTTCTGATGTCAACTTCTTGAACAAGGGATGATTTCTTTTAAAATCATTATGCATAAAAATCGAAATATCAACATCCTACTGGGTCATATTAAAATATTTTGTTGCGTTGAGGCTCAATACTCGTGAATAAAGGCTAGGAAAAATAAATAACGTTTTCGACTAATAGCGAAAATGCCGTCCCAAAAAAGGGACACTAGGCATAAATGGGTTAAAATCATTATGTGTAAAAATTGAAATGTCAACATCCTGCTTGCTCATGTTAAAGTATTTTGTGGCGTTGAGGTTCAAAATTCGTACGTTTTCGACTGATAGCGAACATGCCGTCCCAAAAAAGGGACGCTAGACATAAATGGGTTAAATAATAATTTGTTGTATTTCTTCTTATTTGTGTGTTATTCCAAAAAAACAAACAAACAAAAAGATTAATTAACCCATTTAAAACCACCAAAAATCTAAGAAAGTCGCAAAAATATCTGGGCGCAAATGGGTTGATACATGATTCAGTTCTTATGAAGGATAGTATTTTACATATGAAATCAACATAGGAAATACGACTTACACTGGAGTACTTTTTGAGAGGATGTAGACAACCTACAAAATTGTGTCGGTCAGAGTTTGAAAGGTTACTCGTGGATATCAGTGTTAAAATCAATAGTAACATCTCCCACCCACCACCCTCAACTCGCGTGTTTGGATTAATCCGTGCGTAAAACATAGACATCTAATACGGTAGATAGCGTATCCTATGGCCAATACATATGTAGCGAAGTAACAAAGATGCACCACGTGACAATTAGACTGATGCAGCCAGCTTGAGACAGTTATTGCTCTTTTGGCGCTATTATGGGGGAAAATAATCCTTAAGAGCTGTAGTTTTTGATCACGGGCAACTATTACTGTAGACAGCGCATCCTACTGTGCAGGTATGCAACACAGTACCAAGGATATGCCACGTGACAATTTGACTGAGGTGATAGTTATCTTGTGCAAACGCCAGGTTGCCGGATGCGCCGTCTACTGCATTAGATGTCTATGGGGTAAAATGTCTGGTGAATAAGGCTGTAACCGGGACCATCGGATTCTACAGGGCCTGCTTGTGCACGCCGAAAGAGACCTACGGACATTTCCTCCTTGGTTAGATTGGGCCGTTAGATGACGTATCTAAGTGCTGGAACCAATAAGTGAGCATCCGTAGATCTCTTTGTATGACGCATCGGAGTGCACAAGCAGGCCCGGTAGAATCACGATGGCCGCGTTGTAACTGCTTCATGGAGAACGGATTTCTAACACTTTCCAAGGTTGAAAGTGTTTATGCTTTCGGTTTGTCTGTCTGTCTGTCTATCCGTCCGTGCTCTAACTCGCGTAAATATGTATCGATTTCAACGAAATTTTAAAATGTTATTCTTATCTACTGTACCATTTACCCTATTGAAAATGGTATATGTAGCATTTATAATTTTTCTACAGGAGCACTCAAAATATTCCCAATACATTGCAGTCTATGGGAAGTTATTCATTCAAGCGTATCGTATCCGTGGTCGGACCATTACCTAACTTATGTGGTTCGACGGTATTGTGCTTGAAATGGATGAATTCCCCTAAAACTGCCATTTACCGTAATGTATTGGAAATCTTTTGAGTGTTCCTGTAGCAGAACTATAAATGATAAAGACACCTCTTTTAATGAAGAAATTCATTTTGTAAGTCTTAACAGCATATATCTCTTCTAATTCGTTTGAAGTAGTCCAATACCTCTAAGATACGCGTTAATGAATTTCGGCCAATAGAGCGTAATGCATTTCGAATTTTTGGGCGGTCCTGTTGATAAACTATCCCATACTGGTACATCATCTCCATACCATTATCCGCGGGGCAATCCAGATCGGGGATGTACCAATCAACAATACATTACCGTCATACATGGGATCATTGTCTTGCTGAGACCTCTATTCCAGAGGTATCTTTTTGCGAGCTTAATACAGAGTATGATTAAAATGTTTTTATGAACGTTTGGATCTATAATCCTGTCAGTGTGCATTAGGTAGGGCTGCCAGATTTCCGAAATGTTCAGCCGGGACACCGGAATGCCCCCACCGTTCCCGGGCATTGAAGGGTACATTTGCTCGGCCAGTGGCTGAACGTGTTCGCGCTCTCAACTGGTAAACGGAAGGTGTGTGATTCAAAATCAGGTCGCGTCCGCTGACGTAACCGTTAAATATTTTCCTTGGTTTCCTCCTAAACTTCACGTAAATACGGGTTAGGATCCCTTAGAAAGTTCCCCACGGAGGACAATCCGCCCTTCGGCCTAGATCCCTCGCGCAGACAATTGGCCGTAACACCACCATTTACATTTTTCCCCCCAAGGGTACACATCCTTGAGAAGTTTTTGGAGCTTTTTTTAGGGTAATTTATTCTCAATTCTATGAATAAATGTTTACTGATTAGGAACCTAAACTAGGTGTATTAATAAGTGACACAAGCATATAAATTTAAATATTTTATTTCTTACATGTTAATATTTATAAGTTACTTAAGTAAGAAGAAACACTTTGAATGAGGAATAAAATTTTGAGCAATAGTTATTAGCAGACCATCACTCTTCAATAGTTTTCACTTTTTATACTGAACAGTGAAATAAATGACGGAGTAATTATCCTAAAGAACCTTCACACATAAATATTTTTAGACTTTTTTGGTCATTTATAATCAAGTTTAATTATTTACCGGGACGTAAAGTAAACTGCCCGGGACACCGGGATTTTGTCTGTAAACCGGGACTGTCACAGCCAAACAGGGACGCCTGGCAAGCATAGCATAAGGGGATGTCACCATCATTGTGAAAAGCCCCAAGATCATTACTTGTCCGTTTAATAGCTTTACTGTTGCACTTTAACCCTTAGAGGCGCAACCAATTTTCCAATGCTGAAAAAAGGGCAGCCGTTGCAATTGCTCGACTTAACTACCAGCAAGATGGTGGGTGATCGAAATGTTCATCGAGTGCCACAGATCTAGAGACCCTTTTTGACGCAGCTGGTTGTGCGCGAGCACAGCCAGCTGTAGTAAAAAAGAAGGGTCTAGCTGGTAGTTAAGTCGAGCGATTGCAACGGATGCCCTTTTTCAGCATTGTGCAATCTATCCAGCTGTTCTCGTATTCGTCCATTTTTCAGCAGATGTCAGTGCTGTTAAAAATAATCGTGACATTTTTTTTACGGAAAATGACGTGCTAAAAAGTAAAGGATTCTCTTGGAGCTATATCACTCGCAACTATTATTATAGAAATCAAATCTAAACTTCGTGACTGGCAACAGTCAAAACGTCAGAGTTTGGTGTTCCCAGAGCCGGAACACTGCTCGTTAAAGCGTTAAAAATCTGATGTGGACAACACATGACTTCCTTGCACGTCTATTAAATCAAAAATATTCTCGGCGCACTTTTTCCAAACTTATTTTGTTTGAAAGAGATAAAATACTTCAGTAATAGCAAACGTTTAGCGATTTCTAGCGAAATATTTCGATATTGCCAAGCTGGGTTCAGTTTGAAAGATTTGCTTCTGACACTTATTGTGGAGATATTTTACTAAAAGCCGTCCTTCTGTTGCAGGTAGATCATGGCCGCTCCATTACAAGTACGTAACAAAATGGAACAACTAGCAGAAATCCTTTTCTATGTTGTCGGATGTTGTATCGGAGACATATCTACGAGTTAATTGAAAGATCCATTGTTTGTCTGGCTTCTTAATAACGCGTAACACTTCTGCGGCCATTTTTGTTACATTAATTTATAAATGCAGCCTTCCGATAATTTACTGTATCACACCTCAAGATTTTCCGTGTTTATAGTAAAATATTGTAAGTTTCCTTCACTTTTTTACTTTAAAGTAAAAATTTCATATTATTCTAGATTTATGAGGTTTTTATAGACTTTCAGCTCTGCATACTCCAAAAAACCTCCTGGCATTTCGAGCTAACGCCAGCATTCCTATAAAAACAAGCAATAGATTTTTTACATCACAATATAACTCTCAACAGCATGAGAATATCAACCATTTTTTTTTTCCAGCACTGCATTTTACAAAAGATCTCGTTGCATTCTTTTTTTCATCCAATTATTCGATATTTTTTAAGTTTAATTAAAGGGAATTTCATACACAAAATATAATTGAGAAACCGCGCAATTTGTAACATGGCATATCTTTATTATTATATAAAATCAGAATATCAACTAACTTTTATATAAATAAATTGATTATAATTGGTATATATTGCAAACTGGAACAATTTAAAAGTCTGTTCATGAATCACTTGTTAGACATATTGTTACACACCCAATCTACCTTAATTTCAATAAGTATTAGGATATTTAACGTAAGCTTTGAGATCTAAAGCATGATAACTGTAAACCTCAATATCTAATATAACTATTCCCGTTGCAATTTAAGATTAACATAGAACAATAACTACCGCTTTTCACTAATGGTTTTACCTCACCATGAGACAGTGGTTATATCACTGAAAAATGGTTACACGGCTGAAGTCTGAAGGTTCCGCGATCGGGTCCCATCGCGCGGCTGTCAATCTAACGGTTTGCAGTTTTAGTAGGTTTTCACCAGATGTTACTTGAATACGCGCTAGAACCCCTTAAAAAGTCCCCCTGTCAAGGCAGGCCAAACCTTGGCAAATCGCCCTAGCGCAGCATTGCCATAATCACACAAAACAAATCACTTATTGTTTTACACTCGGTCGGCACATAAGTCGGTCTTTTTATATAGTTCTGTGTTATATTCTTTCAATACTAATTAATATGTTTTACAATAAGCATTATTTGTTCAAAAGAGTTAGAATTTGCCATTATATATATATATATGTATATATGTGTGTGTGTGTGTGCGTGTGTGTGTGTGTAAAAACATGGAATAATTGTCGATCATACTTATCCATAGAATAATTATCGATCGTAATTATTCTATTGTTGAAATAGATTTCAACAACAGAAGAATTGAAAAGTTTATTTCAACTTTAAGTCAGCAGATAGCAGCACCATATATACTTTCCATATCAGTCGTGTAAATTTAGTGCTGCCATCTATTGCTTTGATTGTAATCTATTTCGAGAGTTTATTCCACTCTGTATAAAAGGATTCTACCTACATTTTATTTAATTGATATTGCGTTCATATGTTTTGGGCACGTACGTATTAGCGGATGCATGTGTGATTATTGGAGATTATTTGGTCTATGTTCCGTATCCGGTGCCCCTTGGTTCTGGCGCCATTGTGGGGGATGTTCAGCTGGATTAAAGTACCCTACCGATGGTAGTTTTGGCTGGTAACCATAAAGAAATATAAAGAGCTTGGCGACGTTTTTTTTTTGGAGATATGATAATGCGTCAAATATTGTAAATTGGATATTTTAGAACTCTTGAAAGATCCTAAATTTTTTGCACATTCGCCCATGCGTAATAATTATTTTTTATTCTAGTTACTGTATGACGTAAGCTACTGTGTTGCGTTTGTGCGCATGCGTTTCGTTTTTTCGTGTTCTAACTATTCTAATTTGCTTCAACTTGTCTCGCAAAGGGGCCAGCGCTAGCATATTTTCGAGAGGCCCCCTGAAGCGATGGCCAGACCCACTAATGTTTTTTTTTTTCTTTTTTGATCTCGCAAAGGGGCCAGCGTTATCATAATTTCGAGGGGGCCCCCTGAAGCGATGGCCGGACCCACTGATGTTTTTTTTTGGTCTCGCGAAAGGGCCAGCGTTATCAAATTTTCGAGGAGGCCTTCTGTTGCGATGGCCGGACCCACTGATGTTTTTTTAGGTCTCGCAAAGGGGCCAGCGTTAGCATATTTTCGATGGGGCCCCCTAAAGCGATGGCCGGACCGACTGATGTATTTTTTGGTCTCGCGAAGGGGTCAGCGTTAGCATATTTTCGAGGGCGCCCATGGAGAACACATGTAAAGTTGACGTCATAAACTTAGAAATAGTCTGGATTTTTTTATTAATTATTGGTCTGGAAAAGTCAGGTATCTTTTTTTTCAGAAATTGCGTGGCAATCTTGATAATTAAACGCGTTGTAATTGACGTATGGAATTTCCATTTAATGCTAATTGCATGAAGATTGAATTTGGTGCTTTTTGATTCTGATTCCATTTTCCTTGTGGTTTTGATTCCGTTTAACGGAATCACTTTATCATAAGTTAGTGAGCGTCTCGGGGAACTTTGTCGTTAGAATGGATTTTCCCGGTCCTTCCAGAAAAAAAATGAGGTGGGAAAAGTGAGATAAGTGCTTGTTTAAGTGTACTTTTTCTAATGTTTTGTTGTGGATTTGACTGTTTTATATAGTGTCATTTATTTAGCACTGGTGGTTCTTTGTAAAAATGTTAGTGGTTTATACTAGTGTTTATTCGCCACAAGACGGTAATAGCCGTTGGAGCTTGGCGGTCGCCAAGCTCCAACGATGCTGGAGCCTGGCGCCAAGGTCTATGGCGCTCGTGCTTGGCGACCGCCAAGCTCCAGCGGCTATCGCCGTGTTTACATGAGCGGGCACCGTCTTGTATGATTTTACCGATTATTTTTTTAGTATTCTCAACACATAATAATATACCGCTACTGTTGAAGATGTTATCCGCTCTTATATTAAACTAGGAATGTTTGTGTGTGTGTGGGTGTGTGTGTATGTCCGAACGATCTCGAAAACTGCTCTAAGGATTCTTTTTAAATTTCGTACCTGGGGTTTTTTTGGGCACCTTAAACTATTGAGCTAGGTCAATTGATTGAAAAATCTCTAAAACGCTCAAAATTTAAAATTTGAAATTTTTGGACGGTAGCGCCATCTATTGAGCGTTTGAAAAACACACTTGATGCAATCTTCCTAAAAGGGAGGCTCAAATAAGTTTGGGGCGGATTAAAAAATACACGCCATCGATATATAATAGTAAAAATTAATTTCGCAAAGAAACAAAATAAATGGAACTTGATATTCAGTACACAGACAAATAAATATTTTAGTAACTAGATATATTACACCATTCAGCTACATAAATTTGTTTAGAATTAAAAAGTTATTTTTATTTCAAAATATCGTCCTGGCAACCAGCGAAAGAAAAAGAGAAAAGAGTCTTCGTTGCCATCCCCGCAAGCACCTTGATGGAATATACGTAAATAATTTAATTATTCTTAATTCGTAGTTATTAATACAAAACTATTCGTAAATCTTATGTGAAAAATTGCCTGAATTTATTACAATTATCCTTTTGTAACTAACGTAAAGCTAAATGTATTTTCGCGTATATACTAAAACAATAAATATTTTTCATGTATTTTATTGATCCATATGATGCGAATTTCAAAAGTGCATAAAAGTTTCAGCTTAGCCGAATAATTTAAATTAAAATGACACCCTTTTCAGTCATTCACAGTAAGAAAAAAGATCCTGTGACGTAACATGAAAATTCCATTTTCATTTTTTTTTAAATAACGGCACTAGGTTGAATTCTATTTTAACTGCCTTATTCCGGCAAGTTGACGATAAATATTTAAATGTAGTTACCCTGACGATTTTTTTTTTTTTTTTTTTAATGGGTCAACCGTTTATAATGAAACGATGTTCGAAACTCCGATGAAAAAATGATACGATCGATTCCTAAATTGGGCTCGCAGCCGATATTCAAATTAATTTTGCAGATGATCAGCCATCAGTTTAGTTTTCATTCACTGCAGTTGATGATTTCAACTCATTTATTTTATCATCGTATGGACAACCTTTTAAAAGTTGCGGGCAGAACTTTACGATAGTGGCCTCCTGGGCCTGACTTCAGGATGTTAGCGAAATCGCGGGCCGTATAATTCGGATTTATATGGAAGTTTGAATGTTTTATATAGGTTTTATACAGGGTTTTGACTTGTTCTGAGGGCTGGTCCAAAAGCCATGGCGGGCCCCATCCGGCCGCAGGCTGGGAGTTGTCCATATGTGGAAGCAGTAAATTGGGAGGCTGAAATCTGGTTACTAAGATTTTTTCTAATAAATTTTCAATTCTTATTTAGACGTGGATTAGGCTGTGTTGTTTTGTGTTGTGTACTATCATTAAACTAAAGGATAAAGCCCTTTGTGGAGACAATTGCAGCGGGCGATAGAATGTCTACACTCAGAATATTTAATATTTACCCACTTAAAATCAAATAACTTCATATTCAATTTTTATTATACATCGAAATTCGAATTGTATAATCTGCAGAAACATTTCGTATTCGAAACATTTCGTTTGGTATCAACATCCTCTCCTATATCCATGCTTAATGCATAGAAAACCGTTTTATTTTTGAAAAAAAGTTAAACTGAGTAGTAATTTAGAAAAGCTATCTTAAGCGAATTGGAATCGTAATTTTTCCTCCAAAGCCTGATAACCGTGACTTCAATGTAACGTCAATGTCACTTGCAATAGATAATTCTGACACTCAAATGATTAGCTTTTTTTATTCTCTTAAATGAAATAGAGCTAAAAATACAAAAAAAAAAACCGCTTAAAAATCAGGGAACGGGTGGATTATCAGATTTTTTCTTTCTTTTTTTTTTCTTTTTTTTTTTTACGTAATTATGATAATTTTCAGGCTGATCGCACCAACGAACCGTGTAAATTTTAAGTTATTAGACAATACATTTTTAATCTGTTTGGATGGTAAAAGTTTTATTTTGAGTGGTTGAACTGGAATTGTGACAGAGTCAGGGATCAGCGTAACTATATAGGAGCGATGTATTTTTGATTTATTCGATGTTAGAAGTCCATTTTCTTCAGTCCATCCGTTTGTTCTATTATTGTCAACGTTTAAGTAGTTGTTAGGGTTATTATAAAAGAATATTTTTGATCTATTCTGGTTTTGATTTCATGATTTCGAAGTGTCCTTTTGTACTAATAATTTAAATTGCGTTACACTTTTTATTTTCTTAAGCGTGAGTTTATAAAATAAAATTATGTTTAAAGCATATTTATGTAAGATTATACTTTTATGGCATCTATATTTATGTATCTATAAGATTGAATTTACGTTTGTAGAATTTGTTTATGCATGATGTATTTTCTTTGAATTAGAAAAAAATAAGTATTTTATGTTTGAATTGAAGCACTATAGAGAAATTTACAATTTCAATCGTAAAGAATTATCATCATAAAGACGTAAATGCATGAAAGTGTAGCTCAAAAACGAGCTGTGGAAACATATGATCACCGACAGCAGCACTTAGCCCAAATGTGTGAACGTGCAGTTCAAACACAAGCAGATGAAACAGATGATTAGTATTTGGAAGGAGAACGACATGGAACAGCTAGACGTCGACAAATACTTCGGATAAACAGTCTAAGTATCTACAAAGCTGCCACAAATATGGGTACTTATTATCATAGTTTAAAACTTTTTAACATGGATTGCATTCACCCTGGAGCTTTGCATTTTTCTGAAGAGTAAAAACAAAAATTAACCGAAACCATTTTGGGGACTGTAATATTGATGTAGGACATTCCGAATTTCCTAATGAATTGGTGTGGTTGTTTCTTCGATGTCACCCACATTTCAAAGAATTCGAAATTTGAAAGCATACTTTACAATGGCTTTGTTCACAGTATATGACGAGTGAAACTATTAACGATTTTGGTGTGTACTGCTACGTTGCGAACAGTATATAACAGACTTGATGAATTTTTTTTATAAACTCATTCATCTGACAGTTCAAGCAACTCAAATTCTTGATGCTGAATTTGAACGTCCTCAATATGGACAGATATATTTCTGAAGTAATGAAGACGCTGTTAGTGAATGCATCGCCCAAGATCTTCGCTGATACCCTCGTTGATCTGCTACAGAAGGAAAGGAGGCACCTTACGTTAAACTACTTTTTCCTGAACTCTGATGGCACCGACCTTCGAATATTTAGCATCCCTCTTCAAAACAAAGTATATGCCATTGTAACATTGAATGCCGACCAAAGTTTACCGGATAATGTATGAGTGATCCGACAGCGATGAAAATCTTTGGCAACCATGAAGATTCCCTATACGTGCCAAGGCATTTACGTATTCATTATTTTACACTTAAGGAGCCTTTAGATTCTGAGCATGGATCGGTAACCTGGTACTAGCGGAATATTAACAGAGAATTACATATTTTTCAGAGTGAAAACGAAAATACAACTATCAGTTAGGACCAGAATTAAATCTAACATTAGAAAGAGGCATATGACATATGCAGAAACATGATAATATCTAAATCCATCAATATTTTTCCAGTATTCACTAGCTTTTACTCAGTACATTGTCACTACATTTTTATTAAAAAAAGCTTTTATTTATCCACTTATTTAATAGACTGATAGTATGTACAAAAAATCTGATGTGGACAGCACATGACTTCTTTGCACGTCTATTAAATGAAAAATATTTTCGGCGAACTTCATCTAAACTTATTTTGCAATAAAGAGATAAAATATCAGTAACAGAAAGGTTTAGCGATTTCTAACCAAATTTTTCGATATCGCAAAGGTGAGTTCAATTTGAAAGATTTCTTCGACCTCTTTATTTGACAAAAT
Source organism: Cheiracanthium punctorium (assembly GCA_038373885.1). NCBI lineage: Eukaryota > Metazoa > Arthropoda > Arachnida > Araneae > Cheiracanthiidae > Cheiracanthium > Cheiracanthium punctorium. The sequence goes on from JAWZYV010010171.1 coordinate 415,063, forward strand.
TTCACCAAAAGCCGAAAAGCTTGAGATAGTTTGCGAGATCTTGGGGATAGCCAAAGTGGTAATGGACCACATACTTTCAATGAATTGAATGCATCCATGCACTTTAATGCATTTAAAGTCATTTGGCTAACCCTGTAAATAAATTACCCAGTCGATTGCAGTCAAAAAAGATATTGAAAACAGTTAGATATTACAATAGTTCTAAATACAAAAGTTCAAAATTCTACGGGTTAAATTTTTAGAGCTATACAAAATACGAAATTTGGTGATATTTCGGCGAAACTCGCCAAAATCGACAACAAATGACGAGATTTTGAGTATGGGCCAAACAATAACAGACTATCGACAAATTTGGCGACATTTCTCCAAAACTCGCCAAAAACGATGACATATGGCAATATTTTGTTGATGGACCAAATGACTAAGTATCGCCAAATTTGGCGACATTTTGGTAAAACTCGCCAAGGTCGCCGACAGACGACGAGATTTTGGGCATGGTGTGGTGGTTGCCCGTGGTAAGCTTAAGATCTTATCCTTATAGTGGAAAGCCGTAACATAGTGCGTTGCAATTACAGAAAAACCTACCTGGCCCGTACTAATAAAAATCATGGAGAACAAATATTAAAATGAAACACAATATGCTGAAATGATTTGCCAAACTCGAAATGCAAGACTAACATTTTATTTTATTTTGAAGATTTTCAAATTCTGTTTACTTATTTTTTGCGCATTTACTAAATACAAAGATTCTTAAAATATAATGGTATGGGCAGATATGGCATTAACCAGCATATATGAAATTAAACGCACATAGGGGCAAGTGCACGAGAAATGAAAAAAAAAAAAATTACTGCATATTCGTTAATGGACGCTATGCATGCATGCCGTACTCCATTTCACTAGGCCTTCGCAGCTTGGTCATCCAGAGCACAGGGATAGGGGATCTGGAAATGGATACCTCCTGTCATCAGTGGGCCAGGTCCGAAGAGGTGGTGAAGTCCCTCTTTATTTGGATCAGCACTCGAATGAAACACCAGCACGGATCTATCCTGATGATGGTGGCGTCACATTTTCGGATAAGTCTCTGAGCACTCTGATCTCTTCTCAAGTTAGGAAGCGTCTCTTCCTCTTTTTCCAGACAGAAAAAAAAGTGAATCTACTCTCATATTTTTTCTCTCCGGAGCGCGAGAAGGTGTTTCTAATCATATGCCCCTATCAGGTACCTTCTGGGGGATTCTATTGGTTTCCTTATCCGCTCTCAGTCAACTCTTCGTGTCTGGATGGTTACTTCGCCCCCCCCCATGGTGTAGGATCGGCTGTCTACCCCTGGATAATTTTATGGGTTATAAATATTTTTTTCTTTCTTGACACAAATTGTGCCAAACTGGCAATACTTCAGACACTTCGGCGCCTGTACTTTATTTATAACCTTTCTGTGGAAAAACATCCGTCTGTGGCAAAACATTCCGTGAGAAAAAAAAAAAATAAACACTCGTTCCCTTAAGATTTGCCCTACTTCGCCCCCTCATGGTGTAGGATCGGCTGCTTCTGCCCCTGCATAATTTTATGGGATATAAATATTCTTTCTTCTTGACACTTATTGTGCCAAACTGTCAATACTTCAGACACTTCAGCGCCTGTCCTTTATTTATAGGCGTTCTTTGGAAAATCATCCTTGTGTGGTAAAACATACCGTGGGAAAAAAAAAATGAAAAAGCATTTCCCTTGTGATTTGCCCCTTTACTTAAAAAAATTTCATAAGACATTGTTTTGTGCCACCACACATGGACCAAACAAAGACTGTGTACATTTGCATTATATTGAAGATGTCCATAGATATTAAAGTATTGAAACTTTTTTTGGTGGTCCTGTAAATAAACTCTCTAGTAGATTGGAAACAGAAATCGAGATGCACAACTAGATGTTACAGCAATCTTATATATGAAATTTCAACATTCTAAGATTAATAGTTTTTGAGATTTGACTGTTAAACATATGCACACTCACACCAAAAGTCGAGAAGCTTGGCGACTTTTGGCATAGTTCTTGAGGGAGGCACGTGACCGTGGTCCGACCATTACCTAACTTACAAGGTAGGACGGTATTGTGCGTTAAATGGATGAATTTCCCTGAAATTGCCATTGACAGTTATGTATTGGAAATCTTTAATTGAGTGTTCTTGTAGCAGAACTATAAATAATTGACACTACTTTTAATGGAGAAATTCATTTTGTAACTCTTAGCAAGATATCACTTCTGAGTCGTTTGAAATAGCCCAATACCTCTAAAATACGCTGTAATGAATTTCGGCCCATAGAGCGTAATGTATTTAGAATATTTTATGCGGCCCTGTAGATAAAATATGCAGTCGAATAGAACCAAAAGGGGAGCGGCACAAGTAGATGTTACTACAATCCTAAATATAAAGTTTCAACATTCTACGCCTAATGGGTTTTGAGATATGAGAGCTTAATTAATGCCGGCCCATAGAGCGTAATGTATTTCGAATTTTTCGGGTTGCCCTGTATATAAACTATGCAGTCACTTCAGACCAAAAGGGGAGGTGCACAACTAAATCATAGAAAAATCCTAATTATAAAATTTCAACATTCTACGACCAATAGTTTTTGAGATATGCGAGTTACATAGGTACATACATACGTACGTACACACGTACGTATTTCTTTTTTTTTTACGTTGTATAGTACACACGTATTAAACACATTTTTTAAGTTTAATTAAAGGGAATTTTATAAAGAAAATAAAATTGAAAGACATATCTGGACTATCTTTGTTATAATACTAGCTTCGTGCCCGTTCTTCGCACGGTAAGACACGGAAATTTTCCTCACATGTGTAATTCGAGTTAATTCCAGGGATGTGGAATCTAGAAAAGCAAAAAATATTTGACTCTTGATTTAAAGTTTGCGTCATATTGCGTCATATGTGCTAACATGAGATCATTGCAATATAATGACAGAAAAAAAAGAAGAAAAAAACTATGTCAGCGTCATTCGCTATCCAAAAAGTGAAGAGTTTGACCGTTTGCAGAGAACTTCTCACTTTCAAAATGTCTTATTTGCACATCCTGCTGTTTTTTAGGTTCACGTTTTAGCGATAAATACCTCAGACACTACATAAAACGGAATTTTTTAAAAATTTAAAATTGAATAAAAATACCCTCTCTTGTAACCCTTTACAAAAAGAAAAGATATGAGACTGTGCTATTTATAGGGGCTTTAAAATTGTTTTTCTATATTACGTTGTTTAATTTTTCTTTTCACAATTAATCAAGTATTTATAAGCGGATATCGAGACAAGCAAAGAAATCGTCTGCGTGGGCATAAGAATATCTATGTACACAAAACGAAATCTTTGGAATGGGAAACTTTTTTCACGTTTTCAGAAGAGCGCTCGTTGTAATTGCTTCACAACTGACTGTGACTTCTAGTCGTATAATAACAGCAGTATTTGGCTTCAAATATAAGACAATAAAAAACAGATGTTCTAATTCGAATTTCGAAGGGATCCGTCCTGGCAAATGACCATACAAAATTTGTTAGGCCTACGGTTTGTCGGAATTCAACCAACTTAAATCAATTGGCTTAATTTAGGGAAAATTCTGAATTTAGAGCATCATAAATCGCCTTAATAACTGCATTATTTCTGCACCGAAAATTAAAATTCAACGCCGTATTTCAATAAAACCTTGTTCTTAAAAATACGCTCTCATTAAATTGCTCCAAACAGTAGAATCATCTCCTCAAAATCGCATATCAACCATTTTATTTTTCGCCAAATTAAGAAGTTGCACATTTTAGACTCGGAAAATTTCAAAATCCTATTTTTCTTTTGAGAGTAAAAGATTTCATTCCTGCTCTGATTTCACATGCAAACGATATCTTAATTAAGAAATAACCTTACAAATAATCTAAAAAAATCGTTAAACTTTTATTTTTACTTCAAGTGTCTGAATCATTTAATAAACTTGCCAAATATGGCAACCGACATATACTTAAATTCTTACTTTTTCCACTGCGGGGTTACAACTGCGAAATGGCGAAGAGAAAAAATTAGCCTTTTGCGATAGGTTTTTCTATCGATATCTCCTAAAATAATTCAAATTTCGAAAAAATCACTTCGAGGTACGTTGGGACCAGTCTTGGAGAATTTCCATATTTTAATTAAAAAACAACCTTACAAATAATCTAAACAAAAAAAAAATCGTTATTCTTTTATTTTTACTTCAAGAGTCTGAATCATTTAATAAACATGCCAAATATGGCAACCTAGATATGATTAAATTCTCACTCATTCCACTGCGGGGTTACAATTGCGAAATGGCGAAGGGAAAAAATGAGACTTTTGCGACACATTTTTTATCGATATCTCATAAAATATTTTGAATTACGAAAACATCGCTTCGAGGTATGTCGGGACCCCTCTTGGAGAATTTCCATACAAAATTTAGTAGGTCTACGATCACCCGTTTCGGAGCTACGCGAGACATAGACAAACAAACAAACTAACTAACGGACAGTTTACACATTGCTTTATTAATATAGATAACAATCAGAATTTCAACTAACTGAAATCTAAATCAATTGATTATAACTGGTGTATATTACATACTGCTATCCTTTAAAAGTTTGTTCTTGCGTCACTTATTAGACACATTCTTACACGCACTCTACCTTGATTTCATAAGTATTAGGATAATTAGCGTAAGCTTGTAAGTATTAGGATAAGTATTAGGATAATTAATGCAAGCTTTCCGATCTATAGAATGATAATTAAAAACTTGAATACGCAATATGGTTATTCACGTTGTATTTTAAGATTAACGAAGAACAATAATTACCGCTTTTCAGTTTTGGCTTTATAATTAAATCAACAAATCGTTTTCTTAATAAAGTTCAGTGTTCTATTTTGTTATATACCAATTAATAATATATTGTAAGTTTTACAATAAGCCTTATTTTGTTCAAAAGAGGGAGAATTCGCCATGTATGTAAAAGAAAAACTATAATCATAGCAAGATTTCTTTCTGATCAAGAGTCATTGAACAGTTCATTTTTACTTTTCGTCAGTAGATAGCAGCACCATATACTTTAGATATCACTTTCGTAAGTTTAGTGCTGCCATCTGTTGCTTTGATTGTAATCTATTACGAGAGGTTGATTCCAATCTGCATAAAAAAAAAAAAAAAAAAAAAAATCTACGTACACTATATTTAATTGATGTGCTCATATATTTTCGGAATGTACGTAATAGCCGACTACGTGGGTCATTATTGGAGATTATTTTTTCAGCGTTGTAAATAAATAATAATGGACCGCTGCAGTAGAATATGCTAAAGGAGAATATTAACAGGTAATTTTATATATTTTTTCAGGGGGAAACGTGAAATATAAGTACAGTTAGGTTCAGAAATAAATTGAAAATTGGAAAGAAGTATATGACATATGCAGAAACATGATAATATCTAACAACATCAATATTCTTCAAGTATTCACGAGCTTTTACTCAGTACGTGGTCACTACATTTTTCACACATTTTTCACTACATTGTCACACAGTTATTTAAAAAAAAAGCTTTCATTAGCCGCTTATTTAATAACTTGATAGCACGTAAACATGTGTGTGTTATACCTAGTAGTTCATTTGCTGCCAATATTTGACTTCAGCTGTAAGTCGCAATGTAACTTATTAGAGAACACTTATTTGAGACAGCAAATGCAATGTGACCAGAAAGGTACCACTGTACTCTTAATAATCAGCACTGTGAGTTTCTAAGTGACGTTGTCACGGCAGTCTACGTGACGTCACAGTGACGTAATGTGTTAAGAAAAATTAAAATGAGAAGGATTACAGTTGTGGCATGGATTATTTTCCAGTTTATTGAAATATTACTACCGTGCAACGTTTCCTACGCGAAATTACATATCAGTCGTGATAAATTTGTATATTCATAATGCTTCACTTTCAACGAGTGACACTGACGTCATTTTAAACTGTGTTAGAATGGAAAATCACGTTAAGACCCGTAGAAGGAAACATTAAATCTCATCATAAGTAGCGCAATATATCTTGGAGGAACCATTCGTAAATACGGAGTAAGCATCCGCTAGTTCTTCTATGGGGAGAAAATGAAGTAACTGTACGCTTAGTATTGGGGGGGGGGGGGGCGGCTCTGTAAATCGTCGGAGCTCCAAACGGCTTTTTAACTCCGAGCCACACTCCCTAAGGCTGCACATAGAGTTACTTCATGTTCTCCCCATTTTTACTTCCATGTACGTAGTATAAGAAAGTAATGTGATCCCGAAAAATTTTGGGTGCCAAATTTCGACATAAAAACCGATTTTGACTACCTCAAAATTTAATTAAAAAAATTTTTTCGATGCATCTCATCGTAGGCTAGCATGCACGATCATATTAACGCGTCTGCAACTCATTTTGACCAGTGGCGAGTCTACTGTGGCCAGTTTTTCCATGCCGTCTGTACGTACGTACGTATGTATGTAACTCGCATATCTCAAAAACTATTGGTCGTACAATGTTGATATTTAAAATTGTTCTATGATCTAGTTGTGCCCCTCCCCTTTTGGTGGCAATCGAATGGATAGTTTATGTACAGGACCGCCCAAAAGATTCGAAATACATTACGCTCTATGGGCCGAAATTCATTAAACTCGTCTAACTCAAAAGCTATTAGGCGTAGAATGTCGAAACTTCATATTTTGGATAGTTGTAACATCTAGTTGTGCACCTCCCCTTTTGGTTCCATTCGACTGGATAGTTCATCTACAGGACTGCCCAAAACATTCGAAATACATTACACTCAATGGGCCGAAATTCATTAAACTCGCATATCTCAAAAACTGTTTGGCGTTGAATGTTGAAACTTTATATTTAGAATTGTTGTAACATCTAGTTGTTTTCCTCCCCTTTCGGTTCCATTCGACTGAATAGTTTATCTACAGGACCTTTCAAAAGATTCGAAATACATTACGCTGTATGGGCCGAAATTCATCAAAGCGTTTTTTAGAGGTATTGGGTCATTTCAAACGACCCAGAAGTGATATATGCTGTAAAGAGTTAGAAAATGAATTTCTCCATTAAAAAAAGTGTCTTTATCATTTATAGTTCTGCTACAGGAACACTCAAAAGATTTCCAATACATTACGGTCAATAGCAATTTTAGGGGCATTCATCCATTTCAAGCACAATACCGTCCTACCACATAAGTTAGGTAATGGTCCGACCACGGTCACGTGCCTCCCTCAAGAACTATGCCAAAAGTCGCCAAGCTTGGCGACTTTTGGTGTACGTGTGTGCATATTTAACTCTCAAATCTCAAAAACTATTATGAAATTTCATATATAAGAATGTTGTAACATCTAGTTGTGCATTTCGATTTTTGGTTCCAATCTACTGGAGAGTTTATTTACAGGACCACCGAAAAGAATTTCAGTACCTTAATGTCTATGGACATCTTCAATATAATACATCTGTAGACAGTCATTGTTTGGTACATGCCCAAAATCTCGCCGTCTGTCCTCGACCTTGGCGAGTTTTGGCGAAATGTCGCCAAATTTTGCGATAGTCAGTCATTTGGTCCATGCCCAAAGTATCGCCATTTGTCATCGTTCTTGGCGAAATATCGCCAAATTTGGCGATAATCTGTCATTATTTGGTTCATGCTTAAAATCTCGCCATATGTCGTCGACATTGACGAGTTTCGCCGAAATATCGCCAAATTTGGCGCCAAAAATTATTTCCTATTTTGTATAACTCTAAAACTTTAACACGTAGATTTTTTATCTTTGTACTATGAACTATTGTAATATCTAACTGTTTTCAATATCTTTTTTGACAGCAATCGACTGAGAATTTATTTACATGGTGAGCCAAATGACTTTGAATACATTGAGGTGTATAGATGCATTCAATTCATTGAAAGTCTGTGTTCAATGACTACTTTGGCTATCCCCAAAATCTCGCTGACTATCTCAAGTTTGTCGGCTTTTGGTGAAATATCGCCAAATAAAGTGTCAGAAGAAAATCTTTCAAATTGAACTCAGCTTGGCGATATCGAACTATTTGGCTAGAAATCGCTAAACCTTACTATTATTGATATTTTATCTCTTTCAAACAAATAAATTTAGAGGAAGTGCGTCAAAAATATTTTTGATCTAATGGACGTGCAAGGAAGTCATGTGTTGGACACATCAGATTTTTTTTTTTTTTACTACCGTCATGCCAATTTTACTACCGTATTTTTTCTGGAGTCGTTTTCCAATGTCTCTTCTGATTTCATGGATGTGATTTTCCTAAAGCCCGTTTTCATATATTCTGCAAAAAAGTTCGTTCTGTGGAAACTCATTTGAATAGGCCATAAAAGCAAGCACCATGGCCAAATGCATAAGACACACATCATGGTAGACGGCTGAAATTTGAAGATCATGCGTTCTGCATTCCCGAGAGGTTATCGATGTAACGGTTTTTGGCCGATTTTCTGCAGATGTCCCTTGAATACGCGTTAGAACAACAAAAAAATTCTTCGACCAAGTAATTCATTAATTACATAGCCCTTACGTAGCTTTGCCTCAACACAACACGAACAACTACAGTAAAGAGTAGGCCGATAGCATTGAAGACGAAACTAAAAAAGATTTTCAATGAACTACTTGGCAGCACCTTTCTGGTCTAATGGCTAACGTACTGAGTATTCAATTAATCTCCTCTGGTTCCACTCCCGCCGTTTTCATGTACACATCGAACAGCTGTTTCAAAATGGAAGCCTTAATCATTTTTAACATAGTTGGCATTTAAAGTTCAATATTTTGCCAATGCATAATTTAATGTTTCCTATTTTATGGTGTTATAAATTTGATTTTCCACTTTATGACTTGACAAGCTTGAGTTTATGGCTCAACTTGAGCACCAAATTTGGGAACGAGATTTCAAAAGTTTATAGAGACAATTTTACCAGCACTATGTATTGGAGAAATGTTGCAACAAATTTATAATAAATGAAATCAAAAAAGTGGGCTGGAGAATTGTCAGCGGAATTTGCAGGTATTGCACTTCAGATACAATTTATTCCTGTTTTTGATGTTGTCTTGGATAAAAATGAGGACAGTTTAATTAGGTATTGTGCTTAGTGGCCTTTTCGTAGTAAATAACACATAATTGTGCTTTTCGTTTTTGAAACTGAAATATTTTCTTGAAAATTAGTTCTAAATATTCTACAGAGAGTTCAGTGAATAAAATTTGGTTTTTATTTTTGAATTTATTGATTTTGAATGACTTGAGTTTTAGAAAAAACATCGAGCCATCATTAATCCGTCTAGGGTATATATATATATATATATATATGTGTGTGTGTGTGTAGATACGCAGTATTCTTCTTTCATAAGATCATTTTCGTCGTGTTCTTTTTTTATTAAAGTCACTTAAATATACGCATGTCTCATTATCCCCAATTTTCGCTTTTTAAGCAGCTGGAGTAATTTGGATTTCATTAAAATTTCTACATTTTCTTTTCTTTCAGCAATTGACCTTGACAAAATCACAACCAAAAGATGTATTAAATTAGAATGAAATGTCTATTAGAATGAAATATCAGTCAGTGAGGTTACTATTCTTTTTTTGCTTCCTTCTTTACCTTTCCCTCCTCAAAATTTAAAACAATATATATTGTACAGTAACCCTATCGATATTTTTAAAGCAATTTATAGTAAGTTGAAGCGAATATTTCTCTCTTAGAAGTGGATTGTAACCTAAGATAATCTTCGATCCATTTGAAAAAAATTCCGCACTTTTGTTAAGTAATATATCATTCTATATACTATTCAAAATAAAAAAGTCGAAGACAAATATACAGAACTCGTTAAGTTTATATTACGAATTATAAACAAGAAAAATAAATGCAAATTTGCTTCAATAAAAAACGAAGGACCTTCTGCAACCCGCCTTTTCTTTTATGTGCACACTAGCCCATTCGGATTTTCTTTATAATTTACTGCAATCTTATACGGGCGTATTAATAAAGCAATGGCTTTTTTTTCCAAGTGTGTTACATGGGTAAAATGATATTTTCGGGCTGGAGACGGGAATTGTAGTTTGGTTTTTACATTAGAACAATACTCTCAGAAAAACTCGTCTTTGTACACTAATTTATTCTTCATTTTTCAACGGATAATCTCGGTAATCTATGGAAACGGAATATTTCCGCGAATACTTCCCGAAAATTTGAAGAAGAGGAAAAAAAATCGTTGAATCTGAAGAAGTTTCTTCATTTGGAAAAGGAGAAAAAGAAAAATATATTCCTCAAATAATGAGATACTCCTGCAGCACAGTTGACAGTAAAGTTTCCGTGAACAAAAGAAATAATTTTTTAAGAGCGCGTGTTTGTATACTAATTTATTCCTTATTTATTAACGAATAATTTCCGTACTCTTTAGAAACTCAGAAATATCTGTAAACTTTCTCCGAAGTTTGAAGTGAAAGAAAAAATTGCGTTGTATCTGAATAAGTTTCTTCATTTGACCGGAGAGGAAAGAAACGGATGTTCGCCAAATAACGGAGATATTCTAGCAACTAAGCGGGCAGTTAAATTGCCGTGAATCAGAGAAATAATTTTCGAAAGTGAAATTGACGTTGAAATAGGAATGAAATATTAAGTAAATTTGGTGTTCGAGTAGCGTTTGACTTTTTCCGTAATTAAAGGTTAGTTAATTAATTATTTTTATGGACATAATTACTTAAAAAATATAGCTTATGTCTCAAAAGAAATGCATTCGTGCTTTTAATTTTCCGGATCCTATGCATATTCACGGTTTATTTCGTATCCCAGACCATATATAACTTGACCAGTTAATGAACGTCTATAGAAAATAAATGACACGTAACTTATTCCCTGTCACTATATATATCTTAATTGATCGTTAGAACACTAAATGGCTTGTCTGGATCAAAACATATGCATTATGAATTCCGTTTACATTCCATTTCATTCGATCGACCGTTTTATATTATTGATTTTTAAATGTATTTCAGAAACTGTTTAATTTTGGCCCAGAAATTTTAAGTAATTGATTATTATGTTTTGAGAAATAAAATAAGTTCAAATTTTGAAATAAAATATAATTAATGAGTTTCAAGTTGGTTCCTTACAAAATTATTATATATGTTCCTAAGATGTTAATATTAAAAAAATTCACTTTGGAAGAACTATATAGAAAAATTGAAATCAGCGAATGCCGATATAAAGTGTTTGTCCGTAAAGTAAGGAGAGTGGGTCTGATAAAAAGAATTAATTGATCCGATTGATACATACACATAAAATTCTTCAAAACCGTCTCCTTGGGCATCAATAGTGTTACCATTGCGACCAATAGTGTTACCATTGGCATCAATAGTGTTACCATTGCGATTCCCAAGCTGGAAAGGCTCCCTGGAAGACAGCAGCTGTTAGACCTCTTACAGAGCATGTGTGACATCCCGCTGGACGCAGGAACAACTTTGAAACAGTCACCTTTCAGGCTTCTCTTGAGCTTTGAGAACAAGAAAGAGTCTGCTGGGATCATCACACCGCGAATATAGGGTGACTGCGGGTAAGATCCAACCCCTATCCCAGCCAGGTAGGTGGTCACAACGAAGACGGTGTGGAATGGAGCGTAGCTGAGGTGGAACTTTTCTCTCCATTTTCTATGCTTTCTGCCATGACATAAACTCAAGAACAACTTTTGTGCCATGCGTGATCTAGGATATGACTGCCGCCCGGTGCATTGCTTAGCTTAGACCCCCCATTAAAAATCCCTTAGCCAAGGAGCGTGCTGCTGGTGACTGGAACGCCGAGCTGCGGCCAGACTCGTTAAATTTCGGCAAACCCTGTGTAGATTTATTCACCCCATACAATGGATAGATACCGAAGTTTCACAATCTCATCCGAGGGATATTGATGTTATAATATATTGAAGCACCTCTAATGGCATAATGACGACTTTCACGATTTTTACAATCACAGATTTTTGCAGCCATTCAGATAAAGTGCGGCTATAATTTAAAATTTCATTGTAAGCAACATTCTGCAGATGAAACGGGTGGACAGATTATCACCAAATTCGCATATAGACTGTACACGAGATACGATCAATGAAGGTTTTTAAAAAGTTCAGTTAAAAAATGTCCAGTAATAGGGCTATCACACTGAGAAAAATCCGACCAACTTTCCTTTCAAATCAAGTTTCCGGACGATTTTCTCCGCCGTTACCTTGACGACCGCGAACTCCAACTTTTTCCTTTCCGAAGGAAAAAATCCGAGTCGGACGAAATTTCGGCCAATCAGAGTACTTCTTCCTGCTACGTCATAAGCAATTTCGAGCAATGGCGACTATGTTCGAAGCTTGGCAGCTTGGCTCGATGTCAGAATCACGTGTAAATAAAATTATGGCCGCGTTTAAGTGGACTTTGGAATTGAGCTGCTGCATTGAGCTTGCTTTGAGATTGCTGCCCATCCGATGCTGCCGAAATTGCTGCCGATCCGATGTAAATATACCAACGCACGATAAGTAAAATAAGAACCTGCACGCCAAATCAGCGATGCGATGACTATTTGGCGTCGGAGAGAGTTTGTTTACTTTTGGAACCTTTAAAGATAACCACGCCTTCAAGTCCGTCGGAAAATTTGATACAGCGCGAAGTTGCTTGTATTTTCCCTTTAGTGTGATAAGGCCATAAGCAGCATTTTTCACTTTGAAATCAGTTCAAAAAATGACCAAAATTACTTAACGAATCCTCAATAACTATTAGGTAAATGTTGAAATTGCCTACACATTTCGAATTAGTCATTTCCATTGTTAAATTTGATGACTTTTTATGAAAAGCGCCACCTAGTGACTTTCTTGATAATTATTTTTTCTAGATTCCTTATGTGTGTGAGGACACGCTGTATATAATCTATAAACCGAATTTTGTTGCAGTCCTTTTACCTGTTTTAGCTATATAACCCTGCTGATAGGGAAAGTTTAACTATAACCACCCTGTATACAGCACCGCGTGTGCAGACAGATATAAAGCATTTAAAACGCAAAGTGAATATTTGCAAAAATATATGTTTGTAATATTAAAGCTTTATACTAAAACATAATTTAATAATATATACATAGGAACAATCTCTGCGAAAACATTTTAGAGGCTGCAATTTTAATGATTCCCCGGTCGTTATTTAAAAGAAAATATCATCAAAAATATCGTTGTAAATAAACTTTAAATTTTGAAATATGTAAAATAAATAGCATCCACGTCTATCAAAGCTATCAATAAATAAGTTCGATCATTATCCACACGCTCTAGAATCATAAGTAAAATAAAATAAGAAATCCTATTGACAGAATGGAACGTTATATCTTATCGTGGATATTCGAATTACGGCCCACATATATCTAAATGTCCTATATCAAATGACCATTTTTTTGTACATTTGGATCTCATTAAGCGAATATCTCATTTGGGAAGCTACTTTTCTTAATAAAATGGTTCCTTCAATTTAAGAATAAATCAGAAATACCCAAGCATAGATTTTGAACAAAACGACTGGATGACTTATTTTTCATAAAAATGCATGACCTAAAAACGCGATTAAATAGATTATTACTTCAGTTTCCTCAATTCGACGTACAACGCATTTAGAGAAAGTAAAGTGCCTTATTACGATATATCTTCTTTCCATTAAAAACACGTTTATTATGCTGCATGACTTTAAGGACTTGTATAGTATTATTATTTTAAATAATTTGAGTAATAGACTTTTTTGTTTCTTAGGTCATTTTTTGAATGCACTCCTTAATTCTTTTCGTATAATCAAATTGAAACTATCTGAGAAACAATATAAATTGTGTGTCTCTTTAAATTTCAGTTATGAATGAGGTTAAAAGGTACGTTTTAAAGTTGAATATAAAATTAAATTTTTGAAGTAGGGGAGACCGGGGCACTTTGGCCCATTTTTTACATACTAAGATTTAAAAAAAACGAAACATATATTTTAAATATTTTTTCAGCTCATACTTTAAGTGAACCTTCAAGCATAATATCCGACATTCAAATTCAAAAAATTCTAAATAGTAGTTTTGACATAATGCACAAAATGACGTCAAGTGAGTGGACCAACTTGCCCCAAAAGTCGGGGCAAGTTGGCCTACTGACTTGGTGACTTAATTGATTAGAAATTAGATCCGAAAGCGATGAAAGAACATAAAGTAATATCATATGTTACTTTATTCATATAAAAAATGCTGAGACTAAAAAAAAAATCTTCATTACATATTATTACTTTTTTATAATGGTAAAAAATTGGAGAATGAAGTAGTAAAAAATGAATTAAATTAATTACTATTTTCATGAAGATCATTTTCATCACTACAATGGGTATATATATAAAATGTCATATCTCCAGTAGCACAAGATTCATTGGCCCACTGTGTGCACTGCATACATTGAATCCATTTTTCTCCAGGCTTGCTGCCTTCAAATGATTTCAGACAGAGAAAGCATACGATGTGCTCTTCAACTTCTTCACTATACGCATTTCAATTTTGTGTATTTTTACGTCGTCGTTTAGGTTTCTTGGTTTTATTTTGCTCTTTAGGAAAAAGTATCTTTGACAATCTTTCCTAAAACTTCCTTTTCTTCTCTTTTGCTGTTCTTTTGTCCTCTTGAGGGGCTTTCCCAACTAGAAATTTTGGCTCGGGTTACCACCGGCCACGTAGCCAGCCGATGATGGGCCGAGCAAAATTGATAGTAGAGTTCTTATTTGGTATGTCTGTCAGAATTGACGAATTACGTACCTTGTTTGTCCGTCTGTAAAACTTTTTCCTTGCTTCTAAATTTTTAAATGACCTCACGTCTTCAGGTGAGGGGAAATCAATTTTTGAGAGATTTTGGTTTTCACTTGAGGACTGCGCAACAGGGATATTTATCCCAGAAGACCCCGGAAGATTATTTATCTTAGCCGTAGTACTAATAGGAGAAAGCTCGGAGGGTGTTAGACCTGGGTTGGGTCTGTCTGGGACATACGATGGCATAAAATCTGCATCGGTGAAAATATGTTCAAGGGGAAAATACCTGTCTTTCTAAACAAACCCATTATGTTTGTCGGTTTTATTGTCAATGGAAGGGCAGATTTTACGATTCCTGGAATATCGTAGACGGTCATTAGACGTTTTTTCATGGCCATCAAAAATCGGAGAATGTGTTGACATATTTTAAGCTGCTCGTAAACACTCTTGTCTAAAGATTGCAACTTGCGCTTTCAGTGTGGAGGAAATTACAAAAATGTGATGTCATGAGTTTTACAGAAATCAAGAACATCAGAAGAGAGATGAGAGGAGTGGTTACCAATAAGAACCAAGCAAGGATATTTTAGGGAGCATCGAACATTCAAAAGAAAATGTTTCATATATTTAAGAAAACTGGTTTTCGTCATCCAGATGGACAAGCATCACCGTCGTCAAGCAATTTGTCGAAAGCCTCTCCGCGCTACCACTTTGTTGGGCTTTTGAACTGTTGTAATACCACTCTCATCAATATTCCATATTTCAGGAGCAACACTTTGTTGATTGAGTACTTTACTCGGATTATTGAAAAAAAATTAACAATTTCGTTTAATTTTGAGAAACCGGATGCCGCCCTTGGAATTTTGCTGCTCTAGGCCGATGCCTAATCGGCGTAAGTCGAAATACGGCCCTGCAAACAGTTACATCTATCATAAACCGAGCCCACAGACACCAAACCAAAGCCGACAATCTCTTGGATATCATCTGGCTCATCGAAAATACACATAAAATATTAAGTATAGGAAAAACATATGCTTAACAAAACAGGAAAATTCTACCACTAAAAACAGTTTTAAAAGATATAAATGGATACACAAAATTTTCTCACTTTTGGTTTATAAAAGAGCATAAAACATATATTATTTTGGCTCTATTAGCCTATCAACTAAATGAAACCATTTTATATAGTTAAATGTCTGGTTTTTATAAAACCAAAAATATATTTTTCACAAGGGGCACCTTGACATATTGCCCCTTATTCAGCGGGCCAACTTGCCCCATACAACCTTTTTTCCTTAACATTGCTATAACAAACTATTTCAAAATTATTTCATAAAATAAATAGCTAGAAATACAACTTCGAAGAATAACTTTTCGGAATATTATGCTTTAAAATGTTGAATTATATTCTCCAACAAATCAGAAACAAATATTTAGAACTTTAACAATTTACTCACTTGCAAGAAAAATATGAAATTCCAAATATGTACGGAATGGCTATTTCTTCTGCTGTGCCGTTGATATGCAAGGGAGATGACGAATCAAAGCACACATTTCTTGACATGTATCGCCTTCTGTCTGATAAATTTTAAAATAAAGCGTATGGGCCAACGTGCCCCGTTTTCCCCTATAATATTTTACTTTTTCTAATGATTTTGAGAAATATTTATTTCCAATGAAAACTATAAAAGAATCTATTTCATTTATGTAAGGTAAAGTTTAATAAATACAGTAAAATTATACTGACAAAAGCTTCTTCAAGTAAATTTAAAATCTAAACAAGAAGGTATGCAGTAAAAAAAAAGAAAAAAAAAACTTTTGCACATGAATAATGTAAAAGCATAAAATAAACGTAAATTTTAGATTAAAGAAACTATTACGTCATAGTAGAATAGGGTATTATATTATTTTACTTTTTTTATGAACACATTAATATATATTTCTCAGACGCATGCATTTGTATGCATTAAGCTTTCTTGGTGAAAGTCTGCATAGCTCAATGCTTGGGGATTTCCAACAAACTGGCGAGTTGGCGCGTTTCTGTGAAACATCTCTGAGATTGCAACCTCTTCTGCTCTGTACCATTCGGTTCATAATCTGCGCCTTCTGTAAAGAAATTATTTGGTTGGGCTGATTTAAATCTAAAGACTGCGTTGTGATACATGATAATCCAGGTTCGAATACACTTATAGTTGCAATAAAATAAAAAGACGTTAAATACTTGAAACTATTTTATTAAACATATACTATTGAAACATTATTATAACGAGCGGTGGTGGCTCAGCGAAATATAAAATGACGTCCTAAATGTACAGTGAAATTAAGATGGAATGATTTAAAAATTACGCCAGCACAGAATTACACATTGGCGAGAACAAACACTTGGCTGATATCAATAACGCCAATTCCAGAGCAACCCTAACAGTTAATCCAATAAAATAAAAAATGACGCAATCGGGAGCAAATAATTTTAAAGACAAGGCATGGCAACAAGAAATAAAAAACGCCAACTCCAAGCCAAAGGAAGGGAAATCAAAAAAACGTTGATTTTGCAAACTGACGTAATATAATGAATTTTTAGCACACCGGTCTGAAGAGACGAAGAACAAAAAGAATAGAGCATACAGGGAAAAGTAAATCTACAGATTTAAAAGCCGAAATGGCAGAAAAATAAGAACAGAAGTGATTTAGAATTCTTGAATTTTGGATAGATTACATTAAAGAAATCCAATGTAAATGATTATTAAATTAGATATGTGATCTTCATCACACCTTCCGTTCCTTTGCTTTATTTCTCGTTCGGCAACGCGTGTGTGACGCAAAAGGCTGTGCGATTCAGTCATGGTGGAAGCACGTTTGCTTTTTACCATTATTTACAGAAGATGCAGTAACGTAAACAAAATGGCGAGGATGCGCCTCGAAAATATGATACAGCGGTCCTTTTTGAGCCCCCCCCCCCTCAAAAAATATGTGTCTAGCCATCGCTGTAGGAGGACCCTCGGAAATGCGCTATTACTGGCCCTTTGCTAAACTAAAAAAAGCTGGCTGTCATTTACGTACACCCACAAAAAAAAAAAAGAAAAAAAAATCTGAAACCCTTTCAGATTTTAAATACGCGCCAAAGTGCTATCGATTAAAAGCGTATCATAATTTATGCGTCGTCCCTATTTTCTTCCTTATTCCAAGGTTGGAAAGGGTATCATTATTCATGAGTGAGTAGTAAGTTTCTTAATTAATTTTATAAAACCCATCTTTGGAATCAAAATCTATCCTAAAATCGCATACTAAAACTATTTTACAATCTTCGCCAAGTATATTACAACTATACTTCACCGTTTTAAATATTGTTTCGAACGTGCATCACAAGCCATGAGTGTGCCGTGTTTGTCTTTCGTGGGTTGATTCCTACTGAAATGCCTCGACTCTCGCTAAGGTGGCGATCATTAAACATATGGAGCTACCACGACGATTTTTTGTATTTATGTCTCAATCGTAATTTAGAACTAAAATGGCGATTTGGAACAACATGCAAGTACAGCATACAGGTACATTTTTATTTATTTTGGGTTGCCAATTAATGTAGTTTTAGTAATTAAGTGTCTTCAAATTCCTTAACTGGTGCGTTTATCGCTAATTTGTTCACTTTAGTTTTCATCTAGTTCTTTTGGGAGCGTTGAAACGTGCATAACTCCTAGAGACCCATGACTGCGAAGATCGTCAAAGTTCGGCGATTTTTTAAGTTGGCGAGAGTGGGGGCGTTAAAATAAGAAACAATTCTTTCTTGTTCCATAAAACACATCTTTGGAATCGAATTCTATCTTAAAACCGCATGTTGAAACTGTGTTTTACAATCTTCGCCAAGCATATTCCAACTATCCTCCAACTTCGCCAAGCATATTCCAAATGTGCTGTGTTTTCCTTTCTTGTTCCACAAAACACTTCTTTGAAATTGAAATCCATTTTAAATAGCGTACCAAAACTGTTTAACAATTTTCACCAGGCATAGTCAAACTGTACTTCACCTTTATAATACCATTTAGAAAGTGTATCATAATCTATGAGTGTACCGTATTTGTCTTCTCTCAATCATAGAACACATGTTCGGAATTGAAATCTATATCGAAATCGCCTACTAAAACTATTTTACAATGTTCGCCAGGCGTTTTCTAACTATATTCGATACATATTTATAATAAATTGTCGCATTTTGGCACACAGTTTAGCGATCATTTATCCAAAATTGCAAACCTTGTGCGACTTTCAATAACCCATTTGAAAAGTGACTCGACTCGAAAATTGTACCAAAATCGTGTCTACACAAAAAGCAAGGTTGAAATTAATAGCACTCTGGTGCTAAAAAAAAAAAAAAAAAAAATACATTCGAGAACGCACAACTTAAAAGACATATGAAAAGCTATAATTGTATATAACCTATATCATATTTTATGATAAATATTTTTTTTAATGTATGAAACATACGTAAGAATTTCCACTTTACGCGGATGCTTTTTGACAGGGTGTAGTTATCGTATTAGAATAAATAGATTACGACATGACAAGAAATAACAATAACGCATGCGCACAAACGCAAATTAACGGCTCAATGACGTAAAATTGGGCAAGCATATTCGTTGCTTTCACCTACGTGCGTCAAACAGATGCTAGAATAAAAAAAGTAGCAATTGCTTATGTACAAAAATGCAAGATATTTCGGATCTTTCCACAGTTCTAAAATATCAAATTTGGAATATTTGGCACATTTATCGTCCTTCCAAAAGAACGTCACCAAGCAGTGGTCTAAAGTACATTATAGCCGCTTTCTTATTGCATATTTGTCGGGTAGAATTAAAATAGATAGTTGGAGAAAGGAGTTCTTCATGTAATTTTTTCTTTGAAAAACATACTCCATTGGCAAAATGTATGATCAATAGTTCAAAACAGTGAATAACTGTAGAAGTATTTATTTATAAACGAGCTATACATACATGTGCAGACATAAAGAGAATATGAAAAGAAATTATGTAAATGTATACGATATATTTCTCTAAATACATTCATCTGGTACAACTACGTCTTTAGTTGATTATATAGTGTCTCATCGAAATAAATCACACCGTAATTGTATGCCGTAACTTTATACGAAACCGTGTAATCATCTCTTTAGTCAAAGAACGAAACAAATATATTATGAAACTATACACACAAACATGTAATTACAAGGGAAGAACTCACTCCCCGCACCGATTGGGCAGGAATAAAAATTAAATGTGTAAAAGAAGAATGGAAAAGTGTCCCGCGAAAATAAAGACAATACTATTAATAGCCAATATATTCGGCATGTGTTATGTGACATTGAATTGTAGATGCGTTATATTTTTTATCAATACTTGGAGGACATTAACATCAATACTATCCCAGTGTTCATTGATGGCGGCCTTCAACATTGCAACTCTGGCAACTCACAACTCTGTTGTGAGACTGTCTGACATTCGCATATCATTTCTATTGAGGATACCTCACGCACTTCTTGGGAACTGAGATTAAGCGGAAAATGCAGGGCATTTCATGGCATACGCCTCATTATCGAAAAAGCAATCTCTAGAGCAGGTATGGGCAACCTTTAAAAAGTTACGGGTCAAAGTTTAGGATATTAGGGAAGCCGTGGGACAATGTTCAGGATATCAGCGAAATCGCGGGCCTGATAATTGGGATTTATATGAGATTTTAAATGGTTTACATGAGTTTTATACGGGGTTTCCATATGCTCCGCGGGCCGGATCAGAAGCCTAGGTGGGCCACATCCCTCCCGCGGACCGTAGGTTGCCTATATGTTCTCTAGAGGATTTTACAACGTGAATGAATACTTTGTCCTCATGGAAAATCAAACTTCGATTATGAGTTCTTTCTGCAAAGGACAGTAAATGGGTTTACAGCATTTCTTGGTTGAACAGAAGCTTTAATATGGTCTAAAGAAAAATACAAGTTAAGTTTATCACCAGGTAACGCCTCTCCACAGAGTACAATGAGCCTCTATCTTCTGGTGTTTTTGAGATTTCCTCGTGTCATGTCAATAGAATGAAACGCAGTATGGATACACCAAACTATTAATTATATTATTTTATTTCGTCTAAGGCCGTAACCCTGTAGGTTCTTACAGGTGCGATTATATTTGCCCGAATCTACTCTTTGCTTGCGAATAATATACAAGAGATGCTGTTTTCACTCCAAAAGACAAGAAGGCTCATTATGCGGTATTGAGAGGCTTTGCTTTGTAAAAAAACTTAACTTGGCTTTTCTTCCAGGCAATATAAAAGCTAATGATGACGATGGAATGCAGGAAACCCATTTACCGCCATTTGCAGAGAATTAATGGTTGAAGTTTGATTTTCCTTCAGGACAATATACTCAGTCACGTTGTAAAATCCTCCAAAGAATGGTTTTTTGATAAGAGATTGTATGCCATAAAACCTTCGGCTTTTTCCCGCTTGATCTCAATCACCGAGAAGTGCCTGGGATATCTTCAGTAAGATGGATATTCAAATGTCAGACAGTCTTGGTCTGGGACAGGATCGAAGACCGCCATCATTGAGCACTGTGATAGTACTAATGTTAACCCGCAGAACCGAAATTCTTCTTCGCAAACTTCACTTTCCTTGTTCATTTCTTGCCCTAAGATAGCATAAAACACTTTTCCCCCAGAAATTTCGAATGATGTTATTCAATAATTGCCGGTACCAAATGTATCGGTAGGCCAAACGTTTTCCAAGCAAAATTAGGTTTTTAAAGGTAATGATCGGTGGTACCAAACGGCACCTCTAGGCTTTCCAGGGTTAGTGTTTTCCAAGGATTGGTTAGCTGATATTCCACATCGACTATTCAGTGTCATAGGTAAAAATGCCAATTAACAGTACTGCCTTGACTTCGGCGAGAGACTTGTCATCCCCTCTTTTTTTACATATTTATATTTATTCATAGCTAGGCGTGGCAGGGAGTGAGTTTTCTTCCCTGTAAATACATTTTTGTGTATATAGTTTTCAAATATATTTGTTTCGTTCTTATGCGTCAGTTTCCTATCCAGTTACGACACACAAATACTGTAACTTTATTTCGTTGGGACTTTTTGCACTATTCACTTGCAACAGTTTATTCACAATCTATAAAGATTAGACAAGAATGCAAACATAAATGCTGTTAAAATTTTACGAAACAAATAAATGATATATTGATATTGAAAGTTTATTATTAGAAGTACTTCATGAAAGTAAATATTAATTACACCGATGGGAAATGGATAGAAAAATTTCGTTTATTTATTCAAAATAACTTCTAAATATATCGCACGAATGCATACGCTATTTGGAAGAAAAAAATACTAAGCCATGGTAGTTCATATGTAAACATTACCTTATTAAATAATGATCTATTTTCTTTATGCACATATTTTAACTATTTATCGTTGTTCAGTATATTTTTATTTTTAAGTATTGACAAGAGGTCACATTTTAATTTAAGAATGAAATAAATATGGCAACATAATTATCTCTCACAGTGAAAATTAAAAATTATTTTTCTTTTTTAACCACAAAAGAAATTTTACTTCATAAACGTAATTAATATCAATTTTATTAATTTAATACTGTGTCATTCAATAAATTTTAAAACAACAGTGTTTCAGCATTAAAAATTTATTATGTACTACTATGTAAGACAGAAATTTGTTATTTGAATTGGAATTAAAAGAAAAAAAACTATTTCCTTTCAAAAGTTGAATATTATGATTCTTGATGGGGTGTTTTTTGAGGGGGGTGCTATATATTAGGTTGTTTAATACGACAGTATATATTGAATAAGTTATAAATTCATGCAAAATTTAAATCAGCTGGAAAATTGAAGAATTTACAGAAATATTTTTAATGAAAATTTGCATCAAAATTGGGTTCCTTTGGCACTGAAGCTTAAGTCTGTAATAAAATTGTTGCACTATGACCTGATATTGCAGGTTGTGATTTACTAGTGAAATACGTTCTACATAAACTGTCTATTTGTTCCTGAAGATTTGCTTAATTTTTGGTTTATGAAGCGGTTAAGAAAAGATTCACTCACCAGTGAGCGAATGAATAAGAATTAGATAGTATGGAACATCATTGTGAAATTTAAAGCAAGATGTTCGAAATTATTCGAACGAAATTCCAACTCCGCGGTTCATAAGTTCTTCAAATTATTCTTGAAACGGATGAACATGCCACTTTACGATTCCAGACAGTGATGGATATCATACGACCATGTTTTCAGACAGGAGGTTGTTAAAATTTGTTCTTCATAAAGCTGTTATACGTCATCCACTGGCTGTTTTCGGAACAAAGAACTTTTTTGTCCTAGATAAAATTCCAGTTGTGTCAATAATCTATCACCCAATGCTCGTGATGCTAAAGACTGCTCGTGAATGCAAAATTTAACTGCGGACACTCGATACATGCATATGTATTTTTCGAAGAAAAAAATGAATTTAAGATACCTAGACACTGAGCAAGGATTGATTGTTTATTTCCTAATCAATTTGAATTAAAAAAAAGAATTCAACATGGTTGACATAAAACGTTTTGGCGTCAGAACAATAGCATTTGCCAAAGTAATAGCATTTGTCAAAGAATATGCAAAAGGCCTCATGAATGAGTTTTAAAGTTTCTTAATGTGGGAGGTGTAGAGCAATCACTTCAATGGGTCTGCAATCTGGTCCGAAATCTGCCCCGATGTAAAATTATGCAATGGTAAGGGCAACAGAAACTAGTGTCTTTGCTTAATGACGCAACTTCACGAAACAGTATCCGCATAGTAAAGCTTTACTACCAACGTTATACCAAAGATTTATTATCAAAATTTTATTCACGTTTTACCAAAGTTTATTTCTCAATTTTTGTCAAAGATTGCAATGAGTGAGCCTTGTTCTTCATGTCTTGCACTACCGGCATTTTTCCCTTACAACGATAACTAGCACACGGTGACACAGCTCCCTGTAAGCGAGCATACAGCTTACCATTTATATATCATTTTACTTTTCGAACATGTACCATGTAAGGAAAGTATTGTAATCATGAAAAAATTCGACTTCGAGATTTTGGTTTATTTACATGTTTTGAGGTCTTCTGAATTCATTTATGCTATTTTTACGAGATGTATGTGTGTGTTTGTGCGTGTGTGTTTGTGTGTGAACACGATAGCTCCTAAACGGGGCATTCGATTTAGCTCAAATACGATATATATGTTATAAAGTACCGTCGAAAGACCGGTATTGATTTTCATGTGTATAGGACTTATAGTTTTTCTACAGGGGTACGAAAAAGATTTCTTTTACATTATGGCCTATGGGGGTAATTCTTAAAGGTGTGCTTACGCTTAAACGGTACATTCGATTGAGCTCAAATTCGGTATACATGTTTTAAATCACCACACATCGCAAGACCGGTATTGATTTTCATGTGTATAGGACTTATAGTTTTTCTACAGGGGTATGACAAAGATTTCTTTTACAATATGTCCTAAGGGGAGAAATTCTTAAAGGTGCGCTAGCGTTTAAACGGTACATTCCATTGAGCTCAAATTCGGTATACATGTTATAAACCACCATCGTAAGACCGGTATTGATTTTGATGTGCATAGGGCTTATATTTTTTCTACAGGGCTACGATAAAGATTTCTTTTACCTTATGGCCTATGGTAGGGAATTCTTGAAGGTTCGTTAGTGTTTAAACGGTACATTCGATTGAACTGAAATTGGGTATATATGTTTTAAATCACCATCGTAAGACCGGTATTGATTTTGATCTGTATAGGGCTTACAGTTTTTCTACAGGACTACGGCAAAGATTTTTTTTAAATTATGGCCATATGGGGAGAAATTATTGAAAGTGCGCTAGCGTTTAAAAGGCGCTTTCGATTGAGCTTCAGTTTGGTTTATATGTTTGCATAATTCATTCATTAAAATTCATTTAAATGCTTGGTAATGATCTTAATCGTAAGTGTTCGGAAATTCCAGTGGAGTTACTCCAGATTTTTTTATTTTTCCTTGAAAATGTCTAAAAACATTTCAAATGCAATTTCTCAATCAAAATTTCAGATTTTTTTTTTGACAGTGAATTTTAATTTACCACAAATAGATGGAAGGCACAAAGCCTCATACAAGAGTGAGTGACTGAAAACTATATAAATATTTCTTGAAACTAGTTCATGAATGGGATCTCGTAATTTATTGCTGAAGAGAATTTAAAATTTTATTTATGTTTTAAAAGATACTTGTTATTTTTGCAAAACTACTTCAAACGTAAAATATTGCTGGTTGGTAAAAAGTAGCAGCGTGAATCCAGGTGCCTTCTATCCTTAATTTTAAAAAAATGATTATGTATTTATAAAATTCAAACTAAATATATTAGAAAAAAAGAAAGTGAAATTTGAATATACACAACGAACAAAGTAAGCACTTCAATGCTAATTACACATATTCGAATTTCTGCCGAATCATAATTCATAATGAAGGTACATTTCATTTGTGTAAGCTGTTTCCATACACCATCAACCCTCACTACTAATTTTTTTTCTTAGAAAAAAAATGAAATCAATTACAATACAAATATCGATGAAATGCTGGAAAAATGGAAAATTACTTACTGGGAAAGGGGGAGGAGGTTATGAGTGGGGCAAATATATCACATTAGTATTTTTATGTTTTCGTGGGACACATGTGCCCCAGTGGTACTGAAATAATGACAGTAAATGCAATAAAAAGCTACTATACGGTCATTTATTGGAAAGAAAATACATTGAATTGTCTGTTATATCAAGGAATACCAGTAGGACACACATAATACAAAGCATATTTATTCCATTGGGTCATTCGAAACTACCGATGGGACATATATGTCCCAGTGGTAGCGAAAGGGTTAAGAGTATTGTTTTTTGACGGGAGAGCTTCATTGACGTGGCCTACATTAAGGTATTGACTATCACATGCGTTCTTCAAAAAAAAAAAAAAAAAAAAAACTCTGAATCATATGAAAAGCTTGGGTGCGCCGCACATTCGCGCCGCACATTCTTGAACTAAGGTATTTGTGTTTTTTCATTTTTACTGCCAGCGATGCATTTGAAATTGTTCATTTTATTTATATATTTATTTTATTGTGTACTAGCCACCTCCGGCGACCAGTTGGTTCGCCATCTAAATAAATCTTGTTCGGAGAGAATCCTGTTTCCCTCTGGTTTCCTTGGTACTGAAATCTCACACATTATGAATGGAATTTAAAATTAAGATGGTTACAAACAGGAGCGGCCCTAGGGCAAGTGGCGTCCCCTGCTAATGTAAAAAAGACGCCCCCTTTTTTGCTCTACTTAGCTTTTTAATTTGAAATGACGCCCCTTCGAAATCGTCGTCCACATGTGATGCTTACCATGCCGGGATTCTCCTGGTTACAAAAATAACATGATTAAATGATAAAAACCTGCAAAAAGGAACAAATTATTTTCGTCCTATATTAATTCTGAAGAGCTTCTCCATATGTATTGGCCATTATCAAAAAACGGAAAGAATAAAAAGTCAGAAAATCTGAAACACTTTCAGATTTTAAATACGCACTAAAGTGCTATACATTAAAAGCGTTTTATAATCCATGTATCCCTATTTTCGTTCCTTATTTCATTAAGTTGGAAAGTATGTCATTACTCATGAGTGTGATTAAACAAAATTAAAATTGGTATTTCTAACATCCTTTTTCTGGATGTAATACATTAGAAATAGATGGAGAAAAGCTGCGCAGAAAAATACATTATTCCAACTGAATGAAATTTTCAAAAACTTATTCTCAGGTGTATTCAGCAGACGATAAAATTACGATAAATTGTGCCAAGCGTTAGAATCATCTCCACAACATCGCACATCCACCATTTTATTTTTCGCCAAATTAAAAAGTTGAACATTTTAGTCTCCGAAAATTTCCAAATCCTATTTTTCTTTTCAGTATAAAACATTTCATTCCTGCTCTGATTTCACATGCACACGATATTTTAATTTACACAACAACAACCTTACAAATATTCTAAAAAAATCGTTATTCTTTTATTTTTACTTCAAGAGTCTGAATGATTTAATAAGCATGCGAAATATGGCAACCTAGGTATGCTTAAAGTTTCACTCATTCTACTGCAGGGTTACAATTGCGAAATGGCGAAACCAAAAAATGAGCCTTTTGCGACGCGTTTTTTATCGATATCTTCTAAAATAATTCGCTTAAACATCGCTTCGAGGTATGTCGGAACCCATCCTGGAGAATTTCCATACAAAATTTGGTAGGTCTTCGATCACCCGTTTCGGAGCTACGCGAGACACAGCAAACTAACTGACTATTACAGTTTGTTTTATTTATATAGATAGTTAATGAAATGTGACATTATTTAGGACATATGTACATCGTTACATTAAAAATCATATGATTTCTAATTTTCAATCCTGAATTAAAGTAATGATATCATAAAATATAATAAATGAACATGTATCTGGGGAGAAATTTCTCAATAATTCTAAATACTCGGTGAAAACTGTATCAAAGTAATTTGAAAACAATTTAGTGAGAAACAATCTGCGAGCAATTATGAAGTTACTAGAACGTGTAACAATGAAATAATTATGGTTGACAAGAATTGTAAACACAACATAATAGTTTATGAAACATAGATAAAAAGGAGCTAAAAATATTTAAAAGCGGAAGGAAATTACTTAAGATGTATTGACCGAGAGATGGCTGAAAGCCAAGATGACTATTTTCGAGAGGCATATAGAAAATCTTCAATAAAACGCAAATTAGTTCTTTATGTAAAAAAAAGAAAAAATATCGGAAACAATAATAAAATATTGATTTCAGTTGCTCATTATATATGGGAGCTGTCTATGATAGCATACATAGCTTTGTTTTAATATTATGTTTATTCAAGAATATGCAATTTGGTTTTTTGCCTATAGTATTTTTTTACAAACTTAAAAATGACGGTATATTTCCAAGGTATGCATTGTTCTAAAAACTTATGAAACAGCAATATCTATGCTGAAAGGGATAATTTGTTAATATTGAATGAAAATGCAATAATGATATGAAATATTTAATAGTATTTACGAAAGGAACGTTCCCAATATTTCGTTTTGCAGAAAATATACTTATGCACATATTAAAACGAAAATCTATCACAGCGCCTAACACACTTCTGCATTTGTCAATGTCATTAACCTGAAATTTTTGCAGTAGTTCATATTTTTGTTTACTAGAACATTTAATTAAAAAATATAAGACCAGGAATATATTTTGAAATTTTTTATTGAAAAAATACAAAACAATTAAATATACAACATAATATATCTTATGAACACATATATAAATGTTGTACACACATAGTGCGTAAAATGAGATGAAATAAGAACGATCGATTTTGTTGAAAGTATTGCGTTCTCAAAAATTTTACTGAAATACAATAAATTCTCGATTTAATATCATTCAAGGGACTGTAAAGAAATCAAGTTTGTACAGGAAAACGATAAATAGTCATAAATATTACTATTTATAACTGCCTTTATCATATAATAAATTTTATTAATTGATTTTAAAACAGTAGAATACTATTCAAATAATAAATTTTTAAATTATGCAGTAAATGCAATTCCATAATTTTAATGTATGCATGCTGGTTTTTCCCTTAAATCCCCAATCTCACATGAACATATTGTACTGCGCAGATGAAATCTGTGTTTTATAAGTAACGTTACCTTGTTCAATTTGAAAAGTAATAGATTTCACAGAGTTTTTGAGTAGCTTTAAAAACGAACCAATGAAGTTAAATACTCAAAAAATTAATAATGCTTCTTCACCCAATAAACTAGTAAACAACCCAATAAGCATCAGTATTAGCCGAAAACCTATATACCTCATTCAACTTTCAGAAAAAAATTCATAAGCACAGAAATTGTCTTAAAAATAGAAGCGAAAGGCTACATTTTTTTGAAAATATTGCGGAATTCCGTATGCTTAGCATTTTTCCTACAAGGTTTCGCAAATCCTGTGGATTCATTGTTTTTAATAGTTCACGGCACAACTTGCAAGAGACATTTAAAATACTTTTTTCCCGGATATCTCTCGCAATTGAATTATCTTAAATGCCAATCAAAAGTTACATGAATTTCTAAAAGGCTAGCCTTAAATAGCATAGAAGGCCAATGAGATGAAGATCAAACCCTCACTAATCTGAAACAGAACTCCTTTGGTTGATTTATAACAAACTGCATTTATTGAATTGATTGCATACGTCCATTGAATTTCGTCCAGTACATTATGCAAATTTCGTTTAAAGTTAGCGATAGTTTTCCAAAACCTAAAACACATGGAGGAGAGTAGCCGGCCAAGATATTCTTTTCACATATCCCACTGTACCTCAAAG
The DNA here is from genome assembly GCA_038373885.1 of Cheiracanthium punctorium. Classification (NCBI taxonomy): domain Eukaryota; kingdom Metazoa; phylum Arthropoda; class Arachnida; order Araneae; family Cheiracanthiidae; genus Cheiracanthium; species Cheiracanthium punctorium. The sequence continues at coordinate 444,369 of JAWZYV010010171.1, forward strand.
TGAAAAAAAAAGAACCCTCTGTATCCATAAAACTTACAACACTTACAAACAGCTAATAATCGATTGTAAAACATTTTGAATCATCGATGGACGTCCTCGAATGAAGGTAGACGGCGCCCCGACCCGTTTTTCACATAGCTTCCTTGAAAAAGAAACTTATCTACAACATTCTTGCTTCAAAAGGCAACAATTAATGAATTTAATTTAGTGCAAAAAACTAACGACATTTCTTTCCTGTCTTCCTACTAATTTCATTAAGTTCGAAGATATTAAAAAAATATACATACTGTGCATTTTTTCACAATTTGGAATCAAACGCAAATAAATAAATTAACGAAAGGAATTAGAAATTCGGTATAAAAAGTACTTAGAATGCTTATAAACAATGAATGGGGTCTCACATAGCAACTGAAAATCCTTGTCGTGTGTCGTCTTGCAGTCAAACCTAATTATAAAGTTTGAATCAATAATAAATGTTTGAACATAGGATAATGTAAGGGAATTTTTAGAAAACAGGATATTAAAATTTTGAAAGAATGCGAAATAGGCGTAAACAGTTTAAGTGCGTGATACTTATTTGTGTACTCGTGTGTTTATATTATTAACACACAATTTAAAACGAAGCATCAGAAAAAGTACACATATTTTATGTGTCTCTGAAACCATTAAAATTTTCCTCTTGAATTAAAATAAAATCCTAAAGCTTAAAGTAAAAACAAAGCCATGAACTCAAAAAGGGAATGACATTTTTTTTTTGAATTAGCATAAATAGAGGTAATTTATCCGGTGGAGTTGTTTTGGTTTTAAAAATCCCATCTGGTGTTTTCCCAAAGGAAGGTATGAATCATTTGACTTTATGGTTTATTCGCGTGCTTGTATTCATGAAACAACTCGAAAAGTCTTATAAAATGTTATTTTCTGAGTAACATTTTGAAGAAGAAGTTATTGAAAAAAAGTATTCAATTAAATAATCCCAGGGAATTTTTTTGAATTTAAATGTGGATAATAATTTTGAAGCAATTTTTCTGAAAACAAGAAAAAACAATTTGGAAAAAAAAAAAAAAAAAAACTCATTTAAAGTAAGATTTTCTTTTTCGTATCATTATTTTTAAGTTTTCAATGCATACTTAAAATTTAATAAAACAATTATCTAATTTTATTTTTTTGCATGATTGATTTCCTAGTTTGTTTGTTTTCTTTGTGAAGTTTGAAAATGTATTGGCGATTTATTTGATTATCTTTTTACGTTTGTTTTGTATCTCGCAAGTGTTATAGTATATGTATTTTGCAAATGTCATATAAATATTTTTTGTCTCTATACTGCTGAAAGCAATTTTGAAAATTATCGAATATAAAATTTCGTCAATGCATTTGGATAACTTTGTATTTGTGTATGTATAAAATTTCTCTTATGAATAATTTATGTAAGCCAGTTCCTGTTTTGAGCGGAGTTTTAGAAAGTTTCCGAAGACTTACAAAAACACAATTTGAACTATATATCAAAAATTTCTACCGTAAGAATGTGAAATGTCACAAAAATTTGCAACATTTGAGAAAGTAACTTTTTTTTTCTTTTATCAAAAATGATCCTGGAGATTTTTCATTCAAAAAGTGAAATGTAAGTTGGAAAATAGCCCGGAAACCAGCTTTGATCAAAACTGCGAATTCAATTTTCTTTTAGCAGAAAAGGGTGGAACATTGTTGCTTCAGATGGAATATTTCTTACAAAGAAGTGAAAATCGTGTGTCTTTCTTTTCAAATTCAATATAAGCTATTAAAACATGCATAAAAGAAAAAAGGATAGTACAAATAAATTACATATCATAAATAAAGATGAAAAAAGCAGTTATAAAAGTTATAAAAACTATTCCAAATTTAATGCACAGTTAATCGGATTCGATACAAAATTCTGGTTTACAAGGCTGGTTTTTATATATTAATTATTATTAGTGTTATTTTGTTTTATAATGCTGTCCAGTATTTTTCACTGGACAGCACTGCATGTAAAGTATATTAACTCCGTATATAAAAATTGCAACCAAATGCACAGCAATGTACATAAATATTGGATTAATATGGAAAAATAAAATTAAATGAATCTTTCTAAATAAATTAATTTTTTGGATAAAAATGACACACAATTATGATTCTTTTCATATATTTTGCAATGTACTTAGTATGGCCACCTTTGGCCTTTATATGTGACCAAATTCAAGCTGATGTGTTCCTTGATATAAATTTACTTAAAATATTGTTAAAACAAAGGAATATGATTTTAATTGAAATATATTGACGAATTTGGGTAACTCTATATACATCTATACAATTTATAAAACTAATATCTTCTCAAATTTTCTATTTACTCCTTTCTAAATTCTATAGATCGTAACATTTGTCATTTTCAAACAAAAGGATTTGTCTCGGGATCTAAATTTAATATAAAAAAAAGACATTTGGTATAACTCCCCTCTTACTCCCGTCTCATAGTCGCCACAGCTCTCGGGAATTTCCAGAACTATGAGACCTGAGTATTTAAAAAGTCAATGAATGCACCCTTTTTGAACCATGCGACAGTCGGTAACAAAAGTGTAAACACCATTGAAAGGATGATTTTTCGTGACCTTTGTAGCCAAATAAATCTGTCTGAAAAGCTCTTAAAATTTTAGCAAAATATGTTCTAAGTATTGATTAATTCACTCCGAAAGCCACAGGGTGTTACCACATCGGGCTGGTGTAGGCGTGACATAACAAAGTTGATATTTGTGTATTAAGATGCATTATTCTCTTGATGAGAGTTGCGTATTTTTTTTTAAATAAAGATATATAAAGGTTGTTTCATACTCAAGAGGTCTTCAATATTGACGTACAGACATAGAAAATGTCAAGAAAATGGTTCAGAAGAAATATTTCTTCGTTGTCCAAAATATTGAATGAATGGGCTTCTACAATAATCGTGGACTGCTTGACTATCCCATTCGAATATGGTTAATAAAAGATCATTTAATTCCCACTAAATAAGATGTAGCTATGCCAAGTTTTCGACAGAGCCTAGTAGGTCAGCTGGCGGCACTAGGGTTGTGGATAAATTTAAGCAGCAGCAAATTTTGTCAGGCAAATGATTCACTTTTATTTATTTATTTTATTTTATTTTTACTCTAGAAAATAAAGTATAACTGAAAACAGCAAAAAATCGCTTCAAAATCAGGGACCAGGTGGATTTTCAGATTTTTAAAATGGCGCAGATTCTTTTATATATTTTTAATCATAATTCTGAAGAAATTCAACCGCATCGTATTGACAGTGTACTTGCTACTGGGTTTTCTGTGCTTAACTATTAAATCTGGAATAATGGCGCTAAAATTTTTATCTGGGAGCAGGTTGCCCGGAATTGTTTGAGAGTTATTCAGTGAATCAGTGAGTTAGGGATTAGTGCAATTATATAGTGGGATGTGCATGAAAGTGCAACTCTTTTCGCATGAAAGAGCAAGATCTTCATTTACCAATGAAAATCTTTCATCTCGTGCATATGAAATAGTTTTAAGACACTAAAATATCCATTCTTCACAAAGTGAAGAAGCTGATGCAGCGTATCATATGCAATGTAATTCGTACTTCATAATCTCCCATAAACATCTTAAATCAAAAACACAGAAAGAAAAATTCCATAAATATTGTTATAAATACATATATGTTTATTAATGGCTATGTCATTTTATCTCTCACCCCCTTTATTGAAATTTGTCCGAAAAATGCGACATAAAAGTGTGCGATATGATTTTACATACATTTAAATACTATTAGTTCTTAACAGCTTTAATCTATTTGTAGAATATTTCGTAAACTGTAGAATATGCTTCACATGTATTTTTTTTATATAGGCTACAATCATAAAAATTTCAACATAGGGTTACCAGGCGAAATACACGAAAGATGAGAGATTAAATGACATAGTAAATTAATATCGTTTTAAAATGCCAATACTGAATATTAATTGACTATGTCATTTTATCTCGCATCTTTCGAGTACTTCGCCTGGCAACCCTATGTTGAAATTTTTATGATTGTAACCTATTTATAGAAAAATACATGTGAATAAAGAACGACTATTCGGTACTAGTTATATATTTTTATTTCGGAGATATGAAACTAAATATCGCTACATAATTTTTAATACACTTTTTATTCTGATATGTAGAAGAAAAGTTTGGTTGAGCTGTTCTGATAGGAGTTCCCACTGGAAACAAATAAGTAAACTCAAACGAATTCGTCTGAATTTCATAATGCTGTTCTGATAGGAGTTCCCACTGGAAACAAATAAGTAAACTCAAACGAATTCGTCTGCATTTCATAATGCAGTTGTTAAAATTTTTTTCACCATAAACATTTGTAATGCTTAAATGCCACTAACATTCAATAAAAAATCGTCTGAGTTCGTCTGTGAGAACATTGTTTTGAAAAATATAATAAATTTCAACGGAACCAAGAATCTACCCTAAAAATGCAAAAATGGCTCTAATGTAAATAATTTTCATACATTCTGTCTTATATAACATGCCACAAATTTTCTATTTTTGTGTATGGTCCTTTGCACAGCCTTCCATTTTCAATTACGCATAACTCACTCAGTTTTAATGTTACAGTCATGCGGTTTTTTCTATTTGTCTTGTTAGATGGGACATAAAAACTTTTTAACTGGGAGTTGTACCATACGAGGATCATATAAAAATTTTAAAAAGTGTGACTTTTTGTAAATGAAGGAGATAACTTTGTTCTTAACGGATTCTTATTTCTAACCCTATTTTGAACATTTTTTTTTTTTTTCAAATTATACCACCCACTTATCTCTAATAGGTAAAGAAATAAAACCCGTAACCACCTTTTTGGGACACCCTGTATAAAGGATGAGAAAAACTGTATATTACTTATTGGACATTATCTGCATTACACAACTACTAAAGATATTATTAGTATATATGTTACCCTTAAAGTATGAAATCCGTTATTTTATAGAATACCTAGTTATTCCATGAAATAACTGATCGTGTCCGTTAAAGTGTAAAACTCTTGGATTTCATGGTTTAACTAGTTATTTCATAGAATGACTATCTGCAGCCCGTTAAAGTGTAAAATAATCTATATCATATATCTCGCTTTTTAGTATAAGGTACATTTACGTTTCGTTTAACAATATGGAAAGTAGCGGAAAAAAAAACAACGTTAATTTCGAAATCAAATATAAATAAATTTTGAAGGACGCCAAAAATACCAAAGCATAAAACAACGAGAATACTTTTTCGCCATACTCTCAAAATGTCAACGACAAATACATTTACCTTCCACCCCTACTGCCTTTATGAACTATTCCAGGCCATAGGGAGAGAACTTGTTTAGCGTGTTATCTAAAATGCAATAATTGTCATTATTACATTTTAGATAAATTGTTTATTTCACACTTTAACTGTCTCTCATTAGTTAACTTATAGAATACCTAGTTATTTCATAGAATAACTAATTAAAGTGTTAAATTATTAACATATTACACACTTTAACGGACACGATCAGTTCTTTCATGGAATATAACTAGGTATTCTATGAAATAACTGCATTATATACTTTAACGGTAACATATATATTACATAAAGGACAGCTTTAGCAAGTGCTTAGTATCATGGAAAGAAATTAAGCGTTTGTTTCGCCTTGTATTACGTAAAGACAATTCAATAATCTTAATATATCGCAATATTTCGTAATAAACCAATTACTTAAATAAAACATATTGTGGCTAATTTTTTTAACTGTTCAATAAAATTAATAAAAATTTACATTATGCATGGAATAATGTAATAACGTATTAACTTAACTCTCTTGGACATTTACACTCAAAAATCTCACTCGTACTCTGAATCTGCAAAGGAAAAAATAAACAAATAAAATAGTTTATACGCTAAAAATTCCCGAAAATCAAAACCCATGTAATAAAGGATTACTCTAGAATCATCCACATCAACGCTCTTACATATGTTTATTTCAAATGCACGCCGTATTTACTTGAAATCCGATTAATTATGCAAAATGCCGCGCCGGTTTTATATCCGAAACAATTCAGCAAAACAATAAAAATGCGCTCTTAAGAAGAAAGTAATATCCGCTCTGAAACTGAGCATTAATTTTAACCCATCTCATTTCATCATTACGTAAATAAAAAAAATAAAGGAAAGAAAACGGAAATGACTTCCATAAAAAATTGGAATTGATTAGGTCTCCTGAGACCTGAGAGGAAAAGATACCGCTGATAAATTTGAAACTAACTATTTACTTTCGTTCTTTTTCCTTAAATAAAAATAAATAGGAAAATAAATGTGTCGCAACTAATGACCAATGCGTTTTCTTGGGAACCCCTTCTCCTCCCCTTGTCTTGCTCTCTCTATCAGATGAGATATTGTGGGAGACATTCTGAAGCAGTATTTTCAGAAAACGTATTGTTTGAAAATATGCTTTATGGTTTTAAAAATGATTTCACCAAAAGTAATGAACTGGGTTGAATTTTTTTTTCATCTTTTCGGATTTTAAAGGAATGAAATGGTTTGTGTTAAAATGAGTATAAAAATTAATGGAATGTAGTTATTTTTAAGTATTCGCTTATGTTTGTAGAGAACTGAAATCTTCCGTTATGTAATTAGTCTGGGTAGTGCAATGGGGATATTATGTGGGAAAGTGTAGGAAAAAAAAAGGGTAAAGCTTTGTAAAGTTTGCATATTAAAGGACTTGTGGAGTGAATATACGTGATTTTGTCTGAAGTGCATGTGTGTTTCCATGTGTTTTTTATTGAAGTTACAATTATCGGCAGCCTTCTCTAGAATATTTTATTTAAAAATATATGCATTACACTCTGCACTTATTTGACGATAATTTTCGAACACTGATACAAAATATCATTAAATAAAAACAATAAAATTAGAAATTGTAATAATAATCAATCATAAGTTAAATATATTGGATTAAAATGTTTTATTAAGGGATTTTTGAATTAACACATTCGTTTATACGTTAATTCATCAAAAATATCCTCCGTTTGACGGTAATATTTTATTTTTATTCAAATTTCTAAAACGGAAAACAATCGTTGCTTTATAATTTTAAAATTCTTTTTTCATGAGCACAGTTAAAAAATTAATGATCGCGTATGTAGATATTTGTTAGTATAAAATAACGAATATTGATATTTGAATATAATCAAATAGAGTGTTTTTACTTTTCAAACTGTGTTTGTGACTTAAGCAACTATTATGAAAATTAATTTTGTGTCCAAATATTACAAATTTAAAAACAACTTATAAATGAAAATACATTATTGACACATCTCTAGAGTTGATAAATTTTACAAAATGCAGTCACCCTTCATTTTGAAGAAAGCCCTATATACGCATTTACAATATTGATTTCACCGTTTCATTCATGATAGAAATATGTAACATAAAGTTTACAGAAATAGTATCACTTGACAATAAAGCTAATAATCTCAATACCATGATATCATTCATTTTCAATATTACATATTATAAACACCGCAAACAATTAAAGGGTATTTTAAGTTTTCTGGAATGAAAAGTATAATTCCATTTTCTTTTGCGAAATTTATAAAAAAGTAGTCTTAAATGAATATTTTCCAGCATCGGGAAACTCATAAAATATACAAGTTACCTGTGTGTGATATTGGCAGTGACGAGTAAGCAACGGCGAGCAAAAGCGAGTTGTCAGCTTACTTAAGAAAAAAAAATCTTAAAAGACTTACATCGGCTTGTTTTGAGTACTTTGTAAGATGATTTCTGAACAAAATTAGGAACATTAATCAGGTTTGTTTGGAATCACTGGTCTAATAAAAGCTGGCCAAACAACACAAATTTTACTGCAAAAACCTTTTGAGTATCACAAAGTATGTGTTCCAAAATTTGTAATAGTTTTGTAGAGACTGCAATTAATAACTGAACAACATGCTAGTGTCGTAGACAAGAAAAGCAGCAACACCCGAAGGAGAAACTAATGATATTTAAGGCTGATTCGGAGAAGTGTCCGAAGGAGAAAGCAAGGATATTTAAGGCTAACTGTGAGAAGTAACCGAACAATGAAAGATACCCTTAAACGACAGATCTTTAACTGGGATCCTGGCAAAGGATTGAGCATTCGCTCTTTCAGAAACCGAACTCACGCTGTAGACATCCATGCTTCTAGACTGCATATACAAACAGACACAGTGCCAAAAGATTTCGCCTTTGGGCAAGAGTCTGCCCTACATTGTATATAGGTTCGAGCACCATTGTATGCGATCCTGAAAGCGGGTTCAATTTCTCAACAAGGCAAGCACCAACGCCCAAAAGAGAAGGAAATGATACTCTAAGCTCACTGTGAGAAGTAACCGAACAATCAGAGAGACCCTTAAACAGCAGAATCTTAACTCGGATCCTGACAAAGGAGTTAGCATTCACTCCTTGCATTCAAAATATTTTGCCCTTGGACAAGAATCTGCGCTAGACAGTATATAGGTTCGCGCACCATTGTATGAGATCCTGGAAGTGGGTTCGATTTCTGACTTGGACTTGGTTTTAAAATCGCCCGTCCCTTCATAGGGGGTAACACTGGTCCCTTACTAAAAGCTCGCATAAAAGATGGTCAATTATACTAGTAGCCGATGCCAGCCATTGAAAAACGACTTGGTAAGAGGGCACGACAGTTTCCGGTTCAAGAAAGCTTGGAGAATGTCCTCAACTTCTTCTTCGTTTTTTTTTTTTTTTTTTTTTTTTTTTTGAAAGCAAAATTAATGTGCCTGCATACCTTCGGAGGGGATTTTTTTAAATATTTGAAAAATTGCTTATTTATGTGCATTATATTATAGAATATAGATAAAAACCTTTAATAGCATGCAAAATCATGTCTATTTTTTAAATATTTTGAAATCTAGGCTCAAAACATGCAAAAATGTGCTATAAAATAGCGTATTTGCAAAGCATCAAAATTCAAATTTAATTGATCATCATCAAATTAATCAAAAAATCAAAATCATAAAAATATCATTTGAGAAAAATCAGAAAATAAAATAAAATCCATCTTCGAAAACTAATGACTGATATTAAAATTCGTATAACTCAAGTTCTGAACAGGATAGCAACAAAATTCAAACTGATTTAGAAAGCTAAAAAGGCTTTAATAATAAAACAAAAATAAATGAGTATATTTTTGCTCGAAAATTGCAATTTTAAAGGTAGGAAGGCACCTTAATTTAAAATCATGTAAGAAAAAAAAAATTAAAGTCAATTCCAACTTAGGTCAACAAAGAAAAATTTTATTTTAGCTACATTTTATCAAATTAATTAATTGAATTTAATTCATAAATTAATGTTTGAAACCCTGCATTAACATCATGTGTTATCCATTTAAAGTTTAAAAAATGTATTTGAACCTGACTGGATGAATAAAAAGTATTTTATTAACCATTGAAAATTTGAACAAGATATATAAATATTAGGGAGAATGTGATGAACTAATAGTTGGAATTGAAAAAAAAAAGTGAGTTAGATCTTAGAGTACTTCCAAATACAAAATTTCAACATTCTACATTTAAAAGTTTTAGAGCTATGCCAAATTCGAAATTATTTTTGGCACCAAATTTGGCGATATTTCGCCAAAACTCGCCAAGAACGAAGACAAATGGCGACATTTTGGGGCATGAACTAAATGACGGACTATCGCCAAATTTAGCGAAATTTTGGAAAAACTCGCAAAGATCGATGACAAATGGCGAGATTTTAGACATGGACCAAACAATGGCGGACTACAGATTTAATATATTGAAGATGTCCTCAGACATTAATGTATTGAAATTCTTTTGGGTGGTCCTGTAAATAAACTCTCCAGTTGGAACCAAAAATTGAGATGCACCACTAAATGTAACAACAATCGTATATTTGAAATTTCAGCATTCTACGACTAATAGTTTTTGAGATTTGAAAGTTAAATACATACGCACGAACACCAAAACTCGCCAAGCTTGGCAACTTTTGGCGTAATTCTTGAGGGAGGCACGTGACCGTGGTCGGAGTATTACCTATATGGTAGGACGGTACTGTGCTTGAAATGGATGAACTTCCCTAAAACTGCTATTGACCATAATGTGTTGGAAATCTTTTAAGTGTTCCTGTAGCAGTACGATACGCATCAATGATAAAGACACTTTTTTGAAGGAGAAATTCATTTTGTAACCCTTAACAGTGAAACGCGCTGTAATGAATTTCTACCCATAGAGCGCAATGTATTTAAAATCTTTTGTGCGGCCCTACAGATAAACTATCCAGTCGAATGGTACCGAAAGGGGAGTTGCACAAATAGATGTTACAACAATCCTGAATATAAAGTTTCAGCATTCTACCTCTGGTAGTTTTTGAGATATGCGAGTTTAATGAATTTCGGCCCATAGAGCGTAGTTATAATCTTTTGGCGATCCTGTAGATAAATTATCCAGTTGATTTGGACTAAATCTGTATTAGCATCCAGTGTCATCCCCTACAAGTTTAAAAATGTATTTGGATTTGAGTGGATGAATAAAAAAGTATTTTATTAACGACTGAAAATTTGAACAAGATATATATATATAGGGAGAGTGTGAACTAATAATAGGAATTGAATGAATGAATAAATAAAGAGCGAATCATTTATAAGAGACCACATTTATTAAGTGACCCCGTACTCCTTCCAGCGAGAATTTTTTTAAGGCACCGAATTTTTACCCTATCTACTTAATACAGCGTTTCTCAACCTGTGGGGCGCGCCCCCCAAGGGGGGTGCAGAGCGTTTGCAAGATGGGGCGCGAGAAAAACCAAAGAGCAAGTAGTGATGCATGTTTTTATAAAATCATCTTATTTATTCTCCATTTTACTCAAAAATATGACCATTTTCGCTTAAAATGTTCGTTCAAACTTTACTGATAATATTACTTTGTACAAAATTCTACAAAATATTCATTGTTAAAGATTAAAAAACTGAACGTATGAAAGGGGGGGGACGCCGTAAGTTAGCCTTTGTTGGGGGGGGATCGACTTTAAAAGACTTTTGAACAGCATTAGCTTTTCAACATTAAGCCAGCGGTTCGCGCTGGCTTAATGTTGAAAAGTCCTAAAGAAGGGGCCACATAACCCTCTTTAACCGGACTATCCCAGTTCCCTATAGGGGAATTTTCTTGCATTTTTACGTCAAGTAAAGTGAACAAAAAACCACATTACAAACCACTCGCCCTACCGCAAATCTTTAGCAAGTACAAGTACAGTAGATACCCCTATAACACGGATTCATGTAAAACGGATTAGTATAACACGGTGGAAAAATTCTGACCTTGTTAGTAACACTCTAAAAGAAGCTCGTGTAACACGACAAAAGAATGGGATAGCTGTTTCTTTTCTATCAATTTTTTTCACTGAAGATTTTGATTAGCTGACACTGGTGTTTGTATTTTTATGCCCTTCAGGGTACTAATTCAGAGACTGATGAGGAAAGTCCATCTGATGACGTGATTGACAAGGCCGAGCTTACAATGGCAGCCAAGGAGATTTGAACGCAAATAAATTTCATTATGACAAACTCGAATATTATGAAGAGGATTAATGCACTTTTGTCAGATGTAAAAAAAAAAAAAAAAAAATCGAGAGGGAAGTACTGTCGGAAAAAAAAAATCAAAAATTTTATAATTTATAAGAAATTAAAAATAAAAGGTATTTCTGTTTAATTATTTATATGCATTAGTATGCAGTTTCACAAATAACAACACAAATAATATATACATTTTTTCACTTTTCTTTTGGCTACCGAATGTTTATATTTCTCTGAGTGACCACCTCTTTTAACGACCGAATTTCGAGGAACCAAGCGTGGTCTCTCCGGAGAAATTTCGCTATATTTTATTGCAGATTAACATGAGCCCATTTTTTTTCACAGGAAAAACGTTACGTTCGTTACCTATTTTTATCCGGGTCATTTTCACATAATGTTAAATTTTATTTGATTGGCTAAAACATGTCAATTAAGCTAGTCAGTTATAGATGTTTAAATTTTTTATCACTTCCTTACAAGCACTACACTAGGCCCTAGTTTAAATATAGAAAAAAGTAAAATTTCAATATTATTAAAAATTTCAAAAAAGTAAGGAAATCTGAAACACTTTCAGATTTTAAATACGCACTAAAGTTCTATATATTAAAAGCACGTCAGAATTTATGCGTCGTCCCTATTTTCCTTCCTTATTCTATTAAGTTGGAAAGTGTATCATTATTCTTCAGTGTGCCGTATTTTCTTCCTTGTTCCATAATCGAAATCTATCTTAAAATTACCTACTAAAATTATTTACAATCTTCTTCAAATGTATTACAGCTATACTCCGCCGTTTTGAATATTGTTCCGAATGTGCATCGTAATCCATGACTATGCCGTGTTTGTCTTTCTTGGGGTGATTCCTACTTTAATGCCCCGACTCTTACCAAGGGGGGATAATTAAACATATGCAGTTACCATGACGATATTTTTATATTTATCTGGCAATCGTAATTTAGAATTAAAATGGCTATTTGGAACAGCATGTAAGTTAAGTACAGTATTCCGTTACATTTTTATTTATTTTGGTTTGCCAGTTAATGTAGCTTTAATAATTAAGTGTCTTCAAATTCCTTAACTGGTGCGTTTATCGCTAATTTGTTCACTTTAGTTTTCATCTAGTTCTTTTGGGCGCGTTGAAACTTGCGCATAACTCCTAGAGACCCACGACTGCAAAGCTCGCTAAAGTGCCGGGATTTTTTAGCTTAGCAAGAGTGGGGGCGTTAAAATAGTAATCAACTCTTTCTTGTACCATAAAACACAACTTTGGAATCAAAATATATCTTAAAATCGCCTACTGAAACTCTTTTACAATCTTCACCAGGCATATTCCAACTATATCACATAGACATTTAAAATACTGTTTGGAATGCGCATCATCATAATTCATGAGTGTACCATGTTTTCCTTCCTTGTTTCATAAAGCACTTCTTCAGAATAGAAATCTATATTGAAATCGCCTACCAAAACTGTTTAAGAATTTTCGCCATAGGCATGGTCAAACTATACTTCACCTTTATAGATATAATTTCGAAAGTTTATCATAATCTATGAGTGTACCGTATTTGTGTTCTCTGTTCTATAAAACACGTCTTCGGAATTAAAATCTATATTAAAATCGCCTAGTTAAAGTATTGTATAATATTCGCCAGGCGTTTACTAACTAACTTGATGTATATTAATAATAAAATGTCGCGTTTTGGCACCAAATTTAGCGATCCCCCTCTAAGTTATCTGGTAAACACATTTGAAAAATCTTCACCGTACTAGTTCATATCTACAAAACTTGTCGAAAAGATGACGTCGACAAAATTTTCGTACCAAGCGAAATAGCACCCTAGTGCTAAAAATAAAGTTATAAATGTCTTGCCAAGAATTATTCGAAACTTCAAACTTTATTATTTGATCCTTTGTTTTAAAGGATTGAAAAACTTTAAAACAAAGCAACAATTATCATAGGAAATTTCATTTATGTATTTTCAATATAGATGAAGCTTTATAGAAAGAGGCAGAAATGTGTAATATTTTTTCTATAGTTGTCCACTAAATTTCAATGCTGCAGTTATTGAACTCTTAAAAAAACAAGACCACATGTCCTTACAAGCAGACTATCTGTTGATGTAAATAACTATTATTTTATTTTGTTGTTTCTTCCCAATAAATCACGAGTGTATTTATTATGCGTCATTACCAAGTTCATTATTACTGAAATACGTAATTAATCGATATAAATTATTTGAAGGATTTATAAAGAGATTTGGGTCTACATTTTCACGGCAAATATTGCATTCGCTTTTAAATGTTATAATTTAGCCTAAATAGGCTTAACTTTAAGAAATCACGTGTCATTACGAAGGGGCTCTGAAAGCATGAAAATGAATTTTAAGGTCAGAATTTTAAAGTAAGGGACATTTTAAGTCTTAAAAAGGACAAATTATTATTCCTTAGTTGATATTGTTAGCATTCTATTATAATGACTAGTTTAGGCTTATATAATTATTATGTTCACAAATATCATTACCATATCTGTCATTACCATGCTTCAGAGGAAGACTGAATATTTAATTAAAACCAGTAACGTAGCCATAAATTTCTTTCGGTCGCGAATTTCAAAAGGAAAAAGGTCAAAAAAGAAGAAAACACATTTTTTTTCTGTGTGCGAGTCTGTTACTCTAATTTCGGGAAATCTGTACCCATTGGCTACCCCACTGATTAAAGTCGAAAGACCTCTGCTGGTGATTTTCTTCATGATATCAGACATAAATAATTGCATTAAAATAAAGAAATTGGGAATTATATATATATATATATATATATATATATATATATATATATATATATATATATCTTTATTTTTTTTAAATCAAAATTGAACATTATCTCAGAAGGACTCATTCAGTCGCTGTTACGTAGAAACTGTTGTAACTATTTTTCAATCGATTGTTCCCTTAGAGGAGGCAGGCTCCTTAATTAATCGCGTGTCTTACCCCTGAACTGTTTTCAAAAGGTTTTTGAAATCCTTTGAAAACAGTTCAGTCACATGTAAATGCACATCGAATGTAAACTGCATGCCGCCAATTAACCTTTAAACAAAGACAATAATGTATTATATTAAAAAATTATCTGATATACTTTATGAACTATACTTCTCTACTGAAAATCTTGAGAAGGAATAAAATTCTATGAGAAAAATATTATAACGGTAGAAATCCTATGGTCATTTTGATACATCAATAATCGATATTGGTTTCAACAGTAGAGTAAATAATGTTCTCATGCTTTAGCATTGATAACTGATATCAATTTCAAGACCTTTACAAATCATGTCAACACTTCAATTTGAAAAATTATATTTTAATTTAATGTTGTTATCTTAATAACAAATTATAGACATCCTAGGTTTCATTTGAATGAATTAAAAAAATAATAATAATTTAAAATACATTACCTTTTTGACGAAATTAAAAAGAGAGTAACTTATAGTGCAACCCGTTACGCTAAATAATAAACTACACTAAAATTATCTAGATTAATCATTAAAATGTATAAAAAATCATGTTGTTACAATCCATAATCTGGCGAAAACGCTCAAAGAAAATCGCAAAATTTAACTTAGCATAAACGGGGATTCCTAAAAATACCCTTTGTATTTATTCTGTCAATGCATTTCTTTGAAATATATTACATAAATTCTCAAGTTATACATTTCAGTATAAGTTAGTTTTATCAGTGGATTTGAATATTATTTTCCCTGTATGGAATATTTTCAGCTTAGTGCTAAGTGTATCGATTTACATTTTTTTCTTTCTCGCTATAAAATATAAAACTTAACGTCGTTTTCATATCTCCTACACAAATATAAAATAGATAGTGGCAGCACTCTTGAGGTGTATTATATATTCTTTTGTATGTATTTACATAGGTTTCTTTTTCCTTTTTATGCATTGCAATATATAGTAGAACACGGGAAAAAATGAATTTACTCAAGTATTTTTATCATTGCTTTTGTATACTGTCCAATGTTTGTTGCCTTTTTTCATATCCTTTTTAAATTCCTTTGCAAATTCCTAGGTATTCATTTTTTTTGCCTTCTTTATATTTTTATTTTTCTCGAATTCGCAAAAAGTAATTTTCTTCGGAATCACTTTTATTTTCAGTTTAGATTACAATTTTTTGTTTGATATGCTTCGAAAATGTACGTAACGATTTTTAGAAAGACTTTGAAAGTATCTATTTTTCACTTTTTTCTGTTTTTCAGTTTTCAATTTTCTATCTGGGTAACTTTATATATATAAACAAAAAAAAGTCGCTTTAACATTTAATACGATATGGTATATCGCTGTTGTGTGCAATATAAAAACAAAGATAATTAAATTAACCCACATTATTTTTTAAAGCACTAAACATTGAAAACAGGAAGCCCAATAAAAACATTGCATAATGACAGTATAAATAAATGCTTTAAATGAACATGTAGTAAAATGTTATGCCTGTCATCATTAAAAGTAAAAACATAATTGTTGTATTGGACTATCAGCGCTTTATACAAAATGAAAAGAAAACCGCCTTTATTTTGCTTATTGACATACCGAGAAAGCACAACATGCTTTCTGGATGTTAAAAGACGACTACAGAACACGGTTGTATTGAGTGGGCGTATATATGCAACGGAATTCCCCGCTATCTTGGTAATGACTTCGCCCCTTTCTGCTATTAATTGCAATCGAAGCAATTTTTATGTAACTGAGCTCTTTATTTTTTCATACTTTGGAGAAGCACCGGCGACCTACCGACGTACGAGCTGCGTCTTGTGTGTATTTTTTGGGCTGTTATTACAAGTCCTCGCAATTTCTTCGCTCCTGACATATATGCCCCTTAGTTTGTAAACTTGTCGCTAAGGCGCAAGACAAATATTTGGTTCTTCACCATGATGTCATTTACCTACTTAGCCCAAGAATTTATTATTACACATATGCATATGTACAGAGTGTCCCAAACAATGGCAAAGACTCTTAAATATTGATCATATATAGATATACATAATAAAAGGCAGTTACTTAATAAAAAGGTACAGAATTTTATAGAACCGATTAAAATTTTAGGGTTATTAAATTTCATATAAAAATTAAATTTTTATGTGTCGCCATTCTTATACATCATGTGCAACATTTGAGAATTTTATAATAAAACGTGTTAGGGATATGTAAATAAATACATGATGACTTAAACCACTTTTCAATAGCTCCAGGAGAGAGAAAAATTACGTCAAATGATCGCGTTTCAGAAGTTGTAGAAAAATTAAGAAAAGAATTAGATACACTTTGGCTACACACGTTTATATTTAAATTCATCTATGGTCCCTGACAAATTTGTTTAAACATATTTCTGGAACTTTTTACGATGACTGGTTGAAATTTGTACATCATTTAATAAATAAATTAATAGAGCACAGTTTACGAACTGGTAATTTTTTTTGTACTGGAGCTATAAAAATTTTAAATTTTACATTCGCTCAAATTAAGAAAATTTAGATTTTAATCGATTTTATAGAGATCTATACCTTTCTCTCGTAACTTTTTAATTTTTTATATATGCGTATGATCAATATTTAGATATAGAAATAGATGAATATATATATATATATATATGAAAATACTTATCTTATTCGGACTAATATTACAGACGGCATAGACATGCATTTGTTACATGTTTTGCAAGAGCCCATAGTAATTGCATCTACAATGGACTTTGATTTCTAGTTTTAGATCTATTACGCTAATTGAAATGAAAGAAAATTGGATGTTATTAGGGATTAAAAGATGAAGCTTTCCATCGAAAATTACGTCTCAAATCAATTCCAATGCAATACGGTATAGGAATTATTTTGATACAATACACCAATACAATACGGCCAATGGCAGTTTAGAAACATACATTCATTTAAAGCATATAATGCTATTATACAATTTAATTAGCTAATAATCCAACGAAGATCGTGTGCCTCTCTCAAAATTTGCCCACCCCCCCCCAAAAAAGTCGCAATGTTGGCGACTTTTCAGCGACTTTTGGGATAAATTGTCAAATATGGTGAAAAAAATGCTTTGAAAAATGAACCGAGCTTGCCGATATTTTCATTATTTGATGGTTAATCGAAAAATATCTAATGTGACAATATAAAGCTATGACGATTTCATTGGGAATTTTGATAATTCGCTATGTTTTGTTAAGGCATGTGTAAGGGCTATCTGCTTAGTAGTGGGAGGGAGGTTGCGTCGACGAAAATCCGTGAATGCGTTAGAACCCAAAAGGGGTTCTAACGCATTAATGGATTTACATAGCACAAAATTGCAAACTCGAGGTGCTCGAG
The DNA here is from genome assembly GCA_038373885.1 of Cheiracanthium punctorium. Lineage (NCBI taxonomy): Eukaryota > Metazoa > Arthropoda > Arachnida > Araneae > Cheiracanthiidae > Cheiracanthium > Cheiracanthium punctorium. The sequence goes on from JAWZYV010010171.1 coordinate 462,367, forward strand.
GAAAATTAATTTTTGTCTGATAACCCTTACAAGAATAAATTTCTCGCTCCCCGTGCTCGCTGCCCGTTGTGTTGTATAGGAGAAATATTTATATTTTTAACATCCCAACAAGTTTGAGAGGTGTTAATGATATCGGTTTGTTTGTCTGTTCTGTTGTCCACCCGTCCAGTGTTCTAACTGCCGTAAATATACATCGATTTGTGAGAAATTTATGTTTTTTCTATGCACAGTACCATGTACTCTAATGAAAATGGTGCAAATAGCATTTATAGTTCTTTTAGAGGAGAAACAAAAATCCAATACATTGCGCTCTGTGGGCAGTCATTCTTGAAAACGTATTTTAGAGATATTCGGTGTTTGAAAGAAAACAAAATTGGCATGCATATCCCTAAGGCTCTCAAAATAGAACTCTCCATTGATAATAGTGTCTGTATTATTAATAGTTCTTCTACAGGAACACTCAAAAAAATTACAATACATTACAATCTGTGGAATTTGAGAAACAGTAATACATTTCTAGCACGAGGCAATGAATATGAAATTCTCATTTCTTCATTTAAACAACAGGGAAAAAATAAACTTCTTTTACAGACTCTGGTAAAATTGAATCTGTAGTGATAATACAACGTTATCTTATAACGTTATATTTAAAAGCTCGCAAGAGTTTAGGGAAATGCATCACCAAATTTGGCGTATAAAACACTGTGTTGGAAAGTGTTTTATAATCGATGCGTTTGGCTTTACTTATCTTTCTTGTTTTATACTTTACTTAAGAGCTACTCATTTTTTAACAATGTATAATATGTAAAATAATGTAATTGTTTCCAATTATGATCACACGTGGATCTCTCGTGTCGGGGTGCCGGTGTTTAATCAAAAATATTAATTAGACCTACAACGCAGGGATTTTTTAGGTACAAACAATTTTTTAAAATATAACTGTTGATGTATATGCGCAAACAAACTGATAAAATTACATTAATGAACAGAAGACAAATTTTAGCATAATAATAATAATAATAATTGTGAAAAAATAAAAGAATAAAGTGATATTACTCCTTGCAACAATAATATCTATTTATATAATACGTATGCGTCACAAAAATCGACGATATTTCTACGATGCGAACCGCAACAATATATGTAAACATTAGCATACTTATATAATACAATAACGTATGCAGTACCAAAATAGACGATATTTCTGCTATGCGAACGGCATCAATAGATGTAATCATTAACATACTTATATAATACACTAACGTATGCGGTACCAAAATTGACGATATTTCTGCGATGCGAACGACAACAATAGATGTAAACATTAGCATAACAACAATCATGCATGTGCAAAAATCCAAATTAACAGTTCAATTACGTCAAGTGGAGCAAGCATTTTCAATGGCATGAAGTAGCTAGATTAAAAAATAACAATAATGGACTCTTTAAAATGCAAGATCTTTTGGATCTTCTCACAGCTTTAAAATATCTATTTTACAATTCTTCGCAAATTTATCGCTCATCTAAAATCTTCACTATGTTGTGGGCTAAAGTACGTTTTAGCCATTTCCTTTTTCTTTCATATTATTGCAACTAGGGATAGAAATGCAACCATACTATATCAACAAAAACATCAGGTTGCTAACAACACTCGTGTTATTCAAAGAGAAAAGTATCTATTAGGGGAGCGAATGATTGGAATGCCACACCAAATGCTAATTTGAAGAAGCCTGCAGTTGCTGAAATGAAGAAGTATTTCTGTAGGAATTTGTACATGTTCCACAACGTATCATTCAATACAGTCTTTTTATAATCATTCTATGAATGGAAATGTCTCCAATTACGTCTTTTTGAACATTTTGCAATGTCAGTACTTGGTATGGCCACCATCGGCTTTTAACAATGATACCCAAAAGTTGCAGTAACCCTGACCAAAATAAATTGGATGAAAAATACCTTTAAAACAAAGAAACTTGATTTTTTTCTGAAATGGATCCAATGATTTGGCTAGCACTGCACTAATCATAAAGAACAAATGGGTATAGGGCGGCAAAGCGGACCGCCTTGGCGGCTAGTAATTTTAAAATGCAACTAAACACCTCGTATGAAAAAAGTTTCACAAGCTCAGAAATTCATATTTACGCATTCCTTCAGTACTTTTTGATGAGTTAAGTCAGATTTCTCTTTACTAATAGTGCACAAAATTGTTTAACTGTTATTACGCAAGGTAACGTTCCTCCAAAAGGGTGCTAAGCAAAGAATTTTTATTTATTTTTTTAACGTCGTCGTACGTTATAATTTTACTCCGTACAAAACTGACACTATGTATAAAAGTGAATTAACTGGTCGTTCTTTTTTTTCACATCAGTTAAACGCATGACGCCAGAGATTAAAAATTCCTCGAGATTGATAAATTCTGCCACAAAATTTACGTCATTTCATTGTAAATTCGCAATTTGTGCGATGCTAAATAGCTATTCGATATTACAGAGTTGGACATTTTTCAAATAAGAAAAATGAAATATTTTCTGCTGAACCGTGAAAAGATTTAAATATTTAAATTGATCATTTCCGATTCAATATGAACTGTTTTTATAAAGACTCGCACATGATCTTTTAACTTTTTAGGTACGTAATGACAACATTAAATTATGAATTTTAAAATAGAAATGGCTAATCAGAAGATTTGTTACGATAATACGTATTAAAACTCAATATACCGTGTTCATGTATATTTCAAATGCATTACGTTAACGCTGTCTTATATATTCTTAAATTTTAACGAACGTCCTTAAATTCTTCAAACGATAAATGATCTTATACCAATATAATTCACAGTAGTGCAAACAGAAAGGTTTACTTGAACTATACTTTATTAATATTTAATCGATCAGTTTCGTATTTTCTAGTAACAAAATTTCTTGCTGTTTGCTGTAAGAATCAAACCATGTATACTTAAAAGACATGTACTTTTTTTGTAATTTAACGAAGCATGCTTTCTCTTCGCTTTACACACAATATTCCATTTTTAACTAAAAGTTTTTACTTTCCAAAGCGTCAGCTGCATTCTGGTCCTGAGAATATAAATATAAATTTACATGCAAACAAGATCAAAGGATATTTTCGATGAAGGAAAGATCTGTTATTTCTACATTTTTTCCAATCTTTTACAAGCGCAAACATCAATCATTCTCTCTGAATAGCTTTTATCTTTAATTTCTTAAATTTCAGCAGCAGAAGGAGTTGCATTTTTTTGTGCCTTCCAGTGTCAGCATTCCTCAATCAAAATTAAATAGCTTGAAAGATATATCTTATGCAAATTGCTATTTTTGCGTTGCTAGGTTTTTCTTCTTCGACTAAAGAGATATTCTTTAAAGAATATGTTTTGCTCATTTAAAATGCATCCAGTTAGAAATATTTTTTTAAGTAATTATTTGCACAAGTATTTCTGGAAATTTTAAAGCTTACATGATATTACGTCACGTATCAATGACTTTCTTGCTGTTTCTATCGGTGATGATGTTTACAGCATTATCGTGCCAAAGAAAATTTAAAAATGTTACAGTGAAAACCCGAATTAACTAGGCAAAACGCGTTCTGACTGACAGCGCTCGGGAAAACCCAAATTAACTAGGGAAAACACGTTTTAATAGGGTATAGGTAAAATATTTCCGAGGGGCCCCTACAGCAGAGGCCGGACCCACTGATGTTTATTTTGGGTCTCGCAAAGGGCCAGCGTTAGCATATTTTCCAGGGGGCCCCTGGGAAAGCCATGGCCGGACCCATTGATGTTTATTGGATCTCGCAAAGGGCCTGCGATAGCATATTTTCCAAGGGGCCCCTAAAGCCATGGCCGGACCCACTGATGTTTTTTGGATCTCGCAAAGGGCCAGTGTTAGCATATTTTCTAAGGGGCCCCCTAAAGCGATAGCCGGACCCACTGTTGGGTTTTTTGGATCTAGCAAAGGGCCAGTGTTAGCAAATTTTTCAGAGGGTCCCCTAAAGCGATGGCCGTACCCACTGATATTTTTCTTTGCTCTCACAAAACGGCCCATATTTTCGAGGGGCGAGCAAGATCCAATTTTTAGTGCATGTAGCATTAACATTCCGAAATTCACTGGGGAAAACGGTTTTTCCCGAGCGCTGTCAGTCAGAACGCGTTTTGCCTAACGCTCTCATAACGCTCAGAACCAGTTGTTTAGTTATCGACTGCGCTAACGATTCCGAAGGCCATCGGGAGGTTCCTTAGCCAATCACAAGAATCCCTTGACGCTCCTCCTTAAAACTCCACCTGAAAGCGGGGCAAAGTTAACGACGGCGAAAAATGAGCGACGAGGGGAGACTCCAGCTCTCAGTTAGAATGCGTTTTCCCTAGTTAATTCGGGTTTTGGCGGATCTCGGGTTATAACTGTAACATAAACATTCCATTTGACAACATCGTTCCTGTTTCGCTGCGTGCGAGATTTCCGCAAGATTGACAAATACCGTATTCCTTTGGGTGCGGGTTATAGTTGCTGTCTGTAAGAGAAATCACGATAAACGAAAATTCGTGGCATTTCATTTCATCAAGATTGTGAGGCTGCGCAGTCTTGATGTTTCCCTGGTTTCCTTCATTTGATACACGCATGTTGGGCAAATTTTCAACGATGTACCTCTTTGAAGGAATTCACACTCGGCTTCCTTGAATAACGCAAAAAGTACTGAAAATGAATTTTCACCTTTGCGTTGCTCTGTTTTTGGAATCTTTTCAGAGTGTTTCTTTTAAACCTTTAGACTGCCTAAATAAAACATATAAAACATAATGTACCATTTAATATACATAAATAAAAATTATTAAATGCAAAAAAAAAAATCCTTTTAAGAGAAAGTAAATTAAACTTTAAAAAATGCGGAAATTGGGTTACATAAATAATTTTTCGCACAATCTGTTTTTCTACTTTTTTTTTTATTTACAAAATGCAATTTTTGGTATATTTAAATAATTTCTTTCTCCTACAAATTAATGAAGATGTTATTTGACAGTACAAAAATTAGTTTTTGAATTATAAACAGTCTACTACCAATTTTCATAAAAATAATATTATAGCACCGATAAAAGGCATAAAAACAAGTCTCTGTTACTAACATCTATATAAATAAAATTAGACTTTTGTCTGTAATTAAAAATTTTGCGATTTCTATCCGATTCAAGCACCTGTGAATCCGGTACGACCGTCAGAAAAAAGTTTGTCTGTCTGTGGTTCTGTCATTCTGTCCGTGACGCTTTTTTGTTTCAAGCATCACATAAAAACGACTGAAGCGAATGATAGGAAATTTGGTGTCATGATAGGTGGTCACTCAACTTAAAACATAGGCGTCGAATTTCAAAAAAAAATTCTTGATTAGATTTTGAGATTTTGCGAAAATCGTTTCAAACTGCGTAAATTCGTGTTCGAGCATACGTGAAAACGACTGAAGCGATTGAAATGAATTTTGGTATCATGATTGGTGGTCACTCAACTTAAAACATAGGCGTCGAATTTTTAAAAAATCTTGAAAAAATCTTGATCTTAGATTTTGAGATTTTGCGAAATTTTTTTCAAACTGCGTAAGTTTGTGTTTGCACATCACATAACTGCAAAGGTGAAAAAATGGAATTTGGTGAAATGATAGGTGGTCATTCACCTTAAACTATATAAGCATCTAAAATAAAAAAAAAATCGATCAGATTTTGGGATTTTGCGAAAATCGTTTCAAACTGAGTGAATTTTTGTTCATGCATTACGAAATAACGACTAAAGCTAATGATATGAAATTTGGTCACATGATATGATGTTTCTCAACATAAAGTATAGGTGTCCAATTTTTTAAACATTTTTATTGGATTTTGAGATTTTGTGAAAATTCTCTCAAAATGCGGTTATATTTCTTCAAGCATCGCGTAATAACGACTATTCGAAATTTCGTGATATGATAGGTAGTTGCTGATCTTAATTTATAGGTGTAGATAGAATTTTTAAAACATTTTGATTCCATTTTGGGATTTTGTGAAAATGGTTTTAAAATGCTGAAATTTTTGTTCCAGCATCACGCAATAAATACTGCAGGGAATGACACGAAATTTGCTGACATGATAAGTTGCCACTCAACTTAAATTCTAGGCTTCGAATTTTTCAAAAATTTTGATTAAAATTTGAGATTCTGCGGTAATTATTTCAATATGCGTAAATATTCATTCAGGAATCACATAGTTTCGACTAAAGCGAATGAAATGATATTACTTAGTTACTCTCAAACCTGTAATATTTTAACAACACATAAAAATTATAACTTTGCTTTCTTTACTTTGGGAACATACTACACCACTCTGTCTACTCCTACACTGCTGACGAAATTTCTTTCTTTTTGGAAATTTGATTCAGTACTAACCCGCCAACGAAATATAAACCCGACTGCTTCCATCTGTAATGTATTCTGCAAAATCGCACATAACTATAATTTACAAGGCATTCTAAATCATATAACGAGCTCTTTCCTAATGGAATATAGAATTCAATTTAAGAAGAAGAAAAAAATGCCAGCTTGTGTTTTCAATACAGGTAATAAAATTAATCACATAGGTACTACGTTTGCAAAGATGGGATTAATTTAATCAAAAATGTTTCCTGATCAGAGACTGACGTTTCATGTCGATAAATGTGACATGTTTTGGCAACAAAATGCACCGCACAGCAAGTTCATCCTGTTGAATTACTAATTCATAATAAATGCATGGTCATAATTTACTGTAATTAACGTGGCTGTTATGTAAATGACATGGATTCACTTTTACAAAACACATTCTAAATTGTCTAAAAGACTCACGCTTCACGAATTATAGTTAGTGGAAATATACTTTATAAACTATTTGAGTTATGCATAATGTTATACCTATTATGTAGAATGGTCTGACGTTATTCGAAAGTTAAACAGGTTGAAATACTAAACAACGGATATTCATGGTAAGTTTCAATTCATATCTGTGCAAGTTTTAAATTTTGAAATGTATAATAACTAGACAGAAACATTAAACAAACGAGAAAATTTAACAAGTTAAGTGAAAATTTGAGAAAACGTAAATTTTATCCCTTATTACTTTCCAAAGATAACTATGTAAGGAAAGTATTGTAATTATGAAAATATTCGACTTCGAGACTTTGGTGTATTTACACGTTTTGAGGTCTTCTGAATTCATTTATGCTTTTTTTACGAGATGTATGTATGTGTGTGTGTGGGCGGGGGAGTGAACACGATAGCTCCTAAACGGGGCATTTGATTGAGCTCAAATTGTACAAATATGTTATAAACCACCGTCACAAGACCAGTATTGATTTTGGTTTGTATAGGGCTTATAGTTTTTCTACAGGGCTACGACAAATATTTCTTTTACATTATGGCGTATGGGGGGGAATCCTTGAAAGTGCGCTAGCGTTTAAACGTTGCATTCGATTGAGCTCAAACTGAGTGTACATGTTATAAACCACCATCGTAGGACTGGTATTAATTTTGATGTGTATAGGACTTACAGTTTTTCTACAGGGCTACGACAAAGATTTCTTTTACATTATGGAATATGGGGAGAAATTCTTGAAAGTGCGCTAGCGGCTAGCGTTTCTTTAAATGCTTGGAAATGATCTTATTTGTAAACGTTTGGAAAGTCGTGTGGAGTAACTCCAGATATTTTAAAAGTATTTTTTAAAGTGATATTATAGATGAAAAAGATTTAAAATAGCATTATCTTGCATAAAAAGGTCATCAAATATGCGAGTTATTTTTTTCATAATTAATAGCATCTATGTGCTATCATATTTAGAATTATGATTTGATTTAAATTATCACTAATAATAATAATAATAATAATGCGCATACGCAATTTTCAGAAAAATTTATTCCTGAAAATATATGATAGCTCTCATAATATTTTGTTGAAACCATTTAGATACATGAAAGGTGTGGTGTATATGATGAAAGGATGTATATGAAAGGTGATCCTAAACTATATGTAAAAAATATAGACCTCCATATTTTTTATCTACCTAGACAGAAGGAAAAAAGGCGGTTTAGAATCACGTAGCAATCGTGAGTCGGAAATCGTGGAGTCGGAAATGTCGCCTTTATGCACCTGTTACTAATCACTGCTGGTCTAAATTATTAGTTACGTTTCATAAACAATGAGCTTTTCTCAGAGACTTTCATCAATGAAACGAAATAGAATGTGTAAACTGTCAGTGTTCGTAAGTGCTTTCTGTAAAAAAATGCATTGATTTTCGTCAAACGATAGTCTTAATGTCCGCTGTCACTTCAAAGTTCTTCCAAAGTGGTTATTAAATTGTACATGAAGTTGATATATCCCACCGCTAAGTGCTGTGTGATTCTGAACCTTCTCTGTCCCCTCTACCTGCCTTTACATTTTTGACATGTAGTTTAGGACCAACTAGTGTATCTACATACAGTGGCCACCATAACACGTATATCTTTAATATATATATATATATATATATATATATATATATATATATATATATATATATATATATATATATATATATATGTATATATATATATATATATATATACACTGTCCGAATTTGAAAAGGCAACACCCATGAGGAGTGGCCATATAAAATTGTTGAAACTCGGCAAGCAGAGAGAGACAGCAGTGAACAATATGTGATCTTTATTTCAAAATTACATGCATAATAAAGAAAGAGTGCAGCGTCGTCTTAGTAGGTTGTCCGACCATCGTGGACGGCGATACACGAAGCAACACGTCTAGGTACTGAGTCAATGAGAGTACGGATGGCGGACTGAGGAAGGTTTCTACATTCCCTGTCAACCATTTGCCTCAGTTCGTCTTCTGAACGGGCTAGTGGCAGGGTCTGCAAATGACGTCCAATCACATTCCAAATGTGTTCGATTGGCGACATATCAGGAGAGTATGGTGGGTCGGGAAGCGTTTGTACACCTTCCAAAATACGTTGGCTGATGCGAGCAGTCAGCGATAGAGCGTTATTCTGCTGATACAGAGCGTTCAGAACAGTTCGAAGGTATGGGAGTGTCACCGGCCGCAGCACATCATCCACATATCGTTGAGCTGTCATAGTACCCCGAATACGAACTAGAGGTGACCTGGAGTCATACGCAATTGTTCCATGATGCCACGATGCCACCCCACGATGCCAAACCATGATGCCACGTTGTCGCTCGGTGGGGCGTTCTGCAATTGCTGCCGGATTGGACCTGTTTCCACGTCGACGCCACACTCGTACGCGGTGGACGAGTCACTGAATAAAAAGAAGCATGACTCATCTGAGAACACGGCCATGTCATTCTGTCGTCCACGTCGCTCTAGCCTGGTACCATTGCAGTCGTTGGCGTCTATGTTGTGGAGCCAGTGGCAGTTTTTTATAACGGACGCCATAAATACAAGCCACTAGCAACCCAGCGACGGTAAATGGTTCAGGTCGATACAGGAACATCCAAGGTGTCTTGAACATGTCGCAGAATGGAGGTTGAAGTAACTTGCGGGGCCGCTACCGCTTGTCGGTGGAGGCGTCGATCCACGCGTGCTGACGTTATTCTAGCTGCACCGGCACCCCTTAAACGTGCCACATTTCCTTGTTCCAACCATCATCGCCACAGCCGATATGCAGTGGACACATCCAGGCGTGTGTCTGTCGAGATTTGACGAATGGACCAACCTGCCCTTCTCAGTCCGATCACCATGCCCCTCATTAAATCGTCGGTCTGCTGGAACTGCCTCCGTTGACGGCGGCTTGGCATTCTCTGGTTACATGTGTCCTCTGAGAAAGGAATAAAATTTCTACGACAATTTCTCTAGAAGCAATACTTTCACAAAAACTGTCCGTTCTAAGCGTTCCTTCCCGTATATCTTTTTCCACATGCACTGGGGAGCTGCCAATTTTACATGAATAGCATAATTCGGCAAGGTGCATTTACCCTGAAATTTGCGCAATTTTATGACCACTTCTTCTTGGTGTTGCATTTTCAATATCACGCAGTGTATGTTAACTCGGCTATTTAACCCTCGTCCGGGTGAGACCTGCCTGAACACCCCTAATTTTTTAGTTTCATTATTACCATATTAAAACGATATTAATTGACTATGCTTTTTTATCTCTCATCTTTTGCGTATTTTGCCTGGTAACCCTATGCTGAAATTTTTATGATTGTAACCTTTTTATTAAAAAATACACGTGATGCATGTTCACGAAATATTGTAACAATAGATTAAGGCTGTTGTGAACTAATGGTATTTAAATATATGTAAAATTATGTCGCTTTTTTGGGACAATTTTCAATAAAGGGGGTGAGAGTAAAAATGACATAGTCATGAATATATCTATACAGAAAATTAAAATGGGAAAATTTACGTACAGTTGGAAAATTTTGAATTAATTGCACATATTTATAAATTATTTATTATGTTACAGGTGGGCTCGTGCAGATTATTCATATTCATCCATCCCAGACAGTACAGCAAATTTGCATCAAACTTGCAGTAATCTTGATTTATCAAGTCAATACACTTGAATTAAGCTAGAATCAAGTGTTTAAATTTACACTCGCCCAACTTGCATTAAGCTTGACATAGCAAGCTTGAATCAAGCTTGAAATAGCAAGCTTAATTTCAAAACTTAAAAATTTTCCTAAAAAAAATTTCCTAAATACACGGGGCACCCGTCGGAGAAGTCGCCCCACATACTTTATTTTACCACGCATTTTCCCCCTCCTACGCTGAAATTTCAAGTTATTTTAATCTGTTTCCATTACGCGTCCGCAGCTGGGATAAAGCTCGGGACCTAAGGTTTGGGAATACAGCGTCCTAACCACTAAGCCAATATGACTCGCGCTGATATGACTAAAGTTTGAAGTGACTGTATGGCTGTCACGCCGTTTTCTAGTGAGATAGATCAGTGACCGATACCGATCTGTTTCTTTTATTTTTCCATGGGATGAATCAAAATTAAAATACTGTTATGTATGATTTATAGACTTAATAGGGAAATAAGCATTATATAAACTTAAAAGCAGCACACGTTTTAAAACTTTCAATATCGCGACACTCATGTTGGGCAATACTGGCAAAAATCGAGACAAACGACTGATTTTGAAATCAATTTCGTAGTATAATTGCATTTTATTTTGAAGAATTTCAATATTTGGAAATATAGAATCTTTTTTTTAATTCTATGGTCAAGTACATTTCTGACTAATGATAAATTATTTACCATGTGGATGTGGCTTTCCAAATCAAGCAGTAATCAAGTTGTATTCAAGCTTGACAATTCAAATGATTTCTCCAAGCTTGCTGCAAGCTTAAAATGAATTGAACTGTCAAACTTGTATTAATACGTCAAATTGAAAGAAGTGTCAAGCTTGATTTAAGCTTATGTGCTGTCTGGGACATAGAATAAATCAAATAAATACGCTGAAATTTTTGTTTTGCTATTTTAATGATACTTTTCCCAGCAAAAATATGGGATAATTTTGTGAAAATTAACATTATTTTAACTATTAATAAAAAAGACACTGCTCACCATATCATTTTGCTTGAGTTAATATAAAATGATTTCCAAATGAAAAAAATGTATATTCCACAATAAAGACCTGTAATTTGCTGATTAATTATATCGAGTTTTAAGTAACACCGTGATTAATGGCAGACATTTTTCAGAAAAATTCTTTGAAATTTTTCACTTTTGGAAGGGAATATCTGTTTGAATTATACGAAACATAATAGCTTGATAAATGAGAATTTGTGCTTTTATGATGTCCGACATATTAAAGCGGTTTTTATTTCTTTTATCTACTGAAGTCATTAATCTTTCCCTATTGAACAGAAATTTATCCTCATAAATGTTAGTTTTGAGAGCAGTTTTAAAGGAATTATAAAGTTGCTTAAAGAAACTGCAATTAATATTATAATTATGGTATTATGGTAACAGAATTTCGGGATGAAAAATACATATGCCCACACATGTACTCATATCTCTCCTTTAAAAGTATGTAGATGAAATTATTTCGTCTAGTATAAATCCTAATCAGAAACAGAGCAAGTGTCATGAACTTTCTTACAAAAAGTATGTTTTAAATACGTATTTTTTAATATGGGGGGGGGGGGTTTCACGAAGAGCTCCTAACTCTGAAAATGAATAAATCAAAAATGGTGATAGATAGAAGAACGAAACAAGTGGTGATTAAAAATCCGTATTTTTTTACTGAATTCACCCAATTTTAGTCAAAGATTGTACCGATAGATGGTACTATAAACGGTAATACGGATGCCAGAAAGAGAGCTCGAATACCAAGAACAACCACGTTAAAATCGATGTGATAAACGCAACTTCTACAGTATACGTTAGGTTCGAAGCCAGTAAGAAATTTCTGGGTTTCCTTGAAGGGGCTAAGTTCGAGATAACTTGGAAGTCAATTCTTGCATTCTTCGATAGCTGTCAAATTGTTCAACGCAGCAACTCTATCATCGTCTTATTTATCCGGAAATTCAAAAATATATTATGTAAGGTTTAAGAGAGTCCCATGTTGCAAGAACCATGCCGCACCCCGTCGATCATTCAACGATTGTTGAGTAGCACCAAATGATTTATACAGTCAGTATTACCGCTTCTCGAAAGAGGAAATGTCTAATAACATTTTTGCAAGGGATTGCATCTAAACGGTAAATTTTAGGAATGGAGCCGTTATACGTGTGGCAATTGATGATTTTCTTAGATACGTCATAGCACTTACAGAGCCATCTATTTTCGGAATTTGTAACTAAGATAGTATTTTTTTTTTATTTAATTTATTTATTTATTTATTTATTTAAGCATGCCTCAGGTTTAATACTTTATCCATCGATCTTCTAATTTTGAATATTCATTTTGAAAGTTAGGGGTGCCTTAATAAAACACCCTGTAGCTTTATATACACTCTTATACAGAAAATTAGGCTTACATTACGTTGTTTTTTATTTGGCTATCTTGAAACTTGCTTTCAAATTTTGAATACAATAAACAAATTTTAAATAACATGCTGTATGCAATTTATCTATATATATTTGTACAAAAAGCGGTGCTAATGTCACCTGTGGATTTCTTTTAAGGATCGCAAAGTGTTTCAAAAATAGTCTCCTGGTATATATTTCTACATTTTTTGGTTATTATATAATACAGCAATATAATTACTTTCCTTTCAATTAATGTGTGTTGTATCAAACATTAATTCATGGAAGGCTAACCAAATGATCTCAATCGAAAACTTTTAAGAACAGTAGCACAATGGCATGCTCTAGTGATCCTTTTAGTGCATTTTTTAAATTTTTATTAACTAAATACGTATGAAAAGTTAATTAATTAAATATTTTTCGTAATTTTCCAAATTATGTAACGTTTTTTAAAAAAATGTTTAGATAAATTAAATAGGCATATAGGATTTTCACCTTTTAACATCATAGTTCAGTTTAAATGCAATGCAGCATAACTTTAAAAAGATTAAATGCCAATTTTATAAGTAATGCATATAAAAAAGAGAACTAAAACAACAAACAAAATTTTGAAAGTAGTCTTTATTGATTACTCATATAAAAAAAGAAGAAGAAAAATTCTTCGTTTTAATTTTTCGCTAAGTTTAAAACGAGTGCCCCATTTAATGAGTTTATTTAAAGTAACACACATTTCATATTTGATTAAATATATATATACATATATATATATATATATATATATATATATATATATATATATATATATATATATATATATATATATATTTAACTATGCGTATGCCATTTCTCTGTAGTTTATGCCTTATACTACGAATTAAATTTTTTAGCTTAATAAGAATTTTTTTCTACACTTCAAATGCATGATTATCCCAAAAGAGAACACTTTTATATCTTTGCACTAGTATCCAACATCAAATATTATCCAGATGATTTCGAAGTAGTCGTACCATCAAAAACGAATCTTTATCACAGAATGCCATTCTCAAAACTCCAGACTACGTGTTCTGCATAGGCGATGTGAGCAACTGACGCACATTCCTGACTGCTGTTAGAATCATCCATCAAAATAAGGATCTTGACCTTAAGAAAATAAAATAAAATAAAACATATGTATGATGCATGCTGACAGGCTTTGTTTTAAGAGAAATTGAAAAAAAGAAAATCTGATCGATTATCCTGAATTATACATTAGCATCTGCACACGACATCCCTAGATCAAAAGCAGAATTATCGTTAAATATAAATTGTAGGCCTCATCTGAAAAGAGAAAAAAAAATGTAAGGAACTGAAGATTTTTGCTTTTCATTTAAAGAATTGTGTCTGTGTAAGAAAAAAAAATAAATTAATGTGAAAGAGAAAAGTAGAAGTAATGAAATAATGTAGATTGAAGTTCTTCACGCCAGATATGAATTTTTTAAAGTATAATCTTCAAACTTATTTTCCTTTTTATATAACTGCACAATGCCGAAATACTGATACATGAAAAATGTGATATTAATTGATGTTTACGCAACACAAATGTACACACAATTCTCACAACTCATGATTATTACCGTATGACTTATGCAAACCTTGTCGATTAGAGTAAATATTAACGTAACATTTTACCATTTAACAGAAGATCTCAAAGGAACTCTGAGCTAGACATCAAAGAAAGATAAAGTAGTTGCATAAATACAAATGTGGAAAGATAGTTTGCACTTGAATAGAATTTTAATATTTTTACGCCAGTGCATCCGTACAATTTTCTATAATGTTCGGACAATTATAACAGTTTAATGAGGCAGTTGTAACGTGTGAATATTTATCATTGAAATTGAAAGCATAAACCTTTCAAATCACGCTTCTTAAGGCTAGGGTGGACCAGAAAATTGTTATTACCCAGTGAGCTACAGTGCCGAGCAAATGAAAAAAAAGTTTGATATTTTAATCTGGTAATAATAACGTAAAAACTTAAATTATGCATTAAAAAGACCTATTATATGGAGGTGTACACGGTGATATTCCAATCAGTTCGTGATACGGAAGTTTTTTTTAAAAATTATACAGGGTTGTGTCAGCGGTCAAAGAAAACCTAAAAAACCTGAATTAGTCAGGAAATTGTACTTTTATAATACGTTTCAGGCAAAATCGAAAATTTTGACTGAAAACATGAAAAATCTTGTCGTGATAACTGGAAAAATATTTGAAATCCGCATTTGTTAATTTGTTTTACATTTGGTATATACCTGACAGAGAAAATAATTGTATATATATATATATAAATATATATATATATATATATATGAATAAATATATATGAAGAATTGTGGTGATACTACATAAAAAAAACAAGCGCGTTTCAAAACTAGTTCGAGCATTAGCTATTTGTGCAAAATCAGGGTTGGCTTTTTGAAGTAAAAAACTGGTTATTTACCTGATAAGTCAAAAAGTGTCTGAAACTGTCCAAAAGTGTCAAAAGCTATGCATGTTATTTCTATTAGCCATCAGTAACATTTAATTTTATGTATGAAATTTCAAAACTAATAAATTAAACTTAAAATATTTTGTTTCATAATTAATGTAATTAAATAAAAACAACATGCCACCATTCAAATTATTTGTAACGCTAAGATTAAATATTGAAAATGGTAAATTTATTGTTGAAAGTACTTTATATAGATATATTTTTCTTCCTTAGATCAGCTTGTTTTTAATTTATGAATATAAGCAATTATTTGAATTCCTTTATGCTTCTTTTTTAAGGGGGAGCTTTGCTTCAGCTAAGTCATGATTCAAATACTGAATCATAAGTTACCTAAACATCTTTGATGAGTCTAAATATTTGTTTTTCTCCTAAACGATCCCCTCCACTTTTTACTTTACAAGGACAATGGGTGAAAATGCAAATCTTACCTCAGATTCACACACCTACCCTTGTAATACAGTCCTTGTATAATGATCGCCTGACACCAAAGCTTTACAATTCAGCACTTAGAGCAACTTTTATGAACTATGTAAGCAAGTATATTCTTTGTCGCGAATTGAGTAATTTTTGCCAGCTGACGAGCTGACAGACAATGGTTTTGTAAAGGATGTGAATAGAGCAGGGGAGTAGCGAAGGGGGGTGGGGGGTTAGAGGGGGTCATAACCCACCCATGAGGAATTTTTTGCGATACAAAATGTATATTCTTCACTCCCTTATCACACACATGTATACATATACGTGAGTTGCAATAGACGTAAACCCCCTCCCCCCCATGAAAAAATGCTGGCTACGACACTGGAATAGAGCGTTTCGAAGTGACATTGCACACGCGTCACTTGAGCCACAGTACATTTCACATCCTTCAGTGCGATATTGCAATTTTCTTACTTCTGTACTACACTCAGAAAAACTATGCAAAAGTATAATCTAAAATTTAACCCTTTTTAAAGATTAATGTGTGTTTGTAAAATCGAGATCAAATGCTTTAAATTCAATCAACTACTATCGCCCAACTATTTAAGTTTCAAACCATTAATTTAACGGTAAAGGCGAAGCATGCCACTCAACTTAAAGAAAGTTTGACAATCAAGTAATTTTTAAAACCATCCAAGAGAACTTTAAAGATTAATTGCCATAAAGGTTCATAAGGTTAAGTATGAACTTTATTGTATTGTACTTGAAATGAATTTGCATAAACTGTGATTAAAAAAAAATGTTTGGTAATTCTTTTGGGTGTTCTTGTAAAAGAACTAGTAATGATGCATTCATTACTTCCAGGGGAGCATTATTTTGGTCTTCAACAACGTATGTTGCCCCCCCTCCCCGTTGAAACAGATGAATGTCTCTAAATTACGCTCTAAGCAGTTATTGCCCATAGCATTTAATGTATTTTAATTATTTGGGTAACCATGCAAACCGTCTCCAACTGGCATTTGAGCTTTTTTAAAATTTTTTGGTCGCATCTCATGTGTCGTAAATCTACAAAATTTGGTTACAATTGGTTCACTAACTTAGATTTAGAACCACGGTGATAGGGGAAGTATAAGTATATAACCACCCTGTATATAATTTTGTAGTAATAAATATATATTTATGGGTGTTAGAGCACAGAAGGAAGCACAGAAAAACCGAAATTATAAAATCTTTCAACCCTCTTGGAAATTTTTAAAACAAAATTTAAGCATTTAATAACGAGTAAAAGAAGGATATTTTTTTTAGAAATACTTGTAATTTTATTATTCTCAATAAGCACTTAACATTTAAGATTTAAATTATATATATACACTATATATATATATATATATATATATATATATATATTTAAATAAACTCTAAAACTTTAAAATTTCAATACATTTGCACAAATCCTGAATAATTATTTACTCACAACCGCGCTCAGAAAACACTTCCTTTAACTTATTCCCATTCAAATAAAGCCAAGCTTTCAAATGCACATCGGCTCTAAATATTATGCTTAAAGTCAGGAGCGTTAGATTGTATTTGTTTAGCTGGAATTATTTGCATATTTTAAGCTTACATACTTCCTGTTGCGGAAGCACTATGCGACTTCCGGTCATACGTTTTCATCAACGACATATAATCAACGTCACTCTCGGGTTGAAGGGAAATCGGGGAATTTTGAATCCCAAGTACTTTAAAGGTTACTTGAGGTTACTCTGATTTAATTTCAGAATAACAACTCAGCCTAGAGATGGTATTTTCTAGTGCTTGAATATATTCACTTAGTGATTAATTCATTCGTATTTCTTATTGTATACTACACGTCATAATGAAATAATAGTAATATTGATAATAATATTTAAAGAAACATATGAAATTTTGAAATAATAAATCATTTTATACTTTTACTATCTGAAATACCCACTGTTAATGGGTTAGTCTGTAACACAGATTTCCAAAATTTATGAATTTTGGCTAGCGTTTTAGGAGTATAAGGAGTGGAGTTAGCATATTGGAAGAAGTATAAAAAACAAAGTTATAACTTCTGTGTATTGTTAAGGGGTACAGGATAGAAAGACACAAACTAATGTGTGAAAATGTGAATAGAGAAAAAAATGTTTTCAAAATTAAGATTTTATTTTAGTCGAAATAACTCTTAATGTAAAGAAGTCAATCATCGTCTAAAACAAAATTTTGTTTGATTAACTATAGATACAAAGTGCGGCGGAAGGTATGCCCACATTCTGGGGAGCAATAAATGAAAACAATATTAAACTTAGACTTGCAATTGTTTTTATTACCTTTGGTACTTCGAAAGTTTCGTTGCATTAACATTTAAAAACGACATCCGCAAGATGGCGGCCTCCGGCAGTAATGCACTGATGTAGCCAATTTTTCAAGTTTATCTTTAAGTTACAGGCGTTAAGCACAGGTCTTTCATCTGGGTGAGGTCTTACTGTGGATCTGGTTTCTTCCAACACAGAGACCCAACGTTTGATTGCTTTCCCGTCAGGAACCGAAAAGTTTCGCGAAATCTGGAATCGCAAGAGCATTGCTGTCTGCGTCGCGTTGACTGAACGGTCAATTTCCAAAAAAGTGCGCAAGGTGAAGCCACGACGCTCTCCCGTCCAAATCAAAATGCGAACTGAAAACGGTTGAGAGTAACCGTCCTAATGAGACCCTGGTCAACACCCTCTCCCGCCATCTGGTGAGCAAGAGATTTTTCAAACTTGGGCATACATTTCGCCGCACCCTGTATTTTACTAGCGTCCCCCTGAAAATCTTGCACGATTTCAACAAACTCCAAAAATGCAAAGTACACTTTTTAAAATATATAAGCAAATTGTTATTTAACTTGAACAGACCACTATAATATAACCTTCAGATGCCTTAAGCTGATCCCCAACACCCCAAGTTTATGAAGAAATAGAAATCGACCTTTGTTGTTTTCTATGCTGACAATCATGATACTAAACTTCATTCTATTTTCATAAGCCATTTTTGAGGAATACGAGAACAAACATTTTTCACAAAATCTGTGAAATACTAATAACAAATATCCCATCTATAGTTTAAATTAACTTGCCATCTAACATAATTCCAAATTTCACTGTATTCTATTTTCATTTTTCTGCTGTTAAATAAACATTTACGAAATTTTCACAATGTAACAAAATTTAAATAAAAATATTTATTTTGAGGCACATAGTTTGAATGACAGTATAATGTCGATAATGTTAAGCATTATTTAATTCCTTTCAGTTGTTATTACGACAAAAAAAATGTATCCATTTAAATAAATTTTTACAAAATCTTAAACTCTAACCCTAATTTCTAAAAAGTGCTCACAATTTTAAATTGACTGACGGCCAATGTGTCACCAAATTTCATTTAATTGTCTTCAGACGCCATTTGTGATGAGCGAACAAATCTTACGTATTTTGATTTTTTTAATATCAAAATTTAATATTTTTTTTTTTAAATCAACGGCTATAGTTTAAGCTGAGTGACCCTTTGTCATGTCACACATTTTCGTTTCATTGTCTTTAGTAGTAATACTTACGCATTTTGAACTCATTTTCGTAAAATCTCAAAATGTAGGTATTAAAAACTTTAAAAAAAATCCAAAGTCTAGTAGAAGTTTGTTGGAGAGAGAAACGCGGTGTATCACTAATTTTCATTTTATTCGATTTAGACTTTATTACGTTATGCGCGAATAAAATGTTACACATTTTGCATAAATTTTTTCAATATCTAATCCCAATATGATACCTGTACTTTAAGTTATGTTACCATCTATCATGTCAACACATTTCATTTCAATCACTTTAACAGTTTTCACATTATGTGCGACTAAAGTAGGCTTTAACGACAGAATGGCAAAACGACAGACATTCATCGTTTTTTGGCGGCCGTACTCCGTTCCCAGGTGCTTAAAACGTATTTAAATAGCAATTTCCCTTAATTATAAGTACCGTATTTACCCTACCCTCGTATACGGCGATCCCGCGCATAAGTTGATCCCACACTTTCCCGATCAAGAAATTTGAAATTTTAAAATCCCACGTATAAGTCCATTCCCCAATTTCCCGATCAAGAAATTTAAATTTATTAAAAAAATACAAAAATTTATTCAAAATCATCTGGGAAAAAAAGAAAGTACTAAATATGCAATAATAAAGATAGTAATATGCAAAAGTAGTATACAAAAGTAAACTGATGATTAATAATAATGCTATGACACAACTGAGAAATAGGGTGAAGTAGTAATGTACAAAGTTAAACTGATTCAAGATCCTAGTCAGTATTGGACTCGCCAAGCAATTCACTGAATTCCTTCGTCGTCATCGGCTCATCAGGATACACGTTTTCAATCTCTTTATCGCTACGTTCTTCCTTTTATGGAAATCGACGTCACTGTGTAATGGAATGCGGGAATAGAACAATTGTCTTTCAAAAGGGCATTTTTGACTTCTGATTTAAAATAAATAATTAAGGACCCTCGTATAATTCGACCCCTTCGCTTTAAAGCCTTTTTTTTTGTCTAAAATTTCTCGACTTATACGCGGGTAAATACGGTAATGTACAGGCAAATGTCTAATTTTATTTATGTAGGCGAACAAAATGTATTGTATTTGTTGAATACAACTGCGTAGTCTGGTAATACAGCAGGAATAGTGAAATGTTTATTTCTTATACACATATACCTAACTAGCTCAGCCCCGCGGTTTTACCCGCGATTCCTAGTGGCTCAACCTTTTTTGTCTGTAAGACGCTGCGAACTTTCGGAGCTACATTCTTTAAAAGGATTTATCGATGCGTACTTTCTCAGACTTGCACGACTGTTCGCATAATCAAAAGAAGACTCTCCTATTTGACGCATTTTATCTGGCCTCTAACGGGATGCACCTTTAGAAAGATTTGATATTCTTTTAAGCACATTATTAATGAAATTTCCTAAATAGGAATACATCAATTATGATATTTGCATTGAAATTTCCTAAATAGGAGTACATCTATTATGATCATATAATATGTTTCATTTCAGAATAAATATGATTTTGCCGTTACCATAACGTAATTTAAAATTAAAACATAAAATCGAAAAACGTTTATTTTTCATCCAAATACCAAAACAATTGACTTCTTTCAAAAAATTAAAATTTAAAGCAAAATACATTGTATTATTATCCATCCTTGTTCCTTACCAAAACGGGACCAAAACATCTTCATGCGATTATAGAGTCTTTTCGTCAGAGACTCACTGCATTCAGTCTTTATAC
Organism: Cheiracanthium punctorium; assembly: GCA_038373885.1. Lineage (NCBI taxonomy): Eukaryota > Metazoa > Arthropoda > Arachnida > Araneae > Cheiracanthiidae > Cheiracanthium > Cheiracanthium punctorium. The sequence goes on from JAWZYV010010171.1 coordinate 483,623, forward strand.
TAAGACAAATGCTGAGTTCCATATTTATGCATATTGACATATTCTGAGTAAACTAGCTAACGCAAAAGCATTTTTTCTTTACAAATTAAACTGGTAGTTCCAGGGATAACAAATATCTGAGACAACTTCATATTTGTTTAGAGCGTTATTTACCAAGCTCCATCGTATGTGGATGAGTTGTCTGACATGTGATTGTAACGTAATTCATTTATTTATAAAATGCTTTATAGCGTAAAAGGAACCACCTTATTACAACTATTTCAAATTCACATGGTTTACACTAAAAATATTTTAACCAATATGACGCTTATCGGTACATTGTTGTGAAGATGAAAATATTTCGTACAAGTGATTCTTCATAAAAATATTGCAAGTGAATATTAGTATGCAAGTGAATATTATTAACTTAGCGTGATGTTATATAACCTATATTATTCAGAAATACTGTAGTTTTCTATAAGTGAAAAAAAAAAAATTAGAATCCGTTCTGTAGTTTCATAGATTACCTTTACAGCCGACCAGCTTGTATGGTGGATAAGGCACCGTACTATGGTTTCGGGTACACGCCCGACTGGGCGTGGATTTTTCCCTCCATTTTCCCTCCGTGGATATGGATTTTTCCCTCCATATTTTGTCCGTCCCTTCATAGGGATCAATCTTGGTCCACTTACTAGGTGCCCCCATAATAAAGCGACCAACAACCCCTGCCTTAGTATCGGCCAATGCCTCCAAGGCATTGTCAAGGCCCGCCATTTAAAAAAATATATAATATATTTACATATAAACAAACACAGTTTACCTCTTTATAATACTAATATAGATAAAACGTAAAGAATATTTTTTAATCTTGCTCAAAACTAGAAAATTGGAACACAAACAATGCCTCTATCTTTCATTTTATGGAAAGAAACTTTTCCTAGCAGTATTTGTCATTTCATATTCTCAATTCTTTTCATACTTTGAATTTTGAATTGAAAAACTAGATACTTTAGTACCAGATTTATTCTCAGAAAAACTCGTTATTGTACACTTATTCACTCCTCATTTTTTGGCAAATAATTTCCTTACTCACTGGGAACGTTATATTTTTGTGGATTCTTTCCAAAAATCTGAATAATAGAAAAAAAAAATCGTTGAATCTGAAAAAAAAAAACTTAAATTGACAGAAGAGAAAATTAACCGATATTCATCAAAGAACTGAGATATTACAGCAGTTCCTCTGTGAGTAAAATTTTTGTACGTAATAATTTTTGAGAATGTAATTTACTCTGGTATCATGAAAGTCCAGAATCATATAACAATGTCTTGTCGCAAACGTAGCCTTTATGTACTTGTTAATAATCACTTTGTTAGAAGTGTTGAAGTGTTATTGTAATTTTTTAACAGAGATTCATAAACAGTGGATTTTTCTCGGATAATTTCACCAATGTAATGTAATAGAATTTTTAAACTATGAATTTTAGTCAAGTGTTTTCTGTAGATCATGCCTTAGTTTTGAAAAACCATTCTCGGAAAGTTTACTATTAGTTAAACAATTTTTTTTCCAAAGTAATTATTAACAAGTGCACGAAGACGAAAATTTCGACCCCACAATGCTATGGGATTCTGAAATAACATGGCCCATTCCACCCCGATAGAAGTTTGTCTCTCTGGAATCCCCCTGTATATTTTAACACACGTAATGATGATTAACAGACATACAAGATATATAAAATATTCATCGAATTTTAATTTTTGAAAAAAAAATATATGCTGCGTACGACTTTTAACTCCATATGTTGTTAAAGTACTTTTTAGTATATCTTTACTTTCATAGTTTGTCTACTGCAATTTGTTAATCATTATGTACCAATTAGCTTAGACATCACTTAATATATTTTCCTTTATTCGATTCATTTATGTAGTTACTATATTAGCACGATAGTGATAAAAGGAATGATTAATTAATGCATTCCTCTTTTGCACTATGTGCTGAAACCGCGAATAATGTGATACGGGTTATTTTCGTTTAATTAATTAGTATTGTTAAAGTGAAGTAAGCGTGAAGCTAAAGTAATATGAAACGACTTAAGAAGAGTCTCTGAATAAACAGTAAATTTTGATGATGCATGCTGTCTGATGCGCATTTGCTTATTATATTGACCTTTTGTAATCATTTGATCGAAGTGTAATTGAACTTGCTTTAAACGTTTTCTTATGCAGACTGAAATTTATATATTTTTCCTTAGAGAATTTTAGTTGAATCATTGTGAGGAAAGCAGAGTAAGGTGACAAGCTTGAAATTTTTCCGACGTCATCATTTTTCTTAAACATTTAATTGAAACTTCAATAAAACTTTCAGTTGTGCAGACTTCAGTTTAAAATTTTGTGCGTAGTATATTTTAGAGGAATATTTTGAGGTGAAGTGTGATGGTTTCGGGTTCGAGCCTGTCGCGCGTCTGTCAATCTAACAGTCTGGAGTTTCGTTCGGTTTTCTCCAGATGTTAAGTGAGTAAGCATTGGAACCTTTTATAAAGTTCTCTAGGCAAGGCAGCCCCCATCCTAGGCAGGTTCTCGTCGTGCAAGTTTGCCTGAAAACACACAATACAATAAATGAAGAGGAAAACGTATAAGATGACGAACTCGAAAAAGATGATAATAAAGTCAAAGACTGAAGGGGCTGTGTTAGTGCTATACGGCGGGTGCTTCAAAACTTCTCAGTTAAACTTTATTAACGTGTCCTTGACCGGTTTTGCAACATGAGGCCTTCCGTTGTTGGAGGGATATAAAGGATGTGCTGTATTAAAAAATGTTGGCGCCTTATAATATTTTAACTGTTGAACCCTATAAACACCAATTGCTTTGACTGAAGCAGGGAATCAATCGTAAACGTGACTTACTATCAAAGGTTTGCAGCCTGTCGATTTGCTCCATGACGATGCAAAGCCTCATGTTGCGAAAACCGTTCCTGCACGTTAGTAAAATTTGGCTGGGAAGTTTTTGAACATCCAGCGAATATCCCTGACATAGACCCTTCGGACTATCATCTACTTCTGTCGATGAACCATGCCTTGTCTTCTGTACACTTCTCCACTGTGGAGGAAGTACGAAATATATTGATGACTTCTCGCATCAACAGATGAATCTTTGTATGCTGCTCGGTACCTGACAGTTAGCGGTGGGAGCTGGGGAATAATAGAAATTATTGACGAATAAAGGTATTATTGCAAATTCATTTCTTGGGCATGCTCTTTAAAGCATATTACTAGACCCAATATACGAAAAGTCAGATGAAAATTTTATATTTTGTTTTGCTGAGCTTCTCAGTGGAAAGCCAAGATCACCTTTTTTGGGGATGTAGTGGCACACCACCTTAACAACATATAAAAAATCAAAGCATGTTCTTCTGATCAAACATGACGAAAAAAATCATGATTTTTTTTAGCAACAGTTCTCATGAATAAACTATAGAAAATACGCAAATTTTGATATCTTTTTTGGAATCAGCTTAAAACCTGTCCCCTTCAAACACATTTTCACTTCAGTAATGTCTAGAGATAAGGAGTTGTTTAAGAAATTCAGTTGAAAAATGGTGCAGAAAACTTTTTGCTTAGTTAATTTCTCGATAATTAATTATCGTAGAACCTTCAGAATTGAGATTTGGAATTATCCTATGCTATAAATCATTTACCCAAAATTTGACGAAAATCTGAAATGGTGCGGTGAACTTTTTACAATTTTGTGTTTGATTTGACGTGGAATGACTCATATACATTAAATGCACCAGCCTTCTGTTTTTTCAAGGAAAGCTACTTTACTTTTACTTAGTGATACTTTTCGAAGTATGACTGAATGCTTTGTCTGGATGAAGCTACACTCTTAGAAATTCATTGGGTTGAAGAAATGGAATTTCTTCAGTAAATATTGGACATAAATTTCCTCTTGAGAGTACAACAATCATAAAACCCTTACTGAAACTTTCTTTTCAATGGCAGAATCATTTTTGTGCCTTTTTTTGCTCCCTTCGTTTTCTATAATAAATGTAAATTTCTTTGTTGCAGTTATTGAGATAAACTCTTGCTTCATTAATAGTCACAACGATTTTTCATTTATATCCTGCTAAATAGCTTTAATACAAGGTTCTACAAAGTGTTCGTGGTGAACTACACGCCTTGGCAAAAACTGGTGAAAATGATGTTTTTAGCTTTTTTAAATTGTAAATGTTGGCTTATTATTTTGTTTTTTGTTGCTAGAGATACATTTAAAAATTTTTGAAATTGGTTTCTGCCTCAGCGTATTTTTTTTTTGTTCCCTGCCAGTGATTAATTGTTTGGAGTTTTTTTTCCATGTCATTGACCCCCAAAATTTCTAAAATAGGAATAGAAATTAGTGATCCTGGATATTCTACGAAAAGACCTTCCATCATAGGAATCGCTATGTTGACTTACTGTTCAGACCAAGGACTATCAAATTAAATATCTACAAAACAGTCTTTAAGTTTTAAACATCAGTTACAAATCTCAAAGTTGTTATGAAATTGTAAACATCTACTGTACATAGTAATTAAATATGTCGGTTTGCTAGATTAAGCTGGGGTGTGTTTGTTCCAAACTTACCTTAGTGTAATCTAGTACTTATTGTATTATGAATACCAAAATTTAAATGATGAAAGAAATATATAATGTTACATAAAAATAATAAATGTTTTAAGTACGAAGATTTGAAAAAAAAAGAGAGAGAACTAATAAATTGAAAGTGGCTCGGCAATGAAAAGTACCGCTGAAAAACAATAATATTCGAACATATCAGGTAAATTCTAAAATTTTGAAAATAATCCTAATTTTAACCATAAAATAATCTCGGACAATTTGTAAAAATATTCATAATAAAGACATTACTCTACATTCTGAGATCCTAAAAATGATCCCATGTGAGATACTTTGTTGCATTTTTCTGGACTTCTTTTTAAGTAAAAGCAAAAAAGTATGCATGCACTTTTGACTAGCAAGCAATGAAACATTATATAAAAACTTCTAAGATACAACTGGTATCACAAAAGGTTTTCAGAAGAAAAAATAATTGAGGTTTACTAAAACAGCAAACTCAATATTGAAAAAAAAAGTCGTTGCACTTTAAGTTTCCAGGAAAAAAAATTCTTAGTAAAAAATTGTGCATCGACTCTTACGTAGAAGAGATCGATATTTAAAGGTTTCCAAATGGGAAGCGTTCCACCGAGATTTATATATATATTTTTTCTTCAATATATTCTTACGTTACTGATACATACACAAACACTCTACACATATAAGGAGAATATATCTAAAAGATTTAAATCGTTTTACAATTTAAAGCGCAAAAATTGTAAGCACGAAAATGTTTAAATTATTTCGTATAACTTTATACTGGAAAAGGGTGAAAAAAAGGCTTTTGTTAGCCATGTTAGGTTTAATTTACTTAAAGGTTTAAGTTAAGAGCATTAAAATACACTTTGCATGCCTGCTAATACATTTGCGTAACGACTACTTTTGTGAATCGGTATTAAACTAATGGAAAACTACATTTTAACAAATTTAAAAAAAACGACCAAAGTGCTGATTCTTTGTAATCAAGATAAAGTATCTTATAAATGCAAATGTATTTTATGAATATTTATAAAATCACACATCTCTAAGTTTGAAATTATCTTTATTTAATATTATTATCGTTATTTAAATTATCTTTATGTAATTGTTTTTGAGATTTTCATAGAAAGGTGCGAATAAACAAATATATATTTAAATAAGAAATATTGTAACAGAATATGTGAGCAGTACTTAATATTTTAAGTATGTATTATGTATTCAAAAAACGTCGTACCACGCTTTCATTATTTATCTATTAGCGATAAGTGGGCAATGTACATTAAAAAATATTCAAAATATGGTAGGAAAAAATACTACGTTAATAAAAACTTCCTCTAGTAAATTTTGAAAAAGTTACACATTTTTTAAAATTGTATGTGACTTCCATGCAAAAAATATCCAATTAGTAAAGTGTATAACATACACTAATGCTGAAATGTACAAAATATCAGTATTTCATCAGAAAACGCTTCAGAGATGTATTTGAACAAAGATGATCCGGGATTGTACGTGGATTCGAAAATGAACATTTATTGCAAGAGATCAAAGCATTGTTTACTCTTATATTTTTTGTATGATTCGAGAAATGCGATCATCGGACCTGGTTTATACCCTTCGAGTGTCCTTGAAAAGGGGTTTAAGTCAAGATATATCTATCTGTATATTTACGACTTTTTTTAAGATGTAAATACAAATTTTGACCATTACTCGTTAGTGTGTGGGGAACATTAATGGAGATTTTTTTCACACGGGGGTTATATAGAAATTTAAAAAGTTTTTTTTTTTTTTTTTTTTTTTTTTTTTTTTTTTTTTTTTTATATCAACGTGAGGATTTTTTCTTAGCGTAGTGCTTTTTCCTACTTTATTTAGAACGTTTTTCCATATTACATGCCACACTTATTTTTATTAATTTAAACGTTAAAGCGTGTTACTACCATTTTGGGACACCCTTTACAGAAACTGTTCATATTATAGCCAAACCTTTGTAAGTGGTTCAGAGAAGAAAATCTTTACATTTGCAATTTCTCTAAAACCATATGAGAAATTCATTTCACAAACGTTCTCCAAAAAGTCATTTAGATAAATTAAATAGTATTTTAAGTTTCCTCCTCATGAAGCATAATTATGTTTAAATGTAAATCACAGTGAAAACAGTGTACATATAAACCTACAACATTTTGCTTTAAAAGTTCGTTGTTATGTTATTGTAATTTCGAACAGTAAAGAGACTAAGTTGATTTTTCTTTTTCGAGATGATTATCAAGCACCCCGTTTTTTTTTTTTTTAACATTTAGAATCTACACAATCAGTATCTCTTTAGTTTTCTGAAAAAAATCATTTTCAATTTGAATTAACACAAATAAATCTTTAACTATGAGTACTCTACTTTTTGATTTGTAATTCATCTAAATTACAAAAGTAAAGTTTCCTCTATCTAAAATACTTCTTCTGCACTTCAAACGTATGATAATATGAAAAAAAGAACCTTTTTTATATCTTTTATCTTGGTAACGCACATCGAATATTTATCAGAAATATTTCTAAATATCCGTGCCATCATAAACGAATCTCTTTCATACTTTGCCAGTTTCATAACTCCCGACTACGTGTACTGCATAACCAATGTGAGCACTTGACGCCCATTCCTGACTGTTGTCAGAATCATCCATCAAAATAACGATCCAAACCTTAAGAAAATAAAATAAAATGAAACGCATGTACGATGCACGATAAGTGTTTTGTTTTAAGAAATATTTTAAAAAAAGTCTGATAGATTTTCTTAAAAATATATTATTTTAATTATAATTATATTATTTTAGTATTACACGATTAGTAGCACATGATGTTGTTAAATTAAAATCCAAATAAGTTATATATAGTAAGGCATTATATGAAACTACAAAAATAAATTGTATATTGTTACGAATTTTCGGGGCAACCCGCTGCTCTGGGGCTTAAAATGGTTTAAAATTCGTATTCTACGCTTCAAATAGATAAATTTTGCTTTTTGTTGCATCAAAATCGGCCAATTAGAACCGGTGATACGGAGGTTTCGCTTTCCCATATGTTTTTCTATGGGCTTCTAGAAATCTCGAGAAATACTAGTCCTAGAGCTTAGATCTCTTCACTTTTGAGGACTTATTTTTGGCGCCAAATTTGGCGATATTTCGCCAAAAGTCGCCAAGCTTGGCGACTTTTTGGTCATTTGGCGCGATTTTCCCAATGGGGCCTGGAAGTTGTTTTTCCTGCCTTAAAAACGCATAATAACCTAACATTTCTTTTCTATGACGTAATCAAAATTCACGCTTTATGTAGAACCCTCGAGAAATTGACTTTTCTGGAAACCTCTTGTACCTCCTGCGTCGGCTATTTATAGAAGCGTGCATCGCCCCGAAGAGTCAGTTGCGAGTTGAACATTCAATGTGTGAAGAGCTCTGAGTACGCTTGTTTTGTGTGAACTGATAGTGCTATAGAAGCTGTGTTTTAGCTTGCTTTGTGAAGCTGTTTTTAAAGTGCTGTGTGTAAATTCTTCATTGCTGTGTCTTAAGGGATAGTGTACTATATCCCTTGAATATTTCCACGGAATTTTTGCCTGTAAAAGTGACTTATTTTGTGTGAGAAATACAGCATTTGTGAGAGCTTCTGATCCAAGCGGATTGTTAAAAGCACGTTACTGCTAGATTGTGCTTGTGAATTGTGTGCAGCTGATTGTTCTACGAAGTTCTAGAAGAAATAAAGTTTGTGTTCCATCCTGACAAGTGACTTTTTACTTGAACTTTTTACACCACTGGACTTTAGAACGACGAACCCCAGGAGTAGCAGAGTAATTCCGAAACATTTGGTGTCAGAATCGGGTTCTAAAGAAGGACTTTAATTTTCCAGTTTATGGTTTTGACTAGACAAAAAATGGAAGAACAACTTCAAAAGCTCATGAATATGATGCAAGAAATGAAAGCCGGACAAGACGAGATGAAAGCCGGACAAGACGAGATGAAAGCCGACAAGACAGATGAAGCGACAAGACAGATGAAAGCGACAGCATGAAGCGATTTAGAAAAGAAAATTGAAGCCGGACAAGAAGAGATGAAAACTGGGTTGCAGAAAATAGAGAAAAATCAAGAAAAGTTGGAGCAGAAGATAGAGAAAACCCAAGAAAATTTAGAAGAAATTAAGCAGGGCCAAGAAGAAATGGAGAAAAGAGTTTCTCTCTTAGAAGAAACTCAGACGAAATATGAACAAAGAATTGAAGGGAATGTTAAGGAATTACAGCAGGATATTTGCAGAATGCGTGAAGAATGTGAAGCTAAAATTGAAGAGAAATTGGACTCTCTCGTAAAGCTGGGAAAGTTACCCGAAAACATCAGGTTATCTTCACACCGCCCAGCAGTGAAACTTACTGCCTATGACGGAAAGACTCCCTGGGAAGCTTACAAGACCCAATTTTCGATCGTCGCCAGAGCCAATGGTTGGAGCGAGTCCGAGAAAGCTAATCAACTGGCCGCTTCCCTTAGCGGAGATGCAATTAATGTATTGCAAACTATCGGAGCGACGAAGATAGGAGATTTTGACGCCCTGGCCAGTGCCTTGGAGATGAAATTCGGAGAGAAGTGCCAGAAAGAATATAGTAGAATCCAACTTAAGTCAAGGATGCAGAGATCTGGCGAGACCCTTCAAGAGCTGGCTTCGGACATAGATAGGCTGTGTCATCTAGCCTACATGGACCACCTTGACAATGTCCGAGAAGAAATGGCGGTGCGTCATTTTATTGAAGCCATCCGTGATCCAGAAACCCAAAAGGCACTCATGTTGGAGGATTATCAGGATTTGAAGTCTGCTCTGGTGTTCGCAATGAAGCTAGAGGCAGCCCAGCGGGCCGTGAGAAAAGATCGGCATGCTGTTAGAGCGGTCACGGTCCAAGAGGAAGCTAACAAAGACACAGAGAGCGTCGAGAACAGATTGAAGAGAATTGAAGATCTCATAGAGCGAAAATTAAGATCCGATAGAACGAGAGATGGCCCAAAGAAAGTAAAATGCTGGAAGTGTGGCGTCGAAGGCCATGTACAAAAGTATTGTGGTCGAAAGTCTCATGACCAGCAAGAGAATTCTAAAAACAAGATGGAGGGAAACGAGGAGGTGGCCATCTCGCGGGGCGGAGGTTGCCAGATAGTCAAAAGCCCCACCTAAAAGTCTTGCAGATTTCATCAGTGAATAGCGGCAGTAATGGACTCTTCGTACTGGGATATGTTAATGGTTCCCCATGCCACATGGTGATTGATACTGGAGCGAACGTAACCATCATAAGGACGGATCTGGCCAAGAAATTAAATTTGAAGATTATCTGGACTCCGTCCTCGCTGACCCTCCAGACTGTGACAGGTGACAAGATCGAAGTGGGCGGAAAAGCGCAAGTAGAAATCACGTTTGGAAATGCCAGATACGACCATGTGGTATATGTCGCCAATATTACAGACTCTTTTATTCTCGGACAGGACTTTTTAAAATCACACAAATTTAATTTGGACTTTAAGAATAATGAGCTTCGTTCATACTCAGAAGAAATAGCTGCGTTTGATATTAAAAATGAAACTGTTTTACCTGTTCAGCAAATAATAGCCCAGACTGATATCACTCTACCTCCTAGAACTGATTCAATAATTTCTGGAACAGTAAAAGAAAGCAATAAATTCCGTTTTGGATTCATGGAACACCCAAGCAATAGTGATTCCGTCAGAGGAGTACTTGTGGGAGCAACACTTGTGGACTTGTCGAGAACGGAAATTCCAGTTAGAGTAGTAAATGTGACGGACAAGTCGAAGGTGATAAAGAAAAATGAAGTGTTGGCGACATGCACTCCTGTTACCTGCATTAATAAGAACATCAACCAAACGACAGCTAAATCTTCCGAGTGCCTGACGAAGAAATTATTACAAGACGTGGAGTTAACGGCAGAACAGAGAAGCGCTGCGGAGAAAGTAATAGCTGAATTTGAAGACCTCTTCTCCCGTACTTCGGGTGACTTCGGCCGTACGAGCTTAACTCAACATAGGATAGATACAGGCAGCCATTCTCCCATCAAGCAACATCCTAGGCGGCTGCCGTTTGCTAAGCAAGAAGAGGTGAGCAGACTTTTAGAGGAGATGCAGCGTGATGACGTCATCGAGCCATCGACTAGTCCGTGGGCCTCGCCGATTGTTTTGGTCCGAAAGAAAGATGGTTCCACCCGGTTCTGCGTTGACTATAGACGTCTGAATGACATTACCAAGAAAGACAGCTACCCTCTTCCCAGGATAGACGACACATTGGACACTTTATCGGGAAATGAATGGTTCTCCACTCTGGATCTCAAGAGTGGCTACTGGCAAGTAGAAATCCATCCCGATGACCGTGAAAAGACTGCGTTCACCACGGGACAAGGATTGTGGCAGTTCAAAGTTATGCCTTTTGGACTCTGCAACGCACCGGCTACATTCGAGCGTCTAATGGAGACAGTGTTGAGAGGACTTTCCTACGAAGCATGTCTCGTTTATTTGGACGATATCATCATCGTCGGAAGGACTTTCGAAGAGCATCTCGAGAACATTGGAAAGGTACTGCAGAAATTAAAAGAGGCAAGCTTGAAACTAAGTCCGTCGAAGTGCAACTTGTTTCGTCGGGAAGTACGTTACCTCGGGCACATAATATCCGCCCACGGAGTCCGAACCGATCCCGAAAAGACGTCCGCAGTCCAGAACTGGAGTCGTCCCGAGAATATCCATGACTTAAGAAGTTTTCTCGGTCTGTGTACTTACTATCGAAAATTCGTAAAGGGTTTTTCTCAAATTGCAAGACCTCTTCACAAATTGACCGAGACTGGACAGAAATTTCTATGGACTGAGGAATGTGAGGACGCATTCAACGAACTGAAGACGGCTTTAACATCTTCGCCGATCCTACGTTTCCTCACCCTGACAAGCCATTTATCCTGAACACAGACGCAAGTAAGGAGAGTATTGGAGCAGTTTTGTCCCAGGAGATAGATTGCCAAGAACACGTCATTGCTTACTGGAGCAAAGGCCTTTCAAAGGCAGAACGTAACTATTGTGTTACGAGAAAGGAACTTCTTGCTATCATTAAAGCCGTGGAGCACTTCCATCATTACCTGTACGGCCGAAAGTTCCTGCTCCGAACGGACCATGCCTCTTTAACCTGGCTTCTAAATTTCAAGAATCCAGAGGGCCAAATAGCCAGGTGGATACAGCGATTACAAGAATATGACATCGAGATACGTCATCGGAAAGGAGCATCTCATGGAAATGCAGATGCTTTGTCGAGAAGGCCCTGCATAGACAGTTGTCGCTATTGCTCCAGAGCAGAGAAAAATTACCATCTGAAACATCCCGTTGTCCGCCAAGTTACATCACCGGCACCATCTCAAGATCCCTGGAGTGACGAAAATGTTCGGGCGGACCAGTTAGCAGACAGCGACATCAAACCTATTGTGGAATTTATGGAAAAATCCAGCGCTAAGCCCAGTTGGCAAGAAATATCATCTTACATTCCGGCAACAAAACAGTACTGGGCTTTATGGGATTCGCTTCGCCTGAGGAATGGAGTCCTGTATCGTAAATGGGAGTCGGACGACGGCAAGATGCTCCGATGGCAGTTAGTACTCCCTCGTTCGAGGATTCCGAAGGTTCTAGAAGAACTTCATAATGGCTTAACTGGAGGCCATTTTGGCGTAATGAAGACCCTGCAGAAGGTTCGCGAGCGCTTCTACTGGGTTAGGGCTCGAGGCGACGTCGAAAAGTGGTGTCAAGCTTGTGACGCTGTGCCGCCCGTAAAGGCCCGAAGACACGAAGCCGTGGAAGACTACATCGTTATAATGTAGGAGCGCCTTTTGAGAGGATTGCCCTCGACATCCTGGGACCTCTTCCGCGAACTTCGGATGGCAACAAATACATCCTAGTTGTCATCGACTACTTTTCTAAATGGCCCGAAGCGTTTCCTATTCCCGATCAAGAAGCTACAACCGTAGCAGAGGTACTGGTGCAAGAATGGATTTCCAGATATGGAACCCCTCTGCAACTTCATTCCGACCAAGGAACGAACTTTACCTCTGCAGTCTTTAAAGGACTATGCCAACTTCTCGGAATGGACAAAACCCAGACTACGCCTTTACACCCACAATCCGACGGCGTGGTGGAGAGGTTCAATCGTACAATTTTGAACAACCTCTCGCTCCTGGTATCTAGGAATCAAGAGGACTGGGACAAGAAACTCCCCCTGTTCCTGCTGGCCTATAGGAGTGCCGTCCATGAGACTACCGGCTTCACACCTTCCCAGATGCTGTTTGGCAGAGATCTTCGTCTTCCCGCCGATCTAGTGTTCGGCCGCCCTCCAGATGCGCCTTCATCGCCAGAGGAGTACGTGGAAAACCTTCGGGCACGGTTTGAAGATGTGCTTCATTTTGCTCGGGAGCGGATCAACTTGAACACGGAAAAGATGAAGACTCGCTACGACACGAAGGCTACGGGACACGAGTTCAACGCAGGTGACAAAGTTTGGCTATGGAATCCTACTCGACGGAAAGGCCTGTCTCCGAAGCTGCAATCGCCGTGGGACGGTCCTTACACAGTCCTAAACCGGCTGAATGACGTCATCGTACGGATTCGTAAGTCACCAAACTCGAAGCCAAGAGTTGTACATTACGATCGGCAAGCCATCTACCGCGGTTGTAATTAGCTCAGACAATGGTCACTATGGCGTAATTCCTCTTTTCTTTCATCTCTCATTCCTTTCCTGTCTTTCTCTTCTCTTCCTCTTTCTTCAACTCTCTTTCTCTCACTACTTACGCCATGTTTAGTGTACATATTTGTAATATATTGGTTTTTACTAATGTGTATTTGTTTATTACATTGATTACTTATTAGTGTAATTGTTTATTATGTATTTTATTTATTTATTAGAGTGCATTTGCTTACTGTGTTTATTGATTATTTGCTTGAATTATGTTGTTAAGATCCTGATAATGGTTATATACTGCAAATATTTGTGAGACCTCCTAACTGGGGATTGTACTGCCCGGGACGTGCAGTCCTTGGGAAGGGGGCAATGTTACGAATTTTCGGGGCAAACCGCTGCTCTGGGGCTTAAAATGGTTTAAAATTCGTATTCTACGCTTCAAATAGATAAATTTTGCTTTTTGTTGCATCAAAATCGGCCAATTAGAACCGGAGATACGGAGGTTTCGCTTTCCCATATGTTTTTCTATGGGCTTCTAGAAATCTCGAGAAATACTAGTCCTAGAGCTTAGATCTCTTCACTTTTGAGGACTTATTTTTGGCGCCAAATTTGGCGATATTTCGCCAAAAGTCGCCAAGCTTGGCGACTTTTTGGTCATTTGGCGCGATTTTTCCAATGGGGCCTGGAAGTTGTTTTTCCTGCATTAAAAACGCATAATAACCTAACATTTCTCTTCTATGACGTAATCAAAATTCACGCTTTATGTAGAACCCTCGAGAAATTGACTTTTCTGGAAACCTCTTGTACCTACTGCGTCGGCTATTTATAGAAGCGTGTATCGCTCCGAAGAGTCAGTTGCGAGTTGAACATTCAATGTGTGAAGAGCTCTGAGTACGCTTGTATTGTGTGAACTCATAGTGCTATAGAAGCTGTGTTTTAGCTTGCTTTGTGAAGCTGTTTTTAAAGTGCTGTGTGTAAATTCTTCATTGCTGTGTCTTAAGGGATAGTGTACTATATCCCTTGAATATTTCCACGGAATTTTTGCCTGTAAAAGTGACTTATTTTGTGTGAGAAATACAGCATTTGTGAGAGCTTCTGATCCAAGCGGATTGTTAAAAGCACGTTACTGCTAGATTGTGCTTGTGAATTGTGTGCAGCTGATTGTTCTACGAAGTTCTAGAAGAAATAAAGTTTGTGTTCCATCCTGACAAGTGACTTTTTACTTGTACTTTTTACACCACTGGACTTTAGAACGACGAACCTCAGGAGTAGCAGAGTAATTCCGAAACAATATATATATAAGATTAACTGTTGTAGACCCACAACAAACAATTGTCGTTTTTGTCAAAAACAGCAACATAACGATCCATAATTAACAAAATAGAATTACATAAAGAACAAAATAAAACATAAAATGTTAAGCGTGATCAGAAACGGATTGACGCTGTGATACTAGAGATTTTTTGCTTGGTACCACACGCCTCATATACAAATTTTAATTGCTCTCATCGAAAAGTTAATACACATACACACACCCGCACACGCACAAATGTGTGTGTTGTTTTGAAAGAATTGAGTCTAATATTGAATAAAGTAGTACAAACTTCCACGCTCAAAATTATGATATAAACGCGAAGCTTGATTTACCCGTTATATAAAATCACGATAGAAATCTTGTGATCCATAGTAAAATATTTAAATAAAAGTAGCTGAGGCCGTGGTAGCCCAGTGGTTAAGGTGTTGGACTCGTTACCGGAAGGTTGCGGGTTCGATACCGGCGCACCACTAAAGACCACCGTGTACATGCGGTGTACGTGCACGTTAAATCCGTGGTTCCGAAAGTCCTCTCGGCGGTCGCTAGCAGTTTCCGAGGTGTGCCAATATTCAGAAGTCCCCCACATTCTGATGAGGTTCCAAATTGAGGTGGGAAATTACGAGAAGGACATTTATGTAGCTCTAAGCGACACATTCAGTGACGCGAGCTGTCTTCTCCTGGCAAATAAATAAATAACAGTAGCTAGAAAAAGAAATCTCGATCGATGATTGCTTTAGAAACGGGGGTTGTAATTCAACTATTATGATCTGAAAATAGCGAATGCTTATAACATTTTACTACTGACTGTACCTGGTATCGAAATAAAAGAAAAAAAAAAACTCGGCTGTTCGAGCCTCGTCAAGGGGAGATACCCCTGAACCCCCCTAATTTTTTTAGTTTCATTATTGTCATATTAAAACGATATTAATTGACTAAGTCATCTTATCGCTCATCTTTCGCGTATTTCGCCTGGTAACCCTATGTTGAAATTTTTATGAGTGTAATCTATTTATAGAAAAATACATATGACGCCTATTCTACAGCTTACGAAATATTGTAAAAATAGATTAAAGCTGATGTAAACTAATAGCATTTAAATATATGTAATAAAATACATGTGAAGCATATTCTACAGCTTACGAAATATTGTAACAATAGATTAAAGCTGTTGTAAACTAATAGTATTTAAATACATGTAAAATTATGTCGCTTACTTTTATGTCGCATTTTTGGGGCACATATTTCAATAAAGGGTGTTGAGAGATAAAATGACATTGTCATTAATACATCAGTTATATGACAAACCAGTGTTAAACTTATACAGATGATTATTTATGATATGCAGATCGTTTAACGGAATGTTTGACAGTAAATAATAAAATAATAATCTTATTAGTAAAATTTATATTTTATAAAACGTGCTCAACAGTTTCAATTTAATAACACCTAAAAAGTATATTCAGTAGATGGAGATTTAAATTGTGAGTGTTAAGAACTGGAGCAGTGATTTGGTATTCATCTCTAATAAATAATTTCCCGTTACTCTTTCCAATGTACTTTAGGGTCATTCGATGGTAACTGACGTTACAATTTTACTACATTTGTAATGTTTGAAGTTCACCGGTGGCTTGAAATATATATATTTATTTATTTAAAATTGATCAAGAGTATCATAAATAAGTACTATACTGGTATCCATTCTCAATATAAAAAATCTTTTTTTTTTCCTTTTTTTAAATAAAGGGAAATGAAAAAACGTGACTGATGTTACACCTTTTTAAGGGAATTCCTTTTAGGAAGTATCTCATTTTGTCCTCCCCTCCCCATTTCATTACCGTATAAAAATTTATATTTAAAGAGGACAAAAAAAGACACATCATGGTACAAAATATTTGATTTTCTTTTGTAAATGGAATTAAAATATTTAAGAATTACGAAAATCTATGCATACTTAAGACGAATAAATTTCATAACAGACATACAAATAGTTAAATAAAAAACTGGTATGATTCAATTTTTTGAGCCAGGACGAAAATAGCACCAATTCAAAAAACTTCCTAAGGTCCTTTTGATACCAAAATTTATGCTTTTTTAAATAAATTCTTCAATTCGTCATAAACTGAAAACTTCTGTTTGTTTTAAAATAAAATTTTTGCAACTTGGAGAACACAGACAGGTTTTAAAAATTATACCTGTTCCTTAAACTAAGTAAATATATTTTTCTCAGTAATACAAAATATATACATAAACTTAAGAGAAAAAAATAATTTGACTTACCTACAGTTTCTGCAAGATAACCTTTTTTTGAAATGCACAGTAGCATTTAAGCTTTTATGCCAAATTAAACCTAGATAGTGCTGTTATGCTATAAACCTGAAATTTTAAAATTGTCTACTGTTTCAATATTTAAAAAAAATAAAAATGCCATGCAATTTTAAAATTATTAAATTTTTTATGATTTATCATGCTATAAAATAAAATATTTTGGTCCTATTATGAAAAGAGAGATTCAGAGAATAGAGGTACATGCATGCAACAAATATGCAAAATTTCATAATATTCCATTAATAACTTTTTTTAATCTTACGAGTAATTGTAAAAATCAGAAACTAAAAAATGGAGTTTGTTAACCTTGCTTTTAAACAAAAAGTGCATGTTAGGTTTTATGTTTTTAATTGCTCTGAACGTAATTTTCGTCCGATTTTGGTGTGGTTTGTTTTAAAATGTTCCTAACATTCTGAATTATTTTCAAAAAAAAATATTTTTGAAAATCTATTTTTTGAAGGTTCAAAGGTCCGTACCCACCCTTCAATTGATGTCTAATATGTTCCTGTATTGTTACTAAAGTCTTTTGCCCCCTCTTAAAAAATCTCTCTTCGTTTCTCCGGGAATTCATTCAAATGACGAGAAAGAGTTTAACCGAAGCAGTTTATTAAACATAACTCGAATACAACCACACGAAACACTTTGAATATGGTTAAAAGAACATTTTTAGACAGTTTTCAAGAAAAACATAATCTCAACAACAAGTTAAACTACAGAGCAGGAACAACATATGATGTCATTTTCAGAAAAATAATTCTACGCGCTGAAGCAATAAAGCTACGCTCTCCTGGCAGCGCGAAAATCACAAGTAACGCCCAACAATCGTCACAAAACAGGGAAACAATAAAAAGCATAAAATAGTTAAATGAGTATAAAAGGCATGTTTACCATTACTCTACTAAGTTGAAAATTATGGTAGTTACTTCTCCGTTACATAATAGTTCAGTTACATATTATTAGTTACATAGTAAATTATACTAAAAGAAATGTTGATGACATATATTTTTAGCAGATATCCAACTATGTTTGAGGTAAGTAGTCACAGATTGACATGCAAGTATACAGTCATTTTACCGCAGTCATTTTGGATTTAACAATGGTGAAAATGATAATAGGATAATTTTTAATTAGTCTACAAAGAATAGAATAAATACTATATGATACTAATAAAATACTAATAAAATACTAATAAATACTACTAATAAATAGTATAAAATTATCAAAATACAGTGGACTTTAAAGGTTGAATTTTACTGTCCCATAAAGAATAAATTTTATAGTCATGATTAACAAGCTAAATTTCAAATTTCAATATTCTGCAGCATTTATATATATCTTTTCAATTAAATTTTTAAATAAAAATGTTTCAAAAATGCCGCATGCGCATTATTGAACAACATTTTTCTAAATTTTTTACAAAAAAGTTCTTTAGAGTATGCAATAAATAATTTAGCTTGAACGTTTAAAAATAAGCATGTAATTTAAAATAAATTTTTGAAAAGAAACTTCCAAAAAGTTTTCCTTAATTAAAGCATTTTTCTAAACTTTCCATTTGTTTTAAGAACCTAAATATTAAGAGATTAAAAACTGGATTCAAGAATTCATTCTATAAGATATGTTTAGTAACTATAGGCAATTTTATAATAATTAGTCGAATATTAATTTACATATAGCATTTTGTATAGATGAAAGCCTGAAAAAATAGCAGTTTGAGAAAATGAGTTTTAAAATTTGCTTTTCCTGCTTATACACAAATCAGCATTTTAAATAGTTTTTTGGTATTTTGAGGTCTAAAAATTATGAACAATGTTTTTTTTATCTTCTCTAGTATTGTTAAATATATATTTGAGAGAAACAATAACTAAAAAAAAAATAAATCGATTTTTAGTTGATTTTAACGGATTTCATCGACCACCATCACCTATTGTATTTCACATGTTGGCACTGTGTGAGTCCCAATATAAAAAATAATACGCTTGATATACAGGTGCGGCACGCTTTCATTTACAGGAATAAAAGATAAAAAATTTTATTTCTTACAGATAAGAAGAATTCCTGGCTATTTAGAGCAAGATCTGAAAGTGGATGAAAAAGTAATGGTTATCGATCGTACGTTGACCGAATAGTAAACGACAAAAAAAGAGAACAAAATTGGAGATCATACATTAAATGTTTACTTTAATACTGATTTTGAGAAAATTCCGGATTTTGTGCTATTAAGGGACAAAAAAAATCTATGAAATGTGCCTATATATTTTTATTTTAAAAAAATAATAAAACATTAATGATTCTTGGATTTTATATTCAAAGATATTTTCGTTCCATTCGCAGAATGATTTGTTTATAAATTTAATAATTCTATAGTAATGTTTCGTTACTTGGAAATTGGGAAAGAATATTTATCTTTGTTTCGTATAAAGCCTTTTAAACAAAATTATTTTTATTTAAAATTTATACATCTATATTCTATATGGAATTTAGAAAATGTTAGATATTGTTTTCCAAGGACCGTTGTAATAATGATTAATGCATTACAATAATAATTAATGTAAAAATGAGTTATTATATAAAACAATAAATTACATTTCACTCGAAAAAGTTTCAAATTGAAAAATGTTATCATGTTAGCAGAAATTTAAAAAAAAATTGTAAATTACAAGATAAATGAAAGGGTAAAATTTTTAACCCTGGTAGTTTTAAAGAAACTTAAAGAAACATCTTTGAAATTAAAGCATTTTTTTTTTCTTACTTATAATGTTTGATGATTTCAGTACCTTTGTATCAGAAATGGAATATTTTATTACCAATGAGAAATAGCAATATCTTAGGATGTGACTGCTATATTTCAAGAAAAGGTGTGATAAAGTATCAAGAATTATTATTTATCCGTTGTAATTTAATTACGCTAATACTTAATAATTTAGTTGCGTATGAAATTTTAATGTTAATGATTCACTACTTAAAATGACTTTCTTGTGTGGTCACTTTTCCTACAGGCTTCTTAAACAATATCTAATGAAACTGGACAATTTAATCTCAACTGACTGGTTTTTGAGATACAATACTCTAGACATGAATATCAGCAGTGGAATCTAAAAGACATATTAGGTCTCTCCAATCAAAACTCTCAAAACTAAATTTTCCGCCATAATTTGACCAACTCAGTTACTTACTTCATTCCGTCCAATGCAAAAGATAATGCCACCTCCTGGTATGCATATCTCAATGATTTTTGTTGATACAACAATGATAGGTAAATTTCTGATGTCAACTTCTTGCACAAGAAATGATTTATTTTAAAATCATTATGTATAAAAATTGAAATGTTAACATCTTACGGGGTCACCCTAGTAGCACAATTAGTCAAAAAGACGTTTAAAACACGTTTTTTAACGTCGGAAAACGTGTTTCCAACGTAATTTGAACGTTTTTTGAACTAGTTGTGCTACAAGGGCATGCTAAAATATTTTGTGGAGTTGAGGTTCAATACTCGTGAATAAAGTCTAGGAAAATATATATAACGTTTTCAACTGATAGCGGAAACGCCGTCCCAAAAAAGGGACACTTCGGCATAAATGGATTAATAAAATAGACTAATTTATGATTTATTTATATAAATTACTTCAAACAGATAATGAATATTTTCACTTAGCATTCAACAGTGTTCCCTCCACGAGAAAAAAAGAACTTTGTCCAATCAGTACAGATTTTGCATCTACAAAACTACTGTTTGTAAAAAAAGTGCATCGGCATGAAAGAATGATACCATTGAGCTGAAATTGTCAGGAAATACAAATTATACTGTGTAAAGAAAATTATTAAAATTTCAAAATCACCACGCATGCGTGCTCTGAGAAGCTGGATTGCTGCTGAAACTGTATAAATAAAGTGATGTAGCGGCATGTTTAAAATTGTCTATGTTTTATCTGTTTCGAGCGATGCGAGTTCGAAGCAGTGGACAGTCAAGGATCGGTTAACTTGAAAATCCGGGAGTGGGCGCTAAACAATGACGTCAATATGCGACGATAGACACTTGGTCCATATGGCATACGACATCACCTGGACAGTTGAGAGCATATTGGCCAGCAACTGAAGGTAAATCACTGTCTGCTTGTCAATTCGTCGATGTCTCCTTCGCCTTTCACTGCGTAGGGATCCCCTTCACGCAAAACCATCGACGTTTGCGACTGCAACGGACTCATGAACATAGACAGTGGCTCTCAGATTCACAACAAGTGGTTATTTTCTGATGGATCCCACTTTAATTTGTGGCACCATTAATGCTGGACGCTCTGCCTATGAACGCTACCTTCAGGAGTTCACTGTCGAATGTCATAGTGGCCAAGCACCCGGAGTTATGGTTTGGGGTGCGATTGTGGGTAATCTTAAGAGCGGAAAAAAAAAGTCCCACTGGAACTTTATTCAGCCGTCGTTTGTCGTACAGCAAAGTTACATATACCAATCGTTTACGATTGACGTACAAATTAATTTGCTATACGTAAAAATTGCATAAGGGGCCGTCTCCATGTTAAAATTTGCATCAACTATTGTTTTTTAAATAGCAACCCTTAGATTTCACTTCATATTTCAAAAATTTAGCTCATTTTAACACCGGATACCACTCTTCAATAAATTTGAACTGAAAATGAGTGAGTTATGAGCACCCAAAATCCCCCTTCCCGTATGTTAAAATATATTTTCATACTTTTAATTCATACGTCATATAATATTGATAATATGAAGATGGCTTTTATTCGTACTATTAGAACTAAACGACCCAAGCATAATTTACTATTATTATAATTTTTAATAAAATATTAATATAAATTATGAATTATTAAATTAATATTCAAAATAATTATGAATAGCAACCTAGCCAAATTTTGATGGAAATAGATGCAAAAAGCGATTTTAAATGGCTGTGCAAAATTTCAAATTTTTGCGTTCAGTTGTTTAATTTATATTAAATGAAATGTGTTATTTTCCTCAGTTAAGGGACCATATATACATTTATTAAGTAACAATTTTTTTTTTTTGAAAATTGCGTAAAATAAACGTAAATTAAATTTCTTTTGCGCAAAAACAGTAAAAGATAGCGGTATTAAAAAATATCAAATTTTGAAGCAAATAAATAAGAGATTTTACATTTTGATGGTGATACTATAAAGCTTCTATTGTTGCGTCCGCTGCCATATCACACCAAATAAAATGTATTCCATGTATAGAATTAGTTGCAGTAGATGTATGTCTTCCAATACAACGTCCTATTTCTGAAAAGTTATCATCCTCAACATTCCATGCAAGAATTTGACTTTTTTTAATATTGGAAACATCAGGTCTTTGGACTTCCCCATACTTTATCAAACATTGAAAATCATGTATTTTTTGTCTAAATTTTCATCTGACTATAAATTAAAATACCGCCAAAAGTCTTGTAATTAATTAAGTAAAGAATATTGCACATTGCAGACGATAATATTAAATGAAGAAAGTGAAATAACGAGCACAGTGATAATATTGGGTCGGCAAAAAAGTAATTGCGTTTTTTTACATGAAATTCAAACAAATAAATTTTCAATCATGAAACCATTCTTCAAGTTTGATCGTAGCTGAGTAACATTCATGACTAGAGCAGAGAACAGCCCGTCACTCCTAGCAGCCTTTTACCTGTCTAAGAGAACCTTGAAGAGAAATACTCAATAACAGTTTAAAATTTGAAAGATTTTCAAAATCGTGAGCAGTCGTTTTGCATTTTTCCTTTAAATCATGTGTACGAACCAAGGACGTTATGGACTCACTGGTCATTTGAACCACTAACTAAATATTCTAAATTCTACACCTGATATTCTTAGTACAAAAAACTTTAAGACTAGGAGCAGTATTTTCCGTGAAAATAATATTTAATTCTTTTAACTCCCGCGAGCGAAATTAATGAAAGGCGAAAAGTTCCGAACCTACAAATAGCGTTTCTCAATTTGCAGAAATTCTCCTAAAGTCGCGCAAAAAATGAAACGTAATATCTAGGAAAATTATGGTAGAAAATTGGTGAAACTTTATATTCAGGGTAATTTGAAGGTTTTCTTTCGTTTAATAAAGTCAAAGTAGTATGTTGCCTTTGAAAAAAAACGAAGTTCATGCAGAATTAATTATGAAGACGGCCCCTTATGCAAATTAAATTACTAGAAAATGAAACATACGTTATTTGCAAACGAATGATATATATAACTTTCCAAATAATGGCCCAATTGGCCTAAATAATGGCCAAATAACGAGCAAGCGGGATTTTTTTTTTTCGCAGCTGTACATCAGAGAAGTGCTGTAGCACGAAGTCGTTCCTTCATTTCAAGGCATTCCTGGAGCTATCTTTCAGCAGGATAATGCCCACCTATATGTGGTTTGGAATGTGCACTACCTTTCAGCAGAAAATATATTGTAATTTTCGTGGCCTGAGTATTCGACGGATATGTTACATATTGAACATGTGTGGGATTCACACCTACAAGAATATAATTATCTACCGCCAAACACAAATTCAAATATATATATATATATATATATATATATATATATATATATATATATATATGTACATATATATATATATGTACATATATATATATATATATGACATTTTTATAAATGATAAACTGCTTTCCGATTTCATGCACAAATTATTTTTGTAAACACAGTACTTGAAAACATAATATTTATATAAAATATGGATCTGCTAAAAAATCCACATTTACGCATCATGTCATCGATATTACATAGTTTAAAAAATTCTAAAGCTTTTGAAAACAAACAACAACAACAAAAACAGCGTCAAAAAAAAAAAAAAAAAATAGAAACAGTACGTAAAAATAGTTGTCGCTTTCGTTTATTTTTAATGTTGGCATGTAGTACTGCAAGAAGTTCCTCTGAAAAAAAGTTCAATATTTATGTTTTCCCGATATAAGAACTCAGTAGCAATATGAATGAAAGGAAAAAGAAACCACATAAAGAGAAATAAATGGAAGCCGTCTTGCCTAAGAAAAATATTCGCTAGATGTTTTTCCATTAATATGCTAAAGATATATTCCAAGTCTAAATGTAGGGAGAACCCGCCCCCCCGACAAAAAAGTAAAAAACAAAGAAACTATATTTTAATAGTTAATAAAACTATTCACGTACAAAATATATGGACTATGAACGTTGTATATCATTCATAATTATGAGAATATACATATGTAGGCATAACTTACATAAATTTAAACATACAGTCGATAAAACATAATTTTTTTCTTGACCCATACAAATTGAATAAGCAGCTGAAGTATATGACACATAATTTTTAATTATTGTTGAATCAAAAATGGTTCGTTAAATAATTTTTTGCTTGCAAATTTTAATTTAAGGAGGATAAATGACGTACTATTGATTGCAAAGGAATTAAACATTTTAAAAAAGACAGAAATGACTAAATGTGCGTGCAAAATTACATGCTTGAATTTATTACAGTAATTAGATTTTGAAGCATGGATTACTCTTACTTTTTACTTTATGAAACTGATATAATATCTATATATACAGGGCGGTACAAAAGTCACTCAGAATTAGTTCTGTGAAATATATCTATATATAGATACACATAAATTTTGTACCATGAGTTCTGTAAAACTTTTAGATGATCAGTTGTTAATTTTACTATATATCTATCTATATATCTATCTATCTATCTGCCTATCTATCTATCTATATATATATATATATATATATATATATTGTAAATGATCATAAAATTTATTGAAATTTAACTACATATGCATTTTTAAAAGTTCTGAAAATAACTTGCCTAGTTATTATGGCTATTTTAAACTGACACACTAAAAAGAAAAAAAAAGAATGAAAAACTACCATGCACGGGTTGCATTCCAATTAAATACTCAATGAATGTTCTTCAACTTGCGCTAAGTATATCCAATGCTATATTATTTCCACAGAGACATTTGCAGAAATAATCTTGAATAATCCCAGCTAGAAAAAGTCTGCACTTTTTTTTTCAAGAAAGTATAGATTGTGCACAATTTGTGCATAAAAAGTAGATATTTTTGGTTATTTTGAAAGTATACATTTTTTGTGCGAATTATATGCAGTTTTTATGCATACTAAAAAGTGTATATTCTTTATTGTCAAAAACTGTGCACAAAAAGTGTATACTTTTCAAAGTATTCACTTTATATGTACATTTTTTGCACAAAAAGTGCAAACATTTTCTAGCTGGGATTTAAGCAGTTTGAAACAATTTTTACAAAATCTCAAAATCTAATCCAAATCATAAGAAACTCTAGGGGCATAGTTGAAGTTAACAACATATTCGAAGACTTTTTTGTGGGGGTAAGACTATGCATGTGTTTGAAGGAACGCTCTGAAAAGAGACAAAATGAGTAAATTAATTTAGTAACATATGTTTTAAATGATTGTAAGAGCTACTAATTTATACATATATATAATTCCTGGATATTTCCATCAGCTAAAAGTTAATCACTTCTTATTAAAACTTGGATACGAAATAGATTGTAGAATGTTTCGAGTTTTTCCTCTGATATCTTGAATCATGTGATGGAAATGAAAATAGCGAGCAGACATTTGTTTGAAAATAAAGGTATAGCTGAGCTGAAAAAGAACTGCTTGATGCATAAATAGTTTTACAAATTATATCGAAAAAATTGGTAGAGTTCTTATTCTTCATTATAAATCCTTAAAACGTTTTACATCAAATTCAGGTTATACTCATCTAATATGGTCTTTTGCCTCAAAACTTATTTTATAACAGCGCGCATCTTGTATTTATAGATGCATAAGCCGTTCGACGATCCACTGTCGTTCGACGACAGTGGATTTTTTTTTTTCAATTTAGAACGTTACATTTTTTTAAAGAGCCTTTTGAAATTTTTGGAACAGAGGATAAAATAAATATATTTATCGACTTGCCAGAGGATTTTGGGATAAAAGAAGATGCGCATTTTTTCCCGTTACGTTTGTAGAATAGATTTTTGTGATATACCTAAAAAAAATGTTTTTGTTACGGCAATCACGTAATGTATGAACTGACTGCCAGTAAACTGCTGATATAATTGGGAATTTTCAATGTACATTTGAAATGCGTAAGATATTGTTTTTATTCATTACGTAAAAGGAAAAAATGACAGCATTTCGTAATGTTTGACAGACGGTAAAAATATTTGATTGAATTCACACAAAAGATAACAGAAGTATTTATGAAAAAAAAGGGATACATACAAAAATATTAAATGTTACAAAAATAAGTAAAATATGTATTTCAAGTTTTATTATTTGCTGGCTATATAAACATCTTTTATTTTTATTCAAACCCTTACCACTTTGTTCATAAACCAAAATCTTAAAAAATAAAATGTAAGTTTTCATTTAACGCGTATGGGACATATTTCACTAAGTAGTTATTTTTGTACGGGTGTTGTATGCAAATTTAAAAAGGTGACTTTCCTACCTAAATTTGAAAATTTTATTTTCCTATTTATATTGCTTGTCTCATTACATTGCTACTTTGCACGCTTAATTGATAATAATTAAAGCGTGTTATTGTAATTTTTTGACACACTGTATGAAATATAAGCGTGGTATATGTACTTTGTGCCCCTATAACTCCAAAATCATTTTATGCAGGCCTGTGTGTGTTTTTCATGAAAAAAAATTCGGTATGGAAGTGAAGGGGTTATTCTCGAACCGTATTGAATTATGTGTTTCCTGCATATGGAGGGTTGAAAGAGGGCATCGCACCAATGGACTCCGCTTTTGCGTCAGTGAAACAGCTGGGACTCCAGTGCCGAAGTTTTCGAGACTGGCCAGAAATTTCTCGAGCTTTGCAGAATCTTCCATACTGAAGATATTAGAATGTTTCAGAATGTTCGAGAATGTTTGGGAAGACGGTGAAGAAACTGGGAGTCCAGTTTGATCCTTTTGAAGAATGTTTGCGAATTCTATAGAAAATTCTATGGTATTCTAAGTAAGGAATAGGTTAAGGTAAATTCTAAGGTAAGGATTATTGTTGAATATCCAAAAATGTTCAGAACTTTCGATGTCGATTTGGAAACGTTTTCTCAGACGGAGTGTCTGAACTGTCTTTTATGTCTTTCTCATTAGAGTGATAGATAGAATTTTCATTCCGAGAAAGTGTACGTTTTGCTAGCTTTGGCGTGCTAAAACGGACCCTTAAAAACTTCAACCAAGGCACCTCGTAAGACAGTAGAGATGGGAAGAGCTCAGATCGAGTACGAATGCCCGATCCTGGACTTGTACCGGGCTCGGGCTCTGTAATTCCCGATTGAGTTCGAGTTCGTGTTCATGAGAAATTTCTCATTTGTTGAAAATACTACTCGTAAAGAGATTTTAAATGTAGTTCATGAAAGTGATAAAGAATCAGAAAGCGCAGTAGGAGTTTGATACTATATTTGTCTTTAACTTACCAATATCAGCAAAACATATGATGTTTCATCAATGCAGTAATTGACTTTAATTAACTGAAATTTCTGGCGGGATCGGGGTTGAAATCTTCTGGCTCGGGTGGTCTCGTGCTTTAAAAAAGTAGCTCGAACTCATCTCTTACTAGGCAGATGCTCCTCGTGTAATCTTGCATTAACATAAAACTCAAACTCATGCTTAAATATCATGGAATGATGGGACTTTCCACGTACTCTTATGTGGATGTATAATCTCGAGATTGAATTGTACTTTCAGTAGCTCCCATGTACAACATAATGAAGCGTCAAACATTAGAATCGTTAATAATTTCTGCATGGAGTTTCAACTTGTGAGGAAGATCACATATTTAATGTTAATTGTCACTTGTTTTCAATTTCTTAAGTGTAATAATACTTTAAATCAAGCATTTTAACTTTATATTATTTTCTCATTCTAAATTACACAGGCTTTAAAAATTTTGTATTACGTTTTTTTCCACATGTTTAATTTCAATTAACTGATTATTTATCCGGATTTCATGCTTAAATTATTCTTTCACCCTTTGCTCTTTGTCAATAAATATTAGTTGCATTTCGTTGGATTTCCTAGTTGTTAAGATGCACCTTTTCTCAAGCAGAACGTTTTCGCTTAATTAATATGCATCTATGCTTAACGTCTTTCAATACGCGCACATCACTTTATTTATTTCATTACCAAATATGAACATGGACCGGGGCCAAGCGAGATAGTAAGTAGTTTCCGCGTGGCCCCGCATGGACTCACATCAGTTATAATTCTGCTGAACTAATTTTCCATCACACGTGTTTAGGGTAATTGGCTGTCTTCAATAATTTTTGCCTAGCGCTTTGTTATGTCTTGCCAGTCTCTGTGTTGACTAGGGATATTCTGCGGTTTTTCTACGTCTTTAATAATGATTGGCCTCGTTTGGGCGTTCTTTTAATACGCCAAGTTTATCTTTCTCGCCAACCTTCTGATCCTTGTCCGATTAAATATAACTTGTGATTATACTCTGTGGAACATTACTCAGCCTTTTAATGTAATATGCAAGCACCATTCATAAATAACGGCATTAAGCCTTCAACCTTCACATTATATTCTAATCATTCGGGATGTTTCATATAATTATTGTAAACGTATCATGTGAAAAAACAAAATATAAACTTTATTGAAAAGCTTTTTTTTTCTTCAAATGTGCGATGAAAAAGGAGATTGAAAAAAGATTCTGCTAGTGATACTGAAGATACTGCTAGTGAAAAAAGATACTGCTAGTGATTGGAAATTTTCAATATATGTTTTTTAAATATTTCTCTATAGAAGTATGGTAGCTTTTACAAAAATCGTAAAAAGTGAAATGGAATTTTGACGGATATCGGATATAAAGTTAGCTGCATTTGTGTAATTCTTATAAAGAGAGATAATCAGAATTTTAATTCGAAAAGGAAAAGAAATAAAAAGTTTCTATTTAATTTAATTTTTATTTTATAACTAATATAATTATAAAAAAGTTACTTTTTTTCCAAAATATTTTTTATATGACAAAATATCTAAAATATAATGATAAATGTCTCTTAATAAATGAATATGAGCGAGAAAAATATTAAAAAGTGCAGGTATATTTAAGCGTAAATATTAAGTAAATGTAAACAATAAATATTGAATTCAAAAGAGTTTTTTCAACTAAAAAAATGTAAAGTGTCATAGAAAGGAACATTAACTATCCTACATTTTTTGCATGGAAATTTATCATATGTCCCACAGTAAAATAGAAGTCAGCCAAAAGAGTGAAAATAACTTTTACTCAGTTCTGGTTTGAACTGCTGCCAAAATATTGTAATGTTTGTTGTGAAAATTATCGTAAATCATTTTAGAATTTTTGTCGGAATAAAATACAGCACCAAATAGCCTAACATTGTGTTATCAAGAATAAAACAGAGAAAAAGAAACATTTTAAAAGTGTATTGATTTATCAAATCTTTAGATAAGTATTTTTTAAAGTTTAAAACATGTTCAATAGCAATGCACTATATCAGTATTATTTCTTAATATCATAAAATGAAAAATATGTATGAATACTTATAAAATGAAATATACATTACTTTAATTCATTTCATATACATAAAATGTGTGACATGAGTCAAGAATAATTTTAGTTTAAATATCTATAAGTAGGAGCTAATCAGGACGATATTAATATTTAAAATAAATATTACTAAATAAATATTATCAGTAATGCATGTGAACGGAAACATTCTGAAAACCAAAGTTATCTTTAAACGAACGTAATTATCATTATATAACATACATGCAAAAATGAAAGAAATCCAACCAAGTGCATCTTTCAAAAATATTTTTTCAGAAATATATATACATATGTACATATCATAATAAAGTTGGTTTTTATAAGGAGCTAGCTGAGGTACCCGCTCTTTGTACAGTATGTATTTTCCAGACGCTCATACATGAATTATAAACCTACATTTAAAAATTCTAAACTGTATTTTAAATCGTAGAAATTTGCAAAACTTCCTTTCCGAACTTCGTATGTGTTCACATTAAAGGATAACAAAAATTTTCTAGATCTCAGACTCCAAAGAATATACGTTAAAAAAAGAAAAATATGGAAACTTCAACATTTGATTTGATGCACACAATATTTTGAATTTACTAGCCATTTATTGCACGGAAAATGATTCTAGTTTATTCTACTAATTGCGTTTACCGTATTTTCCGGTAATAACGCCGCATCGTGTATAACGCCGCAAATAGATAATTATTTCTATTTATAGAACTAGTTTTACGCTGCACCGAGAATAACGCCGCACTTTTTTAAAAAGTATTATAGAATCGAGCTTATCAAGTTTTGATATGCTATTGCTAGCACCATGGTAAAGCTGTTTTTCTTATTCCCTGTTGTAACGATAGGGACAGAATCACACTAACAAAATCTGCTGAGCGAGATGCAGGCATGTCGAACGATATGGGGACCTCATCCATATTCATAGGCGCCGGCAGCATAGGGCAAGGGGGGGCAATGCCCCCCCTGGATTTTTGTATGAAGAGTTTTCCCTTGCTTTTTTGCTCTTTCCAACATGGTAATCATATGTTAAAGTAGCCTTTGTCCGCCTTGAGTAGTCTTTGCCTCCCCCATGGAAAATATTCTGCCGGTGCCCATGTCCATATTCCCTATCTCCGTTGGCTTCAGAGCATAGTTTTTAATCTTTTCTTTCACAAACTTTAAAAACGAAGTTTTCTTCTCTTCCCAGTCTTCGGGCAATTTCTGGCCAACACTTGTCCGGGCTCTCATTGTCAGATTATTTTTATTTTAAAAAATCGGTTGCACCATGATGGTCCACCTCTAAAATCGGCCAGACCATTCTCTGCCACCATCGGCTTTGCTTTTATTCTTATTAAAACAGTTGATAAAGATCGACCATTTTCCCTTTGATGCTCAATCCAGTCACAAAGTTCATTTTCCTCATCTGGCCACTGTGATTTCGGTCCGCGACGTTGAGCTCTCTCGGCATTTTCAACAGTATTTCTTCCTGCTTTCGCCACTCTCTTACACGTTTTTCATCCACATTCAGCTCTCGTGCTACTTGTCTATTGCCGTTCACTTTTGCTAATCAGATAGCGTTTAATTTAAACTTTGCCGTATAACTTCGCCGCTTAGAATTGTTCGAAAACATAACGGAAAATAATCAGTATCGGAGCAAGAACACTAATAGAATGAATGAAATCGAACGAAGAACGTGAAGTAATATTATGTTGAGTTGTTGCCAAACGCGATAATGCATATTTTGTAATGCTAAAAAAGATTTGGAACGCAGAGTATAATTAGACAGCTATTGGTAAGGTTTAGCGCTGGCCAATATTGAAGGAGGTAGAAAATGTGAGGAGTTATTCCTAATAGGCATACAGAGTTACCTGATGCGATTGGATGCGATGCCCGATCAAAGTACTGTTTTCTGTTCCTGAAAAGTGTTATTATACGTTAACACCGTGATGGGTTTTCGCCATGCGATACTTTTATAGGAACGGAAAAAGATCGTGGATTATTTTTATTTCCTTAACCAGATTTAAGGGTTTTTTTCGGAGGGGGGGGGGGTTAAATGATCAGATGTAACTTTGGAACTACTTACTAGCTGCACCCAGTTATTGGCCGCATTTTTGTTTCCGAAAAAGAAAAATATAGTTTAACGCCGCGGCGTTATTATCGGAAAATACGGTATTTACATCAGAACCAGCAATCATAAGTCTGTATCTAATGCATTTTTGAAACCCTCGCCATCAAAATGTCGCCAGTATCACATAAAATATGTAACTTTCTTAAATTATCAGATCACTGCTTTTCCTATCGGATATCGGGAAGATACTTCTGGAAAAAAAAACACTGTTTAGCTTCATTATTACAAACGTATTTCCACAAGAACTGTATGTTCAGTTATTCAAAATCTTCAAAAGTATAAAAATTATTGTAACTCAAATGTGTCAAACTTACAAGATGCTTATAAAAAGCTATTTTTAGCAATCCTTTTTAAAAATATTTTTTAAGGAAAAAAATCATTCTTTATTTTTAAATAGAAAATTTTATGTAAACTTGGTTCTCAGTAAAATGAAAAAAAAAATGTATTAATATAAATAAATGGTATTACTTTTAATTTTCACACGAGGAAGAAATGCGCATTAAAATGTATAACACCTTTCGGTGAAAATGTATTGTAACATATATATATATATATATATATATATATATATATATATATATATATATTTATATTTATATTTATATTCTTTTTTTTTACTGAGAAAAGTTACATTAAAAATGGCTCTAGGACATTTCAACTCATTCAGCTTTTCAAGAAAATATTTATTTTCGGAGATATTGTTCCTTAGAGTAAAATGGCTAACATATTTTTCCTTATAAATATTCTCCCTATACAATTTCATGATGTTTTTTGAAAGCCTCTAATGTTTCGGGATCTTAGCTCTCATAAGGATAGGCAATAGGTGTGGTAGTGTACACGCAAAGTGGTTTAGACGTATTTTTATAATGTTACTAGACTTCCTCGCGAAAAAGTAGATATTTAAACTCTCGCACCATTTATTTCCTTACAGCGTACATGTATTTTAATGGCAATTTTCCCTCACCGCTGATAAATATTATCTGCCGTGCTGTAAGAGTGAGTTAATAAATTCTATACAAAGAATAAATGCTTGTCTTAATTTTACTTTCTGGAAAATTATTCTGGAAACTTTAAGCGATAGCCTTTTTCTCTTTAAGGGGTCAGGTACCTTTGAAGGACAAAAATATTATAAAAGCAAAAAAATTAAAATAAGCAGACTGTTTTGGGAATTAAGGGAAAAAATACATATATGCAACAGGCAAATAAATAATTGGTCCAAGTAAATTTCAAGAAAACCGTTTGCTATTTACATCAGTATTTTGATCTGTTAGAAAGGCGAAAAGTAGCAAAATTTTGGAAAATTAACGACCAATTGAAGGCGAAAGTGATGAAATAAACTGATAATTAAAAAGAACCAGTACTGCATTACACCTCATTGAACAAAAAGGCGTTCTCTGAAATTCACACATCAAATTAACGAACGATACTGAACGTTTTATGAACGCTGACTGACGTTCCGAGAACTTGTGCTGCCTAGGAGTGACACACACACACACACACATGGCTCACAATGTATCTTGACAAAATCGAGTGTTAAACATCATTTACCATAGGAATTTCTTTTTCTTTCATGATATTATTTTTACGACAATGCAATGCTTAAAAACCCAAATTGCGTGTCAGCTTTAAACTGCGTTTTCTCAAATCGCATTTTTTATGAATTATCCGTAAGATAAAAAAATCTATTATTCGTATTTTCACGAAATAATTTATAGTTATAACTGGTATCAGTATCTGTAGAATGAATTAAATTTAAAAGTGAGACAGAAAAACTTGTGATTTTTTTTTACAAAAAATACAAGGGGAAAAGTACGATTTTTTTCAAATTTCAATTTCAAATACAATTTTAAAATTCTTAATTTACATTTTTTCTTAAATATTAATTCATTCTATAGATACAGATACCAGTTATAACTATACCTAAATTTTTTGAAGATGCAAATCATAGAAATTTTGTTATCTTGCGGGTAGTTTGAAAGTGCGTTTTGAGAAAACGCTGTTTAAAGTTACCTTATTGCGTCGAAATATAAAGCTTTCATAAAACTTTTTATGTATATCGCCGGTTCTAGTTGGATTTATTGCATGAAATTGGCGTCAAAATGCTCATAAGTAACTAAGGTTTTAAATGAAATTAAAGCTGAAAAATCGATTTTTTGAATTCGTAATCCTCCTATGGTCCCTTAACAACACCATCTAAGTGAAAATACGGGTCGTGTTTCTATAGTATTGGGGATTACCAGTACTAATCTTCTTCAGAAAATGCAATTCAAAATAAAACCTTTGCTTAGTAATGTTAGAATTTAGTTTCTATGCGAAATACTTGCTAGTGTAGAACTTCAGAATTTTTTGTAAAATCACATGCATATTTTTTCACTGTATGTCCAGTTATCATGCTGTTGAACAGCCGCTTTGTTGCAATGCCGACTTCTTCTACAAGCATGAGCAAATCTTGACCTTTTCAAACAAGATCTTCTGGCTTAAGGAATGATTGATCCTGTGCATGTGAAATTCAAGCATAAAATTAAAATTTCAATAGCACTATGATGATTCTGGTCACTCATTATTTCTTTATAAAATTTATTATTACTTAAATTTACCTTGATTTATTATTGATTATTGATCAAATATTATACGAAAAATGAGTAGAGACATTTTTATTGCAGCTTTCATTTCTGAATATATATAAATGTAACTGTTTTCCCAAAGATAAGTTTTAACAATGACAAATTTGCTAAAATGATTATGAACAACTAGAATTTAAATTTTCTTATATGAATTTTGATTTTGCACCTAAATCGGCCTGCATAGGATGACTTATTACTAAAGCCAGAAAACCTTCCTTGGGAAGGTCACGTTCAGGTACAAGCTGTCATTTTCCTGCTGCTACATCTAGAGAACAGATAGTTTTCACAGTTGCAAATCATGAGTTTATTGCACAAAATGCTGACGCAGTATTACATGCATTCATTAATTCCACAGTATTAATTGCATTTATTTACATTCTTCAGCTTATGTTCTGATAAAATAGTTTTACGATGAATTCGTGCTTATTATTGTTAAGTGGCACATTCATTGAGTGCGAATAAATTCTTCGAACTATAGGTATCGCATTTATGGAGAAATTATATGAGCTTCTCGTCTGCTTTTTGTTTTAGCTGTACACCATCATATGTTGGCAAAATTTCAAGCCGTTTGTATTCAAGGAAAACTTCTCCTTGTTGGATCTATTAATTTTTGTTTTTTAATTTTGTATGACCCACCAGATAAGTAGTAATAATTATATTGTACACCAACGTAAACTTTGCCTACATGTTCTAAGTAACATAGTTAAAAGTTTCCCTCGGATCTGTTCTGTAAAATTGGAGCTACGAGTCTCTCGGTACCGCTAATTTATCTTTAACCATGCTTCAGTATCTTTGTGAATTGCAGTTATGGAACAAAGAATATGGTAATGATGTGATTTATTAGTATGATGCTCCTATAAATGCCAGAGACATTAGTTGCGTTGTGTTATGCAAATAAAAGGTTTGTAAAATAACACATATAACATATTTTTTCCAGTGCATTATACTCTCGATTCACTGGAATGATCAGGAAAAGACTCTTCCCCGATAAGCGAATATCTCTGATAACCAATTTATTCAAATTCTGTAGGGTAAGTTTGAAAATATATAGAAAATGTAAAATTTTTATACAATAGGTCATTAATAACTTAATTAATAAAAAAGAAAAATAATGAATATAAATTGTAATGTTATTTACATTTACAATTAAATTAGTACAGTACCAATATACAGGGTGTCCCAAAAACTTGGTAACGGACTTTAATTCTTTTTCTATTAGAGATAAGTGGGCAGTGTAAATTGAAAGAAAAAGTTTAAAATAAGGTCGGAAATAAGAATCCGTTAAGAAAAATATCCTCTGGTTCATTCATAAAAAGCTACGCTTTTAAATTTGTATACAAACCTCGTACAAAACAATTCCTAATTAGTAAAATGTGTTCCATGCACTCATGAAGTGACAAAAAAAAATTTAAAAACTATACCTTAAAAGTGTCAGAGTTATGAAAATAAATATAACGCTGACTTAAACCACTTATCAATGGCTCTCGAAGGAAAAAAATCACGCCGATTGATCGAATTTCAGGGTCTTACAGAAATCACGAAAGAGAATCGTTTTACCTTCTCTAATAATAAACTTTTATATTCAAAATCATGTATAGTCCCCGATCTCTTTTATTTAAAGACTAGCTGAAGTACCCGTCGTTGACGGGTTAGTAGTGAATGCAAATTTCTAAAAAGCAAGAACTTTTGTCAGCATTGTAGGAGTACACAGAATGGGTGTAGTATGTTGCCAAAGTAAAGAAAGCGAAGTTATAATTTTTATGTATTGTTAAAATATTACAGGTTAGAGAGTAAATAAGTAATATTATTTCATTCGCTTTATTCGTAATTATGTGATGCGCGAACGAATATTTACACATATTGAAATCATTTTCGCAAAATCTGAAGATCTAATCAACATTTTTGCAAAACTGGAAGCCTAGAATTTAAGTTGAGTGACAACCTATCATGTCACCAAATTTCGTTTCATTCCCGGCAGTCTTTATTTCGTGATGCTGGAACAAAAATTTCAGCATTTTATAACGATTTTTACAAAATCTCAAAATGTAATGAAAATATTTTAAAAATTCAACGCCTATAAATTAAGATTAGCAACTACCTATCCTATCATCAAATTTCGTATCATTCGTATTAGTCGTTATTACGCGATGCTTAAAGAAATATAAACCTATTTTGAGAGAATTTTCAAAAATCTCAAAATCTAATGAAAATGTTTAAAAAATTGGACACCTATAGTTTATGTTGAGCAACCATATATCATGTGACCAAATTTCATATCATTCGCTTTAGTCATTATTACGTAATGCGTCACTCAGTTTTAAACGATTTTCGCAAAATCTCGAAATCTGATCGATTTTTTTTTTTAATTAGATGCTTATAGTTTATAGTGAGTGACCACCTATAATTTCACCAAATATCATTTTTCACCTTTGAAGTTATAACGTGATGTGTGAACACAAATTTAAGCAGTTTGAAACGATTTTCGCAAAATATCAAAATCTAAGCAAGATTTTTTAAAAATTCGGCACATATGTTTCAAGTTGAATGACCCCCTATCATGATACCAAACTTCGTTTCATTCGCTTCAGTCGTTTATACGTGACGTGCGAACACAAATTTGCGCAGTTTGAAACGATTTTCGCAAATCTCAAAATCTAATCAAGATTTTTTTTAAATTCGACGCCAATGTTTCAAGTTGAATGACCACCTATCATGACACCCAATTTCATATCATTCGCTTCAGTTGTTTTTACGTGATGCTTGAACAAAAAAAGCGTCACGGACAGAATGACAGAACGACAGAATGACAGATAGACAAACTTTTTTTGAAGGTCGCATCGGATTCCGGGTGCTTGAAACGGATAGAAATCGCAAAATGTTTGAATTCTAAGAAATGTACAGACAAAAGTCTAATTTTATTTATATAGATATCTCTGAAATGTCTTAGGGGATCATTCTCAAATTCAGTACATAACCTCATTAGTATAAAGGGCACATTTTACTAACTGGGATTTTTTTGTATGGGGGTTGTATAAAAATTTCAAGAGAATAACTTTTTGAAAATTAATAAGAGGATCTTTTTCTGAACGAAATCTTCCCTCCGACCATATTTTGAACTTACGGCCCACTTATCACTAATAGATAAGTGGGCCAAGAATTAAAGTCTGTTACCACCTTTATGGGACATCCTGTATGCATATATATTTCTTCACTGTTTTGTAAAGAATGAAATGATACAAATCTGTTTTCGTTTTTCATTT
Source organism: Cheiracanthium punctorium (assembly GCA_038373885.1). Taxonomy (NCBI): domain Eukaryota; kingdom Metazoa; phylum Arthropoda; class Arachnida; order Araneae; family Cheiracanthiidae; genus Cheiracanthium; species Cheiracanthium punctorium. The sequence continues at coordinate 521,153 of JAWZYV010010171.1, forward strand.
GATCTTGACAAATTTTATTAAACAAATGCATCAACGTCATTTTTTCAGCAGGTTTTCATCTTCTTTCTCCATGTAATTAAGTAACAACACATGTACTAATGCATCGCCATCAATTTCTGATGAGTTACACCATTTCCTTTATCGCTTTACCCGACTATGGCCTACTGGATAAGACAGTGAATATGGTAGATGGATAAAGTTTGAAGGTCCTAGTCTATCGTAATGGAGTCGATCTAAGGGTCGATAATTTTGGGCGGTTTTCTCAGTATGCAACGACTAATTCCGAACTTCGTTAACCCACTGCTGCACTGAAGTTTTCAGAAGAGTTTCACTTTGTCAAATCTTCTAAGATATTTCTCTGAAGTTCTACAGTTGTCTTCTGTAGGAATATTATTTTCTTCGTTCAATAAAATAGCCTAAGATTCCATTTTGATATTTTAACCGCGGTAATTTATCTTAATTTCCATTCATTATAAATTGGAACCGTCCTCCATTGGGTCCCAGTGGGGGGAAATCCGGCTTTAGCCCAGGGTCCCCTGATTTTCAACCAATTCCAGAGGAGGAACCAACCCCCTGAAATCGGCACCTCCAAAGGTAACGTTAAAACTGGAGGGCAATGGAGCCAAGACGAATTTTACGAGCACCAGCTCCCATTAGCGTACACGGTTCCACAGCAGTCGAGACGAGATGGAGTTGACCCTCCCAAGCACTGGCCTAACTGGATGCTGTATCACATCCCGTGTTCTTATGGAACAGAGATCAGAGCCCAGTCCACTGTAGGGCATTTCATTTAATTTATTATATTTCAACTCCACTGTAGAGTTATTTACAAAGCATATACATATTAAAAAATAATGTGTTCTGCTTTGTGTATAAGTTAAAATACTAGTATGACCTTTGTGTTAGATAAGGTCCGTCAGTATCTTATTTATTTCAAGCTAGGTACATGCTGTAAGCAAGCTATGTGATTTCTTCTAGTTAAATAAATTATTTAACTAGATCCATATGTAATTCCTAGATAAGATCCAATTCTTGAATCCAAGTGCTTATTTCGTAAGGAATTTTTCAAATACAAAACAAGTGCAATGCAAAATGATTTGCACTTCTTTTATGATGCAAGTGTAATAAGGAATCTTATTAAAGAAACATTTTCCCACTTTTTTTTTTAAATTGGTACATTAAAAATGGTTCTAACAACACTTACGTTACTTTAAAAAAAACGAGGTAAATTTTTAGAAGAATATAATAAGTTTATTTTCCATAAATATATGCTTTACACATTTTTTTTTTTTTTTCGAAAAGCAAGAATGCTTTGAAATCCCTTTCTCATAATGTTGCGAGTTAAGCGTGATAGTAGATATGCAAAGTGATTTAGAGGCATTTTTTATGGTACTGGAAACGGTCTCTAGAAAAAGTGATGTTTAAAACGCCGCGATATTTATTTTCTTACACAGGATATGTGTTTTAAAGCTATCCTTTATCCTGAGTGGTAAGAAATAATATTCGAGATGGTCTACGAGTAAGCTAATAAATTTTATATAATCTCAATCCCTTTTCCTAGACGAATTTATTACAGCAACGGATAATTAAATTAAATGCTGTTTAAATTAAAGAAAAGAATGCTTTTGCGAAAAGTAATGCTGGTTTGAAAAAATTAAAATAAAAAAAGCTAATGTGTCCGGCATGGTACTCCGCACATTATACATAAAATACTGATTTATTTATACGCTATATGTTTTGTAAAAATATATTCCTTTGTTATATATAAAAAATACCGAATAGAAATCGGGCGTTTAAGGGATAACATAATTCAAAATTTCGTAAAATAACAAATATGAAATGCACTTATCGTCAGAACGTACGTTTCGGGCGAAAATTGCTCACCTTATTTCAGCTGCAAGAAATTTCTACCGACTGCAAGAGCAACAAAGGGATAAATTAAAATTACTCTCAGGCTTCTGCTCTTTTGCAACTGAATTTTTTTTTCAAACTGAACAGCTATTATTGAATGTTTTTGCAGTTGGTGAAGGGTGAACATTTCCCTCCGGTGCGTACGTCCTGACAATAAGTACAATTTGTGTGGGATATTTTATATTTCTTTTTCAAATCAAAGTTCATTCGCTTATCGCTTTTTGCTGAATATTAAACTATCATGGAATTTGGTTAATTCTTAATATAAGTAGGACTTTACTAACTTTAATTTGTATTTCAATTTCTTTGAATTCTTTTTTTATGGGAAAACCGCAGCAACTAAAAGGAAAAAAAATAAAACATGTAAAGAAATGGATATTTCTGTACTCTCCAAAACTCATATACGTTAGCTGCAGAATAAACAAAGAAAAGAACTATCCAAATTTCAATGGGAGACTTAACAAAACAACTAGGCAACGTGACTAGGCTAATACTTCTAGGCAGCATGAAGAAATCCTCAGGTGTTGTGACATTTAATAGGCTTAAAATATGAGGTTGTCAATTTACCTGAATATGTTTTATATATTTTCAGGGATTTCAGTTATTCTTTTTTATCTAAAAGAGGATACTTAGGAGGTGGTCCCTTATTAAGTTGGTCAAGCTCTGATGATATTACCTTTCACAAAGTCGTAAAAAATAACAATGATTTTAAACCTTTGCCTGAAGGATTGTACCTGTTGCAGTGGTGTCAGTGACAGTGGTAAATCAAAAGATGCCAAATCTCGCGCCAATGAAGAAGTCCACAATACTAAAACCATCTTGGCTGTAGCCTATGTATTCGGTAAAAAATTCTGAAACCCCATTGTTATTCAACGGGGATATTCATAATTTTCTTTACTACACGTATAACTAAAATGATACTTGGGAAAATGTGCTAGGGTATTGAGAAGCATGATCCATTGTGACGTTATTATGTTGTAAGTTATTGATGCATCTGTGGTGAAATCGGTGTGTTTTTTAAGTCGTACTTCTAAATCAGTTTTTTCGACAAATTGATACTCTTTACCTATAAAGTGGCTTTCTTCAGTTTGCAGACTGACTGACTCTGGAAACAATCTTACCCCACATCCAAAAATGGAACATGCCCTTGGAAATTCTAGAGCCCAAGCCACGTTTTTAGTTCAGACGTTCGCTAATAGCACAGTTAGTCACTAAACAGTCTCTTTGACGTCACAGAGAGTCACATTTGCCCCAGGACTTTCCAAAGTAATCACATTGTGATGTGTGAGCAAATGCGACTGTGAAGCTTTATTTGTAATCCGTCACTAGTTAACGTCTCTTTGAAGTCACCTTGTGATTATTGTTCGACCGGTCTCTACGTGTCTTTACTGTGAAGCTACTGTGTGACTGCTGTTTATTGGGACATCAAAATGACGTGATAGTGGCAGTTTGTTGCAATTTTGAGAAACTTACTTTTGGTAACATGTTTCAATAATTTCATTTGTCACACATTTAATGAGTAAATCCGAATAAGATAACGAGTAAGTGAGAAAAATCTCGGTTTACCACGGATGGTATATACTGTGTCTATTATGGAGAGTTAAGCACTTTCACAGTAGGTTTCATTTCCTTCGAAAGCTTAACTTCTCCCTCACTGTAAGAAAACACGCCCCTTCCTTGGTCGATGTCCCCAAAATTCCTCGGAAATTCCAAAGACAATGGCCTTGGTTGAAAAATTTTGGGATAAGGAATAAATATTCTCACTTCTTTTACCAGCCCGAATTGAGCGTAAAGTGGCTATTTATCCGAATTTAGCATCCGTGAGTTAGAGCTATTCGTCTCAGGCTGTCTCTAATAGCATTGTGGTTGGTTATGTGGGTCACATTATGACTACAGGGAAGGGTTGCATTGTGTTGCATTGCGTCCGCGAGCGGACATAAGAACCGCATCGTGACCACACTGTGACATCCCAGTGACCGTTCGCAACTCTACTGTAACCGAATTACGACCACGCAATACAGTCACAGGAGACAATCGTGCTATTAGGATACAGTTATCAAGCTGTGGTTGGATGCTCTATGTGAAAATGAAAGAGCCATGTGACAAACCGTTATTTAAGCAAATTCCCTGAGTGAAGAGGACCTTTTCTCGGATAAAGATTCGCTTATAAAATCTGTGTTGCTAATAAAATCTGAAAACTGTTAATAAAGATGTATGTATATAAACCATTTACATACTATTATCATCTTCGCAATTTGTTTTCTTCTCTTACAGTTAATCTTCGGAATTTCAACATTAATATGCATTCGAAAATTTAATTAGTGTCATGCATCCGTTCCATGAAAAATATTATAATGATAAACAGACCACGAATAAAGTAAAACTGATTTGCTTAGCTCTTTCACATCTGCAATTAACCGATTGAACAGTAACATAATTACTCAAATAAGTATCTTGTCAGTTTCCGTAACTGAAAAAGATGAGAAAATAATGTAATTATGACTGAAGTTTAATCTTTTTGATCCTTCAAAGTGGCATACTTTAGAAACTCCTGTTAAAGAGATATAAAACTAATTAATTTATTCTCACAGGATGTTGAATATGGTGACATACATGTGTCTGCATATGAAGCTGTAATGATAAAAAGAATATTCTGGTATAGTTCAGATATTAAACACTTTGCGTTAGGAATTTTTTTACAGAAAATTTTGGAATAGTTAGAGTTTGTTGCTGTCAAATATTTTGGAATAACTCGTACAAAGTATCTCCTCATTTTTAATTCTAGTAACATTTTGAATTTCAGTAAAGACCTGTACTAAATGATTTTAAATGGTGATTTTTATGAGAGAAATATGGAAAATAACATTTTTTTACATGTATTTTTAAAAAAAGTATGCATTTACTCTGGAAGTAGCAATAAATACATATAATAAATTGTAAATTTTGTTTAAAGGGATGTTTTTGTTGAAAGTTTCTGCATTTTTTTTTTTTTTTTTTGCTGTTAACGTGTTGTTTGTTTATATAATTCCTTTGTCAAAAAAATTCGCCTGTTACATAATCGTAATTTTTAATACCGATATCCATATTGTTAAGAGTTTTCGGGACAGGCCGCTGTTCTGGGGATTAAAATATTTAAAATTCGTATTCTATGAGCCAAATAGTTAAATTTAGCTTTTCGTTGCATCTAAATCGGTCAACTAGAACGCGTGATACCGAGTTATGGGTTGTCCTATTGGTTTTTATAGCAATTTCAAAAAATTTCGAGAAACATTGGTCCTAGGCTTTCGGTAACCTCACTTTTGAGGACTTAATTTTGGCGCCAAATTTGGCGATATTTTGTCAAAAGTGATATTCCCAATGGGGCTTGTAAAGTTAGTTTTTCTGCATTAATATGCATAAAGGCCTAATATTTCTTTTCTATGGCGTATTCTAAAATGCTATTTATGCATTCCTATTCATACCTAAAAGAAAAATAGAGATGGTCAAAATATTCTTGTTTTAAAATGTAATGAACACAAATACCTAAAAATGCTTTCAGTGTTTTTGGTTTATTTTAGAATTCATACCCAATCGGTGGTTTAAAGCTAAAGCGGTCTTTAATGACTATTTTACATTCCCTTTCATAATTGTAGGGGGAACAGAGATAGCCATAAAATTCTTGCTTTATAGTGTAACTTTTTATTTTTTTATTTTTAAGAAATCGCATTGAAATAGAAATGTAGAATCAAAACGTATTATAATGTTCTTTTCACATTTTCCCCAATAACTCAAAGGAATATAGCGATACTTGAAATTTCTTTGCTTTAAAAAACTAACACGAATACTTAGGTTTATAGGATTTTTGAAACATGGTGAGACACAAGAAGTTCTTTAACGTTCTTTTCACTATTGCTTCCGTATCTCAAAATAATGACACAGCCATGAACTTCTTGTCTTAAATTGTATGTAACATAAATACATAAAAAACTGTTTTAGAGTTATTTTAAAAATCTACTTCAATAAGGGATAGTTGACTAAAAGTATGGCAGATTAAATCTCTAGTGTAATACGACTTAGAAATTTAACGTGTAGAAACCAAAACTAAGGGGATATTTTAAATGTAGAAGTGATCCTTGCGGGAAAATAGTAAGCATTTTAGTAATTTAAAACAATTCCTATAAAATAATGACTTCTTTTGTTTTGATAATTCAAATCTACTTAATATAGGGATAACTTCAAAACTGAGGAAGATTAAAAATTTTATAGGAAAAATGGAATGTGTCTGATTGGATTTCCGATTCATACAAGTCACAGGATGTGGCTTTCTAAGGCCCATCCAAGAGTGTCTGTAGTGAAGGTTGTGGAAATTTTTGGTGCCGGATGGGGGAGACGTCATATCGATTGCGGAGTCAGCAAGAATATTTCGCAAAGTATACCTTGAAGTTAGTACTTTTCAAACTGTTTGAACTTATTCAGAGCTGATGCATTTAGCCTTTAGTCATCAGTATTTTCACAGATGATTTTCAAGCTTCACACACGTCTGCTGTTGTTGAAGTCAATCTATTAGATTATTTTATCATTTTTCAGCATCCCATTACACTCTAAAAGTCAAAGATTGATTAATAAGAAAACTCTAAGAACGAACGCTTTCACGAATTTCTCTAGTAATATTACAACTAAGGAAGAGATGATGAAAGTCCTTAGTAGTAGTACTATTAGAGAATCAAGTATATCAATAGATGTGCACATGAATTTTTTTAGTAATAACAGTAAGAAAATAACAGGGAAGCTTTTTCTCCTAGAGATTTCATGGTACTAGGCTGAGAATTTTTTTTAAGTGTACATCGGCCGTTAATCCAGAACCTACCATTTCTTCAACACTATCTCCATTGCCATGAATTTGTTTCTGACTTCTTTAACTTCCGATAGACAGGAAGAAAGGATGCAGGAGACCCAAGAAGAATTCATATGAAAATAAAATAATTTGACAGAAGTGCCTTTTTTCATATTTCTGGATCTAATTTTATTTATTTATTTATTTTTGAAGAAAGGAAGAATATATTTTTATAATGAAAGTGCTAAATGCATTTTCAATGCAAATAGAAAAATAGAAACATCTGAAATTGTTTCCCTGTATTTTAAAAAAATAAAATTTTGGATGCATTCTTGCAAATGCATTCTTTTATTTGTCATTTTACCGACTGTCGTGCGACAACTTAACTCAATTAATGTGTCAGACAACGATAATTATATTTTTTTGAGGAATTGCATATTTTGTCATCTTTCATGAGGAGAATAAACTGTTTCATTGTTTTTTGTAACACATATTTGAAAGACGTTCTTCAGCAAATTCAAGGATGTTAAACTACTTAATACAAAAAAAAATAATTAAATCTTAAATTCGCCATCTTACTTCAGTTTGCCCTATATTTTTCTCTCAAGCAAATTAAAAATCTGGATTAATACACAATTATAACATCAGTAAAATTAATATAGTTATGTTACATATAAAATCTCAAATAAGAGGAATACAAATAAAATTGTAGAAACATATCAAATAAGGGCTACATTTTATACACATATTTTCATACCGTTTTATGTGGCAAGAATGATTTATACTGATTACTATTACAAAGATTAACAAAAGAGTATACTTGTTAAAGAATTTCTAGATTTGTATTCGAAATATGTTCATTTAATTTTATCTGAACAGTCATATTAGGAATTTGATGCAGGCGTTTCAAAACCAAAGAATTGTATTCTTAAAGTTATCAATAAAATTTAAATATAAAATTATTAACGTTATAAGTAAAACTGTAAGTATAAGAATAATTTTTTATGAAAATTATCAGACATGGGTAATGTTAGTGCAGTGTCATTTTCTTATGCATTATAAATAAACGTTATAGAACAGTTCTTTAATTCTTGTTCGATTTTTTTATGCATGCGTTTCATGATGAATGATTGTACTGCGATTAAGAATTAGAAAAAAAAATATTTTTAGTATTTTTTAATCAAGCAAATGCGTTTACAAAAACAATACAATGGCAGAAGTTTGATCTTGAATCCATGAAATTTAGGGAAAACAGAGATTATTTTATTCATTTATTCAGCTGTCCATACATTTGGATTAAATATAACTTAAAGTATTGCATACACTGATATTAATGGTTTTTATTTCTTTCAGCATGTGAACGTATTCTTATTCTAACGAATTCTTCAGAAATAAATCCATTTATGAATATATATTTCATAATCCATCACTAGCGACGTCTTGTATAATCCAAGCCTTTGTATGTGGAACAGCATTTTATACTAGTGACTACATTAAGGATGTAGTTCTGTATTCCGATGGAAAGGCTTTATATGATTAACAATAGGATTTTCTTTCTTTATAAAGTCATTATCGGGTGGCATGTGGAGCAAATATAATTTCATGACGTAATTATTCTCATTTATTCATCTAACTAAATAAAAACGACACTTTATTTAAATAGTTATTTTTTATTACAATAATTAGAAAGTTAAAATTTTAAGCAACATTAAAAATACAATTATCTTTCAAGAAAACCGAAACATTTTAAAAGTATTTTTATAAAAGCAAACCCGATTGTACGTTCAAAAGTATGCATTTTAAAATAGAGAAAATGTTTACATCTATATAAAACTTACGAAATATAGATATAGTTATAATAAAACAGTGCTGCGGTATATTTTACAGCATGCATCGAACCACTTGATTTCAGATTTTACTTAATATCTCTCTATTCTAATAAAAAGTAAAGGCCGCTGGCGCTGTCAATAGCTTGTGGACCTATCTCCTCCTAAACCGTGGGGATTTCAGTTTCGACTAAGGTGCCCACAGATTCGAAAAATTCCGAAGAACCTTCTAAGCTGACTTAAATTTCGACAATCGAATTATTGTAGAAGATATTAATAAAAAACTGAAAATATAAACAGAATGGTTGCAAGATTTGGCATAAAATCATTCATTCCTTTGCAACAAAGCGTTTCCAAGTATCTAGAATCGCGTGAAATTTACAAAGTTAACACAAAAAGCCTAATAACTTCTTCACCGTTTGCAGGATCCGCTTGAAAATTTTCATGATCATGTATAAAAATATAGAAAACAATCTGCGCTTCTTTAAAAATCTGAAAATTCACCCAATCCCTCCTTTTTAAGCGATTTTTCGCTATTTTCAGCACCATTTTATTTCCGAAAGTCAAAAAAGTAAATCATTTGCGTGACAAAATTACGCTTTTCAAGTGAATATGACGTCATAATATTGGGATTCAAATTCGTTTAAAAAAGATTTTCCAGATTACACAGTTTATTATCATTTTTTTCCCCACAAATTAATCGTTTGCATGGACATGAGAATAGCTGTGTACACAAAACGAAATCTTTCGATTGCGAAAAGATTCCGCGAGTTTCCAGAACAGCATGAAATTTAATTTGGGTATCTCTCTATTCTAAAAAAAAAGTAAAGGCCGCTGGCGCTGTCAAAGCTTGTTGGCCTATCTCCTCCTAAACCGCGGGGATTTAAGTTTCGACTAAGGTGCAACAGAGATTCGAAAAATTCCGAGGAACCTGATGAGCTGACGCAAATTTCGAAAATCGAATTATTTTAGAGATATTAATAAAAAACTGAAAAAATGAACAGAATGGTTGTCAGATTTGGCATAAAATCATTCATTCTTTGCAACAAAGCGTTTCCAAGTATGTAGTATCGCGTGAAATTGTCAAATATGAAGTAGAAATACACCCATTTTACGGCAAAATAAAAACTACATGAAATAAGTAACTCAAAATGTGTTACACAAAGTTGACAATTTTCAAATAGTAAGTTCGCTTAGACAACAGGAGTTTAGAATTAGAGATTATCCATTTTCCCAAAACAGAATAACTAATATCTTGAAAATTTAAAATAATTAAAATGCAGATTATTTTAAAGCCGGTTCGGTCCAGCTGGATTATTTGCTACCAGTAGAAATATTTGGCGGTGTTAACTATGCCATTATAGCAGTTACAGTACACTTTGAATATTTGCTATCGATATGAGATGGTATAATTCGTGGTGCTAAGTACGCCAATCTGCAAACGATTATGTAAATGAAAATATGGATAACGGTTTTCCGGTAACCTTAAATGAACAGTAATTATAGGTTGTGAGCATGTGTAAATCGCCAAATAATGAAAAGTGGCCATTGGTGGCAAGCTATCCTATCTGTTCCGTAGCTTAGCTTTTATTAACTTTACATGTACGCAAATCGCAAATAATGAAAAATCGCCATGGGTGGCAAATTCGCAAGGTGTCCAATAGGTTTTACATTTTTAAAAATACAGCTGAAACAGATGTTCTGATTTTATTATGCTTTAGCTCCTAATTAATATAACTTTTGAATGGCAACATTAAATATCATTGTGTTTCTGAGGAGTGCAAATAATTTTTCCAGGGATTATAAGCGGAGTCCGCACTCCAGGGGGAGTATAGCTCTGAACGCTTACAACACGGATTCCCATAACAAAATATCTTCCTTGTTATTAGGGGGAGGGGATCTACTGTAGTGTGAAGTTTAAATTTTTATGTACCAATAAACCTGCAAAAACCAAGCAATGTGTAGCTCAGTAACATTCTATCTGATCCAATCTTCGGGTTTTGTCTGTTGAAATTATGTATTTTTTTACGAATAAGCCTTATTAGGGGCCTCATGCCTCATACGAAAAGCGAGCATAGCGAGTCTGGGGGCCTTGGCTCCTAGTTATTATATAAAAAACAAGTTTTAAAGTTTGTATTCCTCGTTTCAGATTTCTTAAAATTATATTTTTAAAAGATTTTGATATATTACGAGAGTCTGTAATTAGTCTGGTTCTTGAGACAATAAAATTCATTATTCCTTTCTGTGTATACTTTATTGAAATAACTTCATATTAATTTTTTATTACACACTGAAATCGAATTGTATGCTTTTTTCGGAACGTCCAGAAATTTTTCGCATTCGAACGATTTCATTTAGTGGAAACATATCCTCTTATATCAATGCTTAAATCGATGTCTCTTATATCAATGCAGAAAAACTAAACTAAGTTATCTGCCAAAACTGTTTTAAACAAATATGAATCGCGACTTTCCCTTCTGTTCAAATAAAAAGTAAAGAAGAATTTTAATCGCCAAATGTGAATTGGTGGTTAAAATAGCTTTCTCTTTGAATTATTAAAAATCAGCCTATTGCTGTTTTTTTTTTTTTTTTACCTTGCATTGGACATGTAAACACAAAATTATATGTATCACAATGATAATATTCCCCTTTAGATAAACATAACTATATTTATCAGACGCTCAAGAAACGGCGCCAGAATATCTAACAAGCCAGATTACTTAACCCATTTATGCCTAGTGTCCCTTTTTTCGGACGGCATTTTCGCTATTAGTTGAAAACGTTATTTATTTTTCCTAGCCTTTATTCATGAGTATTGAGCCTCAACTCTACAAAATATTTTAACATGACCAAGCTGGATGCTGATATTTCGATTTTTATGCATAAGGATTTTAAAAGAAATCATCCCTTGTTCAAGAAGTTGACCTCAGAAATTTATCTATTATTTCTGTTATCAGTAAAAATCGAAGAAAGTCGCAAAAATATCCTGGCACAAATGGGTTAAATATATCCAACTATAAAATTACGCTGATTCCCGATGACCCCTGACTGATTCTCCAACAATTCCGGTCAACCACTCTAAGATAAAACTTTTAGCGCCATTGCCTCCAAAATATTAAAAAGTTAAACACAAAGGCCTAATAACGTCCCCATCGTTTGCACGATTCTCTTGAAAATTTTCATAATTATGTATAAAAATTCCACCCGTTTTCTGATCTTTAAGCGTTTTTTTTTTTTTTTTTTTTTTTTTTTTTTTTTTTCAGTTTCATTTTATTTCAGAAGGTTAAAAAAAATAATAATAATAATTGCGTGACATAATTTGGTATGCCAATTCACATGACATTTATTCAAGTCACTGTCATCCGGCTTTGAAGGGAAAGTTGCGATTCCTTTTTGTTTAAAACAGTTTTGCCAGATAACATAGTTTAGTTTTTCTGCATATAGCATTGATATGAGAGGATCTGTTTACACTAAATGAAATCGTTCGGATGCGAAAAATTTCTGCACCTTTCGAAAACTCATACAATTCCATTTCGATGTGTAATAAAAATTTAAAATAAAGTTATTTCTTTTAAGTTGAAGATTAAATATATTGGGTTTAGACGTATTTTCATTTAATGACATTTTTTTCCAGCGCCCGTTTAAATTTCCTCCACAACGGGCTTTGACTTGTAGTTTGATAATATATATATTCTTTCTTGTTTTTGAAAGTTCAATATATATATGAAAAAAAACAGTGTTGTGCAGAGCTGGAAAGGCGAGGTGGCTCGGTCAAAACAATGTTTTTGTCTTGGAGCAGGACGCCGTTGAAAAGACCGGACGTCCGCTACTGTAACTTGGAAGGCGAGTGGACGTCTGGCAGGACGGTCTACTCGGGCTAAAGCTGTCGTACGGAATGAACCACTCCGGAATTAGGATTCCATATTTTTGTTTAGTTTTCACACAATTTTACATGGCGACTGAAGTCACGAAAAGCCCCTCTCCGGGCTGCGTTTCAAAATATATAACCTCGGATCACATGTTCTATTAAGTATCACATGCTCCAAAAGAGGTGAATTTATTGGTTATTAAAATGCCCGAGTCTGCTAGCCTTAGGAAATTCTTGCGAGGTGTGGCGACAGAAGACCGTGAGAAAGAGGGGAGATATATTACTTGCGTTTGAATTAGATTTAGATCCTGATACGAATCCTTTGTTTAAAACTAAAGTTACTACGCCCTAAAGAATTTTTAAGCAAGGAAAGAAAAGTTTTGAATTTTGAGAGGATGTTTAATTTTATATGTTATATTTATATATATACTTTTTTGTTAATTATCTGAAGTAATAAAAACGCTACTTCATTGCTTTTAATAGTGAAATGATGTATAAGGAATTGAAAATGAGTTCGCGTAAACAAACGCATTAACTGAACTAACAAACTGCCTGTTACTGCGTTTGTTTGCCAGAACGTCTTCGCAGAAACTGTACAACAAACTGTTGATTACCGAACTATCCGGCCTCCATCACAAACGATTCCGCTTTTCAACTAGACGCACTCAGCTGACTTTAAAACTGCATTCATGTCTACGAAAGAAGCAGAAAAGTGCGTGGGGGTTTGGGCTTAAAAGCGAATAATAATTAAGTTTCATTTTTATACGTTGAAATTTATTTTTAATTTGATACTTCACAAGTAAAATCTTTCAAAAATATTGAGTGAAAAAATTAATATCTTAGTTCTGTTAACCCTTTGAGGCGCAACAGTTTCGCAAAGCTGAAAAAAGGGGCAGCCGTTGCCATCGCTCGACTGAACGACCAGCAAGATGGCGGACGATCGGAACGTTCATCGCGTGCCACAGATCGAGAGACCCTTTTTTGACGACAGCTGGCTGTGGCGCACAGCCAGCTGCGTCAAAAAAGGGTCTCTCGATCTGTGGCACGCGATGAACGTTTCGATCGTCCGCCATCTTGCTGGTAGTTCAGTCGAGCGATGGCAGCGGCGCCCCTTTTTCAGCATTGGGCAAGCACAGCCAGCTGTTTTCGCATTCTTCCATTTTCTAGCAAATGCCAATGCTGTTAAAAATAAGTGACCATTTTTTTACGGGAAATGACGTGCTAAAAAGTAAAGAATTCTCGTGGAGCTCTGTCACCCGCAACTATTTTTATAGAAATTCAATCTAATATTCGTGACTGGTAAGAGTCAAAACGTCAGAGTTCGGTGTTCCACAGCGGGAACACTGCGCGTTAAAGGGTTAAGTAATAAAAAATATCATTTTAATATTTATATGTGTCAGTCGACGACATAATATCATGAACGTTTGAAGTTTACCTAGTTTTGTGAATTAATATTAAATTTTATTTTTTTTAATTAATTAAAACGTACATTGCATTATTTTTATCTCAGCTTTAAAATTTTAGTGTCCCGAAATTTTTTTAAGTTCATTTCCAGTAGTTAGAATTATTCTTCGTGTTTTCCAAAACTAGACAACAACGGAACAGTCATATATCTTTTGCGATAAGAAACGGTGCTGCGGAAAAGTAAATCACTTCAGTCAAGCCTTAATGCGATAGGATGAAGCTCTTAGTTCGCGATTTAAGTCGAAAATATCACGTCCAAAAGGGTTTGAAATTAGAAGCGCTCGGCAGTATATCTTTATTTTGTGTTGTTTAATCTCACTCACTGATAGGATAATGTACGAATATTTCAATAAGTGAAAACCGAATGCAATTGTTGCAGAGTGTTTATTCTGCTATGGAAAACTCGTTCAATGAGTATCTGATTAGGGGTGTGTAAATTAGGCAGAGGACTTTTTAACCCTTTAACGCGCAGTGATCCCGCTCTGGGAAGACCAAATTCTGACGTTTTGACTGTTGCCAGTCACGAAGAATAGATATGATTTCTATAAAAATAGTTGCGGGTGACATAGCTATACGAGAATACTTTACATTTTAGCACGTCATTTCCCGTAAAAAAAATGGTCACTTATTTTTAACAGCACTGGCATTTGCTAGAAAATGGAAGAATGCGAAAACAGCTGGCTGTGCTTGCCCAATGCTGAAAAAGGGGCAGCCGCTGCCATCGCTCGACTTAACTACCAGCAAGATGGCGGACGATCGAAACGTTCATCGCGTGCCACAGATCTAGAGACCCTTTTTTTGACGCAGCTGGCTGTGCGCGAGCACAAAAAGGGGTCTGTAGATCTGTGGCACGCGATGAACGTTTCGATCGTCCGCCATCTTGCTGGTAGATAAGTCGAGCGATGGCAACGGCTGCCCTTTTTTTAGCATTGAGAAAGGGTTGCGCCTCAAAGGATTAAGGGTTTCTCTCACGTCAGGGGCGTAGCCAAGGGGGGGATTAGGGGGTCATAACCCCCCAATGAGGAATTTTTTGCCATGCAAAATGTATATTCTTCACTACATTATCACACACACGAATACATGTATATGAGTTGTAGCAGTCGTAACCCCCCCCCCTCATGAAAAATTTCTGGCTACACCCCTGCACGTCATGCATTTACATCTGCAGAAAGTTGTTCAAATTCTCATACCGTTAACTTCAACTGTGCATGGTGGTGCAGGACCCTGTACCTTCACCGATCAACAATGTTGTGTTGTGCTGTGAGATCACGGCCAAGTATCTACCATGGCATCTAAGCCGATGGGTGGGGTGCCCTCCGCGGAGGCCTCTCTCTAAACGTTTCTAACCCGTATTTAGGCTATGTTTTGGAGGTAACTGTGATGGAGTTGTCGCTGGTCGATCAAGAAACTTTCCCTCGGCCGTTTTACATAACGTATAGTGTGTCAATAAAATCCATGAGTTACGCTGAAGACTTAGAAAACAGGCAGACGACTAGAATTCTGAAATGCTGCATTTATGGGAGGTATCAGCAAAACAGTTTTAAAGGAAACAAGTTCGATCTCATACAGTGCATTGCTACATTAGAAAATAACACCAGGCACTGATCTAATCGTTCCGGCCACACGGCGTGCCGGAGTCCCATAATGATCGGATACAAGCTCCTCTGACAGAGAGCTATCAAGGAGTCCACTAAAAACTTCTTACAAAACTGCTAGCTCTTTACAGGTTGGCGAGTAAAATACGAGTCATTCATAAGACACTGATCACGTGACAACAACTGTCCGGTCGGCGTAAACAATATAAAAATTTGAAACAAATGGATTAAATGCATATCGCCAAGACAGAAGTGCCAGAATTAAGCGATAGCCATAACAAAAGCCTACAACCCCCGTGAGAAAGCAAAGACGTATGACCGAGGGGCACCAAGAACTAACATAGCAAACGCTAAAGCGAAATTAATTTAGAAGGGGAACTACTAAATACCAGACATACCGACGGGTCATGTCGACACAAGGAAAAACATTTTATCGAACCGAAAAACAAAGTGGAGAGAAGATTAATACGGAGTATTTGATTTTGAAAGACGAAACAAAAGAACATTACTTTAAGACCCGAAAAATATGTGAACTTCGTCACAGTAACCACGGAACACTCCCAACGGTTAGATTGGCGAACGATTAAAAGATAATCGTTGTAGCATATACACTCATGTCCATAAATTAAGGATAATGAAGTTCAGGCAAAGAAAGAGAAAGAAGCAAAACGAATTTGAGTTATTTGTAAAGTCTATTTATTAAACAAAAAGTAAAGAGCAAAAAAGATGCTATATGTTTGGCATAATCAATAAAAATTGCAAGTTTTACCCCCTTGGCCAAATTTCAAAAAAGAACCTATTTACAAAAAAACAGTATAACATGGTTAGTAGGATGGTTAATACGGAGTATGTCTCCCGGACGATGCAATACAGGCCTGACAACGCCTAGGCATGCTGAGTATCAAATGATCAATCTGATCTTGGGGAATATTACACCACTCATCAAGCAATGCACTCCGAAGTTCCGGTAGACAGGTGGAAGGAGGTTGACGGGCTGCAATTCGTCGGAGAAGCATATCCCACACATGCTCTATTGGATTCAAGTCCGGTGAGTATGCTGTCCAATGCATACGGGTGATATCCTCCGATTAAAGGCATTCGTCTACAATGTTTGCACGGTGAGGACGGGCGTTGTCATCCATAAACACAAATTCAGCACCCATGGCGCCCCGAAACAAACGTACATGTTGTTCCAGAATGACATCCCGATAGATGTGGCCTGTCATCGTTACACTCTGAACATGCAGGTCAGTTCTGGAAACAAGAATAATTCCTCCCCAAACGAGCCATCCTGCACCACCGTAACGGTGTCTTTCAATGGTGTTCTCTTGGTGGTAACGGGTACCTGGCGCTCTCCAGATGAATGTCCGGCGAGAATCAGACTCCAAACTAAACCTGGACTCGTCGGAAAACATCACACAAGACCACTGCTGCGGTGTCCACAATGCATGCTCTCTACTCCAGGTTAATCGCAGGCGACAGTGAGTTGCGGTAAGTGGAACACATCTGACAGGCCTACGAGCATATAGACCAATGTGCCCTAAGCGTCTGTACACGGTCTCCCTTGAAACTGTCGCACCGGTAGCTGAGGAGAGCTGACGAGACAGGTCTGATGCTGTACTCCGTCTGTTTCTTTTGGCAGTAACTGCCAAATAGCGGTCCTCATTCGGCGTTGTAACTCGGGGACGACCTCTGCTGTAACGTCTACTCACATTACCATCATCTTGGAAACGTTGCCAAAGCCTGGAGATGACACTCTGGGCGATTCCAAGTTCCTCGGATACTTCCAGCTGGGTACGTCCACATTCCAGTCGTCCGATAATTCTGCCACGTTAAACATCATCCAAATGCCTCCTTTGTGCCATAACTGTGCGGTTTTTGCACTGAAAGGCTTTCACAGCGCTTGTGAACAATTTTACTTCTTTGCCACCATTCCTTATATACCCCTCTCTTACACTCTCGTCATTGTGACGTACCATCCACGCCATCTGGTGGTTTCCTGTAATTTGCATATTCTTCTTCAAGATGTGTGTGATCATTCCACAGGTGAAATTTTTATTTTAGAGATCAATTTCTGTGTGATTCTGAATTATCCGTAATTTATGGACATGAGTGTATTTTAAATCACCCTTTAAAATGAGTGCAGACATCATAAAAAGTGAGGCTATAAATTCCATTCACAATTACTCTCAAAATTAGAAATTCAAAAATTGCCCTTCGAAATGATTTGACATATATTTATCAAGATTTAACTGTACAGAGTACCGAAAATATCTACTCGTATGAATAGTCTGTTTTTTGAGTACAAGAAATTAAGATTTTCGTAGTTTAAAATACTTTTGTTGCCTTGAGATTTTCAAACTTCACCGAAAGCTCTTGAAGTTCGAGCATTTCAAAAGCTGCAGACATTTTTTTATTTATTTATCCTTTCTTCAAAAAGTATAAAGTACTATAGAACATGTTTTAATGTTAAACTTTATTCATATATTCTTTACTTGCTTAAGTAAATACTTTGAATGTACACATAAATAAAATGCTAATAATTCATTTATTTATTTTTCATGGGGAAGTGTTTATAATTTATTCAATGCAATGCATTAAATTACCATTTTGCGGAAACTTTTTATTTTTAAAGTCCTTATACTCAGTCAATTTATGACAGTTAAAATTTCATATTTTAAAAGGTTTTGTATTACATGTATACTATAATTACATGTATAAGGAAAATTGACAGTTAGATTACAACATGCAAACAGACTGAAAAATGTAATGAAATTTGTAAAAGTAACGCTACTTCACCGGGAGTCAAATCATAAAACGGTGGTGCTGAATAAAATCAGCGAATTAGCTTATGTCGAATTTCAGGAAGTATAGTAATTTTCCTCTTAACGCATGAAGACGGATAATGCTCATGGATATTTTGCACACACACGCACAGCTGATTCTTGGTTTGATATTTTTCGAAACCGAATGCATTTAAGAAGTTATTTCTTATACTTATTTTTTAATTTTTATTTAAATGAGACCTCTATCTTCTAATTAAAATAAAACAATAAAACATTCTTCTTTTAAGCAGAAAATGAGACAGATGCACATAAAATTCATCAGTTGTTTCTTGAAATATTCTTTTTAAATTTGAATGCCGAGTCTTTACAAAATACCTAAATTTACTATTGTTTTACGTTAGCTGTCGCTGTATATTTAAACATCTCATGCTGCAATGAAATCTTTCAATGAAGCCACAAAGAAGTTTTAATTTTCAATAAATGACCGTGAAGCGTGCTTGACATGTCCGTCCCTTTATAGGGGCGACGTTGGTCCACCTACTAGGTGCTTCCATAGTAAAGAGACCAATACTTTCGGTCTGTTGTGGCCAAAGCCTTCAAGGCAGAGGCGGGTCATTAGAAAAAAAATAAAGTATGATATTAAATTGAAGTAAATATGCATTCAAGTCACATGAATAAATTTCTCTATCATATCATAGATATGCGCTGAAGACAGTTCTTCAGAATCACATGATACGTTATTCCTGACCTGCTAAAATTTTGTAGAGCTATTTCGGAGATTATGTGGCACAACTTGTAATATAATTCAAGCAAAATTGCGCTTAATGCATTTTGCATGTCACGCATTGATTGCAGTGACTGATATATTTGTTGTTCCAGCAACACTTTTGGTCTCAGATATCTAATTAATTATTATAATTACCAAGGAGAACAAGTTACTGTGGATTCTGAATAATATTCGAGATATTCAGACTTTCTTTTAAGTGCATTATAAAGTTATTTGTTTTGTACTTTTCATCTTTATCAGTAGGCAATTGATTCGGTCTTTATCAGTATGTATTTGCTTTGGGTATCAGAAACTAATCGAAATAACCAATAATTAAAAGTATGAATTGAAATGCGTTTCTCAAGGATCCTAAATTTACATCCTGTACTTTTTCAAAGTTTCAATTTAGACTTAAGTAGCAATAAGATTTGCTACTTAAGTCTATCACGAAATCTGCCGATTATTGTGAAATACAGAAATGATGTTTTGATCTATGAAAAGTAGAGCTTACAACATCAAATCTTACAAGACAAAAGGCTTATAGTGGATTAGTGCCTCAAGTTATTTCAAGGAAATTAGAATATGAATAAGGTACCCACACTTGAACTGAAGAAATAACGGAAAAAACATTATTTTTAGATTTTCAAAACTTATATAAAAATCCTTTGTAGAATTCTTCATATGGATGTAATCTTCTTTCACAACCTCAGACTGCCGCAACTATAATATCTTTCTGCATCTAAAATATTCAAATTATGCAACAATTTCTAAAATATATGTGCAACAAAAAAGAGAGATTTTTTCAAGAGATGTTGAAAATAATACGGGAATTCATAATTTAAATATGTGTTCTTGTTTTGTCTTTTTCGAAATCTGCCACGTTTTCTTAATGCAGGTTCTGAATTGTTACAGAAAATGATAAGTGATTAACACATATTTTAAATTCAAATGAAATTATTATATATATATATATATATATATATATATATATTTAAATAAGGCTGTATGAGCCTTATTAAAAATATATATTTTTTGTTCTGTTCTTTCATATCAATTGGCTTTTTAAGAGCTATTGAAAGATATAGAATCCTATTATATCGAGCAGAGCTTTTATAGTTTCCCCTAGTAGCACAAGTAGTTCAAAAAACGTTCAAATTACGTTGGAAACACGTTTTTTGAGGTTAAAATACGTGTTTTAAACGTCTTTTGGACTAATTGTGCTACTAGGGTCATAAGGTTGCGGATGATAAACAAGGTTAACGGATATGCTAATTTTAAAAAAATCTGATCTGGACAACATGACTTCCTTACACGTCTATTAATTCAAAAATATTTTCGGCCTACTTCATAAAAACTTATTTTGTTTGAGAGAAATAAAATACTGCAGTATTTCTAATGTTTAGGAATTTCTAGCCAAATATTTACGTTTCGCCAAGCTGGGTTCAATTTGAATGATTTGTATTTGACACTTAATTTTGCGATATTTCGCCAAAATTCGACAAGCTTGAGAAAGCTTTAGCGTTTTTGGGGATAGCCAAAGTATTAATTCACCACAGGCTTTCAATGAATTGAATCTATCCATACATCTTAATATATTTATATTCATTTGGGTGACCCTCTAAATAAATTACACAGTCGATTGCAATCAAAAAAGAAATGCGCATTTAGATGTCACAGTAGTTCTAAATAGAAAACCGCACAAAGCTCGTGCGAGTTAGAGTGGGCCCGTGTTCAACTGAAGCGCGTCCGTGAATTTGCAGAAGGTGTTACGAATTTCATTTATAGATCCGTAATTAAAATCTTTTTTTTTTCAAATAGACTAAATTTTGAATACATAATTCTAGAATGATTTAGATGGCAGAAATGTTAATTCTACGATTTAAATATTAGTATTTTTTTAACCTTTGAACGTGAATTAAAAGTACCATTACGTATCAGAAAAACTTCCCTTCCACTCTCTTTCTTTTTAGCATTTTATATGAAAATCATTAAAAAGAGCAGTTTTACAAAAAAAAAAAAATTCCTTCCGTCCCTCCTGTTTTTTCGAAACTTTTGTGCTTTACGAAAGGGGCCGGGAAGATTTTCGCCCCGCCCTGGAGACCCTGTTACTAGGTAAGATGAAAGCTATGACTTGAATGTTTGCATTTTCCAAAATATTATATTCGTGAAATATAAGCTTTATCTAATAAAACCTCACACTGAAGTTACACAGTTAGTTCTTTTCAATTCTGAATATATCTGATTTTAAATGTACACAAAGCTTTATGCATCTTGACAAGTCAATGCTATATTCATATAATATTTCACAAAGTAACCACGTTGTGATAAAAAAACAGAATTTTCTCTGTCATATTAACGTTAATGATGAATAATGAAATCTTTCTTTTGAAAAGTGAAAAAGAAAGACGGCACTTTTGTCAGTTAATTTCATTTTTCACTTCGCTACAATCATTTTGAATTTCGGGACAAGCCTTGCTCTATAGAAAAATGTTCTCTGAATCAGTTGAATGAATTTAATATAAATTATTTTTTGTGAAACAAATCACATATTTTACTAAGCAAATTTATACAATTTAAACCCTCAGTTTGTATGCGGATTTTGTTTTAATATACGGCAAATTACTATTATGCTTTTGTTGAATTTGATATTTTATTTAGAGCCTCGATATTGAAGTTCGACCATGCTGGTGATATTGACGACGCTTTACGTGACTGCGCGTTATAAACAGTGGCGGATTAAGACACCCAGTGTATTAAATGCATATTTATTACAAACATAACATATTTTAATCTGAATATAAGAAATCGAAAAGGTATTAAACGTAGCAAAATCCAATATACGTATAGGCTTGTACAAAAGCGTTCCGACATACTTTTATAGGAGATAAGGCACATATAAAAAAATCAGATTAACAAAGCAATGTAGGGTCAAAAATGACTTACCTCTTAACAATCAATTGAATAAATTTAAAAATCTATCACATCATTAGTACATCATACTCACTTCAATCGTGTTTATAATCAATCTTAGTCATGTTCTTCTTGTGAAACCTCTATTAGTTTTTGACGAAAAATGGTCGGAAACTTCCGTAATATCCCAAAGTGATCATTAACAGCTAAATGAATCCGATAGTTCCGACCCGCATTGCTGTGTGATTCTGAATCTTATTATATGCCTGATCCCTGATATACTCTTAAAGTTTGCTGATCTCTTTTGAAACGACTTGAATATACTTTAATGGGATACGACCAGCACATTTTAGTCAAATTCACGAGTAATATTTTAAAACTTAGTTCTCGCAACTGATCTGATTCTTCACAAAACACTGACCCAGAATCGAACATCCATTCTGACTTTGTGGTTTGTTCTGCACCTTTTAGGGAAGGTGTGGGCAACCTTTTAAAAGTTGCAGGCCAAACTTTAGGAAGTTACCGAAGACGCGGGCCAAACTTCAAGATGTTAGCAAAGTCGCGGGGCGTATATTTAGTATTTATATGGGATTTTGAATGGTTTATATGGATTTTGATATGTACCGTGGGCCAGATCCAAAGCCGTGGTGGGCCACACCCGGCCTGCGGGCCGGCGGTTGCCCATATGTGTTTTAGGGTATTTAAAAAAAGAAAATGATCGTTTGTATGGTTTTGCATTTCAATACCACCATGCATAATCCTGGGAACTAGCGTTTAGTAGACATGTGTGACAAACCACACTTCGTTCTTTACGTATTTGTGTACTGATTGTGAATTCGTATGTGGTATACTAAACGATATCAGAAAACATTGCGTATTTTGTTATACTATCTCGATGCATTATTTTGGTTGTCCCAGAGATATAATTCCCTTAAACAACATATTATGTTCCTTATTTTTTCATCTGCCATTGCTTATGACTTACAAAAATTATCAAAATCTCTGTAGCACAAGGCCAAGTGGTCTAGAAGACTTGCTTATGACCTGTTGTAACGAATCAATCATTTACAGTATATAACAAATAAAACTGCGCCAAACCAGCTTCTAACAGTGTATAAGATTTCTAATTGTGTATAAGATGTTATTCTTGATTTTGGTTTAATATTAAAAAAAAGGGGTGGGGGAAGGATACGTCTAGATGTGTTCAAGCTTACAAAAAATCACTGTGATACTTTTAACGAGCATTTTCAAACAACTTTTATCAAATATATAGTTTTCGTGAATAAATTCCGAGCATGTAAATTAATTGGATGAAGTTTCTATGCGTGCTTACCAACAGTTGTTCATAAGTCCTAATATTTTGTATAATTAAGGTTTACACGATGTGCACATAGTAACATATTTAATAATTGAGAAACTCCGTCGCGTTGCACCAATTACAAATCTTAGCCTATTACAGTATTAAACTGGAATGTGGCAAGATTCCCAGCAATTACCGATCAGGATTACAGCTAGCGTATAATGATGTTATTCCTCATAATGGTTTATAACTGTTCAAATTAGTCTCAGCTATTAGCTTCAGTCTCGATCAGCAGAAATCGAAACTGTTCACGAAATGGATGCATTAAGTTTTTAATGATATTCACTAATGTGATTAATTATGTCACCGAAAGCTTCGTCAATTGAGACGTGAAGGTATTGCGTTTTTAGAGGGAAACGTCCACTCAGTAACAAAAACGAATAATTTTGGGACTTCAGAATTCCAGCTGGATTAGTATGTAAAACTTCCGTAGAAATTCTATATGGCATCATACTTTGTAAAAACTTGTTACGCATGTATTTTTATCGGTTGAACACCTAAATTTGTCTTTAGAAGGATCTATCACATTTCCTGTTTCCCATGTTTGCCCCTTTAACATCTATGAACTTTTAACATCTTTTTAACATCTATGAACTGGTTTTTGAAATAGCTGGAAGATAACCTTAAAATTAGTTTTGGCAGATCATACTGGAGAGCGACTAATTCAGGCTTTTCTTGAGGTTTTGCTTTTATTTTTAATAGATAATATATTTACTACGGAAAAAACACTCAAAATACTGGTGTTAAACGATAAAGTAAATAAAAAACTTTGTAAAAAACACACATAAGATGTTACAGGTAAGAAGATACGTACGTTTCGACCAAAAATTATTTTGTTCTTCGTCTACACATAAGATGTTACAGGTAAGAAGATACGTACGTTTCGACCAAAAATTGTTTTGGTCTTCGTCTTTACATAAGATGTTACAGGTAAGAAGATACGTACGTTTCGACCAAAAATTGTTTTGGTCTTCGTGTACACATAAGATGTTACAGGTAAGAAGATACGTACGTTTCGACCAAAAATAGTTTTGGTCTTCGTCTACACATAAGATGTTACAGGTAAGAAGATATGTACGTTTCGACCAAAAATAGTTTTGGTCTTCGTCTACACATAAGATGTTACAGGTAAGAAGATACGTACGTTTCGACCAAAAATTTTTTGGCCCTTCGTCGCACATAAGATGTTACAGGTAAGAAGATACGTACGTTTCGACCAAAAATTGACTGACGAAGACCAAAACAATTTTTGGTAGAAACGTACGAATCGTCTTACATGTAACATCTTATGTGTGTTTTTTACAAAGTTTTTTATTTACAATATATTTACTATTTGCATACTAGTTTACATAACGTAAGCAAGACATAATTTAACTAAGGTTTATTTTCAGTTTGCACTATAGTACTGAACGTTCATTCAAATAATTTTGGTTGAAATTGTTCAGTCACTTTGCAGTCTGGATTAAGTTTAATATCCTAATTTTACCATTTTTATAATATTATTTATTGCAGCTATTTTTATTTCATTTGAAGAGTAGAACTAGTAGCACTATAGTTCACAGTACACATTAACATTGGAACACTCGCTAACGCATTCTGTTACTACAATTTAATGAAATTTAAAATAAAGCAAATTAAGTAGCTTTTAAAAGTATGAATCAATACCATTTGTTGAAGCAGTATGAGATTTTATTAATAAAAAAATGTGTTAGCACAGAAAATAACTTTTATTGGCTTGCATTGCACTTACATTGATGTTATATTCAGTAAATCATTAAACCTTAAAGTTTTTTCGCTATTGTCACTATTGATCTAAGGACAGTTCTTAAATGTCTGAAAGATATATTAAATACGAAGTGAAATAGTTATTTTTTGCATTTCAGAATTGTACGAGAAAATGGCTACTTATTCAGAACTAGATCATTAAACTAATTCAGAAGACCTCAAAACGTGTAAATACATCAAAATCTCGAAGTCGATTTTTTTCATGATTACAATACTTTCCTCACATGGTACATGTTCGGAAAGTAAAAATCCGTAATGACTCCACTCGACTTTCCGAACACTTAACGATTAAGATCATTACCGAGCATTTAAATAAATTTTAATTGATGAATAATTCAGCAAAAAGTCTTAGTTCTTTTTAAATTTGAACTCAATTGAATGTACCGTTTAAACGCTATTGCACTTTCAAGAATTTACTGCCATAGATCATAATGTGAATTAATCTTTGTCGTAGCTCTGTAGAAAACTTATAAGTCCTATACACACCAAAATCAAAACCGGTCTTGCGACGTTGGTTTATGACATATATAGAGGAGAGGAGGTGATTATGGAATAGTCGGGAAATATGGAATACCGAGTTTTTGGCTCTGTTAGTTGCTATTGCCATAAGGGAATACCATGAACAACTCAAGAAAGATTCCCTTCTTGCAATGTAGTAAGAGTTGACCGCTCTCTGTTGCCGTACCACTCGCTACAGAACAAAGTATGTTTTGTGATTTTCAAGAGTTTTTGTAGATAAGTTTTCAAACATTTTAACTTACTAGTAAACACGTGACATGAACATGGATGTTACGCATAATGTACACTAAGAGAATGGTAGTTTGTTGAACTGTGGTTATTTTTTAGATGACAGTGTTTTGCCAATTAGTTTTAAAGGTTCGTTTTCCGAGATGGCGTGTCGGGTATTATGGAATACTGGGTAATATTGTAATGGGTTTCATGTCATCCACTAAAGACCCGGAAAACAAAGACGCTGAATGCATCTTTTGTCACGAAAAGTTCTCTAATGATCAACGACGATAAGTTTGGATTCAAAGATCCAGCTGTTCTCTGTGGGCTTACCATGACTATATCGGAGCAAAGAAAGAAAATTATATCTACAACTTTTCTAAATCGACTCGAAGCAGAAATAACTCCAGTATAATGATTTAAACTACAAAACACAAAAATTTGTTTTATAGTAACAAATAACTATATATGAAGCAATATAAATTGCTTTTCATCGGTTTAAGCCATCTATTCCACATTACCTGACTATTCCATATTATACTCCATTCGTAACTTTTTTAAAAATATTTTTTTCTATAACAACAAAATAAATTGTGTATTTCTTTGCAATTGACATTTCATTACGATTCATTATAGCATGTACTCATGCTGTTTTGGGGGATTTTATTTAAAAATCTATGAAGTTACAGTTAGAAATGTAAATGGTATTCCATAATCACCTCCTCTCCTCTACCCTATTTGAGCTCAATCGAATGCCTCGTTCAGGAGCTATCGTGTTCACTCACACACACACACACACACACACACACACACACACACATACTTACATACATCTCGTAAAAATAGCTTAAATGAATTCAGAAGACTACAATACGTGCAAATATACCAAAATCTCGAAGCCAGTTTTTTTCATCATTTACAATACTTCCCTTACACGGTACATGTTCGGAAAGTAAAAAGATACATTCAGTTCAGTTATACTAGTACAATCAATTAGTGATATTAAGCTGCAAAACAGCATTGACTGTACAAAAATTCATTTTTTCTTATTCAATATCTCATTAAAATGAAGGTTTTTACTTATCATTTTTCGAAAATAGGACTTTATCTTTCTAATTAGACATTTATTAATACAGTGCCCCCCAAATATCATGCATTTTTTTTTCCTTTTTTTTATATACGGCCCATTATACATTTTTTGACATAAAATGTCATTAGAAGTCTTTTTCTAATGATATATAATTAGGAAGTTCTACTTTAGGAATAATTAGGAAGTTCTACTTTAACCCTTTTACGCGCAGTGATCCTGATCTGGGAACACCCAACTCTGACGTTTTGACTGTTGCCAGTCACGAAGAATAGATTTGATTTATATAAAAATAGTTGCGGGTGACATAGCTCCACGAGAATCCTTTACTTTTTAGCACGCCAATTCCCGTGAAAAAATGGTCATGATTATTTTTAACAGCACTGGCATTTGCTAGAAAATGGAAGAATGCGAAAACAGCTGGATCGATTGCCCAATGCTGAAAAAGGGGCAGCCGTTGCCATCGCTCAACTTAACTACCATACCAGCAAGATGACGGACGATCGAAACGTTCATCGCGTGCCAGAGATCTAGAGACCCTTTTATGACGCAGCTGGCTGTGCGCGCTCAAAAAAGGGTCTCTAGATCTAAGGCACGCGATAAACGCTTCGATCGTCCGCCATCTTGCTAGTGTCGAGCGATGGCAACGGCTGTCCTTTTTCCAGCATTGGGAAAGGGTTACGCCTCAAAGGTTTAAGAGGAAAAGTCAGACAAGTTGGCGAATTTTAGCCATAAACCTGTGAAATCTTGATTACTGACCTAGGAAATTATCTGACGTCTGAATTTAGAAATTAATTTTACATTAGCCTTATGTCTAGAAAAGTAAAAATGACTTGAGATGGATGCGCAATGGTGGCGAATAGGTAATTTTTAGGGGAGGAATTAGTCGGGAAAAATAAGCAACTACATTATCCATATGCAGTAGAGCAAAATGTTACCCTAAAGTAATATATTTTTTAATTCCTAACGCCAGTTTCCACACCTATATCACGTCATATTCAGATCATTTTTTAAAACCAAAATTATGCCCAAAAAACCTCCCAGAACTCTGAAATAATTACATGATCATCATCCATAATAATAGTATTATCATTATTACAATTATCGCTCTTTCATAAAAACAGGCTTTGTCTAGTTTTTTTTTTTTTTTTTTTTTTTTTTTTTTGTTTTTTTTTTTTTTTTTTTTCAGAGTTTAACTGTCAATATCATCACGAACAACCTGAAATTCATCTTTATTTTTTCTGGCACAGAAGAATGAAAATAATGCTATCGTATATTTTACTAATTTGATTAATAATTTGTTTTTAGTTAGAAAGTTTTGTTGTTCTAACAGTGTTAGTTCGCAAAAACGATATTACTGCGTACACCGTTAACTAGTATTTTTCTTTACATGGCGTCTTCAAAATTAGCTTAGAAGTCAAACACTTGATATATTTTTGCCATTAAATAGTTTTGGATTTGTTTGTCTTTGTAAAAACTATTAATATTCCAAGGACCCATATAAAGTTACACCGGAGAGATTAAACATCTAGCTAGAAAGTAATCAGCTAAGGTATTAGAGCTTATGCATTAGAGACGGAAAGTTATTCAGCTCACCGATTTTGTGAACGCTTAGTTGCGCAAATATTTATTCAATAAATCCTGCTGCGTCTGAGGAAAGCTTTGTGTACGTATTGAAGCTTGAAAATGCAGTTTTCGTAGTGACATTATTATTTCGTGTATTAGGTACCTTATTAGATAGTTCCAAAAACTGTGTGTAGCATAATTACGTTAAAAATATTATGTAGTTTTGGGGTGTTTATGAATTTAACTGATTTTTAATAAGTAGTTTCTTATCATTTATCTACTTGGTTAGTTATACACATGATAAATAGACTTGTTTTTAAACACTGCTGTACCAAAAATAAATGGTGGTGTGCTTGAACTGAGTTTTCTAAATACAACAAAAACAACCCGCTCTTCTAAAACAATTATTATTTTAGATTAACACTTCAAATAAGTAGATTCCACTGATTTGTCAATTTAGCCTTATTAATAAACTGCTAAAAAGGGGATTATGCAGAGCCCTTAAAAATACATGCCGGCATATATGGTCATTTTTCTGTGTTGGAAGTTAGTGCTAACCCCTTAGTTAATTTCATTACATCTTGTAAGGGGCGGGAGTAAATGGGACTAGTAGGGCGTACTAGGGATGGATGCCAGATGACTTTTTGCTAGACTAGAGAGAGATTTACAGCTTTTTTGCGAGACGAGACAAACATTTTTAACAATACGATATAGGCATTTTGAGAGATGAGACAAAGCTTTTAGGCTGTTTTGCGAGACGTCAATTTTTCGTCTCGGCGTCCATCCCTAAACGCTTCCTGTACCTAATCGAGAGAGACGTAACTGCAGCCGACGAGAGTAGATGCTACAGTCTTGCATCAATTAAGTGTTTATAAGCGTCAATTTTCGGAGTGTAATCGTGTTTGTAAATAAAATATTTTTTTGCCAATGTGGGCGTAGCCTTTACCCCATATCAGTGCAGAAAGATGTCGCAAAAGAAAAAGAGAATACTTAATTTTTTTCAGGAAGGGTAATTTTTTATATAGCTACCTCTACAGAAGATACATTCATTTCGTTTATCCCCCCTTTTACATTTCCTTTGTCAGAAGAACGCACTATTTAATAGACAATGGACGAATCTTTTCCATCCATAACGCCCAGATTTATTGACGCTGGCATGCCACCAGGAAGTATACAACAGGTTAATGCACGAATTAGTCGAAATGCAAACCAAGCCCGTTAATTTTAGGTCTCGTACCGGGTTTAAAAACCAACCGACCGTGTTAAAAGGTCGACACTCATTTTCAAAAAAATATTTACCCAACGGATCTTCACCTAAGTAAATGATGAAAGAGGGGAGCAAATTTAACTTCACGTATTCGAAATTTGGTAACAGAAAAAGAAAATGTCTAGCCAACATAGGATCATTAATACGTCAGCCACGTCAGCGATTTACTTCCCAGATAACTCTGTATACCGTCGTTGTCAAATGAATATCTGCTATGTGCACTTTTTGGATATTTCACCATTTTGTCTGTCATGACTAGTTTACTTAACAAATTTTCGTATCGAAATACTGCTATGCGACTCTAAGAATTATACGGTGAACTGTGGTGAACTGAAAATAATATGCTATCTGCATCAGCCAGAATGTTTTCAAATAGTAATTGCTCATAAGAACTAATAAAGAAACTGGTTGTTACGTTGAAACTTTGTTAAACCAATATCTACACGCAGCAGATATCGGTTTAAATACGACGATATGTAGTAGAGTTCCAGATACTGTTCTAAACTTTCACCAACGTTTTCCTGAAGTATTGGCAAAATGGTAAAGTATCCTACTACAAAGTTACTCTCATCCCCGGCATACTGACTCACTGACTCTCTAACAATTCCGGGCAACCTGCTCCGAGTTAAAGCGTTTACCGACATTACTCCAAGAAGATTCAAAAGCACAAAGATATTAAAAAGCACAGGAAGCGTAATAACATGTACACCGTTTGTGCAATGCGATTGAAATTCTTCATAATTATGCGTAAAAATATAGAAAGCAATCCGCGCTAGTTCAAAAATCTGAAAACCTACGCATTCCCTCATTTTTAAGCGTGTTTTTTTCTGTTTTCAGCTCTACTTTATTTCAGAGAATTATAAAAAAAAGTTATTCATTTACGTGACGAAATTAATCTGTACAAGTGACAATGTGACAGTGACGTCATATTTGAAGTGACGTTCATCAGGCTTTGAAGGGAAAGCTGCGATTTCGGTTCGTTTTAAACATTTTTTTTGCAGATAACATAGTTTAATTATTTTTTCAATAAAATGATCGTCTACTTAAAGCATTCATATGAATCGGGCTATGTACACTAAACGAAATTGTTCGAATGCGAAAAGTTTCGAAGCGTTTCCACAAGAACAAGAAATTCAATTTGGGTATATAAGTATAAATTGAATATGAAGTTATTTATTTTAGATCTAGATTGAGTTTTGAGATTAAGAGATGGAGAAAGATGTAGGTTAAGATTAAATAGATTGAGTGTAGACATGCTTTCGTCAAAGTTTTTTCTAGCGCCCGTTGTAATTACCTTGAGAACGGGCTTTGACTCCTTGTGTATACGATTTCTTTAATGGGAAATCATCAACTGATGTAGCTGCAATAAACTCTTGTAAGTAAGAACAGTGCCTTTACCATATACTCATTTTTATTCTATAAAATTTATTTAGTTTTGGCAATGCAGATATTGCCTGCTGCACAAAAGACATGACACATCTAATAACACGATATCAATATGAATGATTACGTTTGATGAAAGATAAGTATTTGAGGCACCAATGCATATTATGGACAATGTCAGTTTACTAAGCGTTTTCTTCCCTTTTTTTTAGCATTTGTGTCATTGCAGTGTAACCTAACATCGATGAAAGCTGCATCGATGTAAATGTAACGGTTAACATATTTTCCAGTAACGCATCTAGATTCGAATTAGATAACTGTTCTGCTGTTCCATAAATTAAAAAAAAAGTTTATATTATTTTTTTATATTTATGAGATTAATATTTTTAAACGGTAAATAAGATCAGAAAAACTCCCAATTTCAAGGATAAAAATTACTATAATTACTGCTGATTAATTTATATAACGACTGTTATGCACCAAGTACCGGGTGGTTATAAAGTAACCATCTCTATTTAGAGCTGTCTGTAGCTTGAAGGAATAACCCGAACGAAACCAAAATCTGTACAGTTATTTATCGATAAGATGTAGAAGAATGAAAAAAATAGTTGCAACAACTACCCAGAGATTGTGCTTTTCAATGTATGTGTAACACAAGAACAAAGAATGAAATCGTATGACCGGATGGCACACTCAATTTAATTTAAAAAAAAAATGTTACAGATAATTTGATTACAGTAGCGCATAGCGGTGCTAATCAAATTAAGGTTCCACATGGCCATTCAGTTGGAGGTCGCAATGCAAGAGATGCACTACGTGTTCAGAGGTGGAATGTAATGCATCGGGAATGATATTTCGCACATGTTATGTTACGCGACCTTTTATTTCATTGAGGTTTGCAACACCTCCATAAAACACTTTAGATTTTAAGTATCCCCAAAGCCAAACACCACATCATGTCAGATCAAGGAATGAGGAAGTCCCGCCTTAAGAAAATACCGGATTATTACCCGATCATCTGTAAAATATTGCCCTTTACAACAGTTGTATTCCTTTCAAAGTATTGAGTGGAGCACCATCTTGCATAAAATCCATTTGAGTAAGACACTAACTTTGCTGTAGTTGAGTAATTACGAATGATTGCAGTATGCGCAGGTAACGTTTTGCAATAACGGAACATGTTGCGGGTGCTGATGACCGTAACTCCTTCTCAAAAAACAAAGAAATAAAAAAAGTAAAAGGGATTTAAAATGAATCCTGTAAATTCAGAAATAGCCGCTTCTTGATTTTGTAGATAATTACAATAGCTTTTGCACTGGCAGAGCCATCTGTCGGCATTGCTGCTTTTCTTTTTATTATTCCATTTTTCTTCACCCTTCTTGATTAGCAAGTATAACAAGTTTAACTGCATTCGGTTTATCCCTTCAAGCTAAAGGTAGCCCCAAATAGAGATATAACCACCCGTTATATCAGTTAAGAATAATTTTAGTATGTGGCTAATTTTATGACAGTTAAATAAATTAAATATTTTGAGATGAAAGTAAAAGTTTGGAATTTTTAATATTAGTTAAAAATATATATTACGTGGTGTACTTTATATTTTAAGACACGTATTTAAATTGTATATGATTCTACATTGAATGTACCGCACTTAAAAGTTGCATGATTTCAAATAATCAATAATTCACTCACTAAGTTGCTCTAGAATCCATCATTGTAAAGTTATATCTCATTCATTTCAATGAGAAAGCAAGCTGAATGACAGTTTCAGCATTGCCTTTAACAGACTTCGAGGAAATTACCAAATAAATTTATCGAAAAATGTGAAAAAAATTGCACCATTTCAGTGTTTGATCCTGTTATTTTTCGAGAAATATACAAGGTGAATCTAAACTCTCGGGCAAAACTTTAAGGGGTGATAGGGTACACAATGAGAAATCATAATCACATAGCAATCTGGAGTAAAAAACGCAGTTTTAACTTACCCGGTAAAAATCACTTTTGGAAAAGCATTGAAGTCTCCGTCTAATTTCTTAACCAAGTTTCATAAACAATAGGCTCGTGTCCGAAAATTTCATCCATGAAAAAAAACATTCTTTTTAAACTATCCATTTTAGTCGTCTGTTTTCGGAGAAAAATACATTAGTTTCTGGCAAAACAATGGTCGGAAAGCCCACTGTTTTTTCATCACTTCTTTCCAAAGTGATTATTAACAGCTATATGAAAACGACGTTGCCGACCCCACATTGCTATGTGATTCTGATTCCTTATTATCTGCCCTATCACCCCTTAAAGTTTTGCCCAAGAGTTTAGATTCATCCTGTATATGCAGGATCATAATGTAATGAGAAAACGTGGACTCAGCTTATTTTGTTAAGTATCATTGATCTAATCTGAGATTTAGGATTAAAGTTAATAAGACAGTTTCAGATGGAACTAGAACTTATCTCATTTATTATATAAAAAAAATAATATTTTATCATATTTCTGATAATATGTGCGGAGTGTTGATATAAATAAGAATTAATTTCCATGACCAGTCGTTTAATTCAATTTATAAAATTCTTTCTCCAGCATTATCCACTTATTCACTGCTTGTCTCATACATATTGGGAAAAAAAATGAAGCTTAATTTTCTCACCTAAAAAAAAGTAATAAAGAATCATGTAATTGGAAATTTCATGATCCGACTTTAATTCAACAAATTAGACTCATTAATAAAATATTTTTAAAAGCATTCTAGTACAACAAGACTACTTTTAAAAATACTTAATTAATTCATTGAGTTCTTTTATAAAAAAAAATCACCGCTAAATACTTCATTTAATCTGTTTACATCGAGATAGCATATTTTTAAAAGTAATATTATTTTAAATGGGTAGCTTATAATTGCATTGAGCCAAAAAAGCAAAAAATAGAGCAGTAATGAATTGCCAAACGTTGGTTTTTTGATTAAAGGATTAGATTTTCCAAAAGTGTGTCATTACTTGACTTTTTCAGTTTTATTTGTGTTACATCCTATTTGGTAAAAGACTCATTAATAGCTTATGAAACACTCATCGTGAATATACAGCTATTGTTTGTTATTTATTTCTCAATTTCATTTTGTATTATGGAAATCTCTATTGATCATTCATTGTCGAACTAAAACAAGAAAAAACAAGCAGTTTCCAGTTGTTAGTCTCTTACACTGCTAATTCGGTAGGTAAAGGTTTAAATCATAAGCGAGATTGGCGAAAATGTTCTTCGATTCTTCGACCGTGTTAATGTTCTACCATGTCATGAGGTACATAAAATATCACTTCTCTAAAAAAGCATTTGATAAAACTATTCAAATGCTTTGAAATGAAACAGAAGCCTTTTCAGACCTGATTAAAAAATTTGTCTCTTATGCTTTTCATAAAAAATTTGTCTCTTATGCTTTTTCATTTTTTATAATATTAGTTATTAAATATGTAATAAAATAAGAGATTCTGATTTTAAAAGTTTGGTAAAATGTACACAACTGTTTTGAACTTAAAACTGCTAGTATTTATTTCTTAAATATATATTCAAAATGCGTGTTCTGTTTTGTGGATTTTATCAAATTTCATATTTGTGTTTTCTTCTTTACTATTCTTTGTCTTATAATCAAGGAAAATGAACAAAATTTACATAACACTTCACTAAAAAAAAGTTCAATCATACTCGCACCTCAAGATTTCCTATAGAATTAAAAACTTCATAAATATCTCAAGGGAGAAAATGCTATTCAAAACTCTCACAGACACTTCTATGTGATTCGAAGAATTTTAAAAAATGTTATTGAATAATTCCGGCATCAAACCAATTGTAACATAATAAAAGTGTTGAATAAAAAACTATATAAAACAGAATTCTTTTGAATGAGAGAAAAAAAAAACCCTTAAACGTAAGAGAAATATGCATCTGTGATTTTGACAGGAAGATATTCTTTCGATATCCAGACTGTTTTGAACTGCCTTATCTTAGGAATGAGATTCCTGAAAACTATGATTTTATTTCGCAAATCTGTTCTTCCTGGACAGAATGTAAATTTCCCGCTGCCAGTTTTCTGTCAAGATATATTGTTTCCAATACGGTCGTAAATATGATTTCGGAATAAACCATACTGAAGTTTTGCTGTCTCTTTTTAAAGTCAGTGCTTCCACTGCCTTTAAGTCAATGCGTATGAAAACTAAAACCTGGAAAATGAAATATTTAGAAGAGTTCATATCTAATATTTCTTCAGCTTTTTTTTATAAACACTGATTCATGAATAATGATGCAACATAAAAGACTTTAATCCTTGTTTATTAATCTTTTAATGTTTAGTAATAAGTCTTTAATCCTTCTACCTGAATTCCTTCTTTAAGGGGTCTGGGGCACAAAATTTTATTTTTTCTTATTTATAGCTACTTTATAATGATTTTTTTTCTGAAATATATATCTATGTCAAGATACCTTTCCATATAAAAACTCTTGAAAAGATTGAAATTTAATTTTTTAAAAATTAAAAAGTTTAAAATTTAAACATATTTTATTTTTGATATAACTGCAGAACCAATAGCTCGATTTGCATATTTCTTTCACTTTTGGACACAGAAAAGATGGCATTTTAATTTTTATTCGGGATTTTTTTAAATATTGTTTATATATTTTTTAATAAATATAAAAGTTAAAAAATCACTCTTTTTAAAGAGTTTTTTGGCTCTAGGGCATGAATTTTCAAACCTTTTGTCCAAAATCAAAATTCCTGAAGACAAATTATTAAAAATATAATAGAGAAAGTCTGTACAAAATTTCATACCTGTGCTATATAAGGAACTTGAGATATATCCTTTTAAAGTTGAGGAATCGCAAAAAAACTGATTCCGAGATAAATGGACTTAAAGACGGTATTATATGACTGTAGCAGTGGATTTTCAGCAATATGTGCAAGTCGAACTTTATTGTGAATTTCTTTGAGGTGATTTTTCGCAGTAACCTTTGTAGAACACACCACATGTTTTAAGTGTCTGCAAAATGTTTTTGATTCCATTACACTTAAATTCATGCATGTGGAAAATAATTCGAGCCCAGCATGTCCCTTTCCTAATGCTGTAGCTGCTTGAACAGCTCTTCTGTTTATACTAAATGGAGATTTAGTTGTCTTCGTTGACAGACGTTGTGACGAGAACGTAATAAATTGAAAGTCACAGTTATTGCAGGATAAAACCAATTCATGTGCCAAGCCATATTTTTTCCCAAGCATAAATTCAGACTTGAACTTTTACATTTTCACAACAGCAATTTTGAAGGATATTCTGCAACACTCCCAGACTTAAAATAATGCTGCATGAAAACAAGGAAGCATCAAATTGACATGGCTCATCACTTTGAACTGCAGGCGCACTTATATTATTTTTAAGTTCTTGTGTTCGGCAAAAATCACTTTTACTAGGATCAGAAGTAGTTGATAACACTTTTTGACGCTTAGCTTTCATCAAGTTCGACTTTTTAGCAGTCGATTTTCTTTTTCGTCCCATTGTTATCCTAGATATGAATGTTTATTCAAAACACAAGTTCAAACCAAAACATTAAATTATTAACAATTTGTAAACTATTTACACTAACAAACTTTTGTAAAATAAACAGAAAACTTAACAACATTCACCAACAACTAACTCAACACAAGAACCTAACACAGCAAAATAACTAAGTCTTTTAGAAAGATAATACAGCACTGTGGAACCGTTAAAACAAGCATGGATCGCTAGAAATATCTAATAAACAAATATCCATTCACTTCACATCGAAGAAAGTAGAAGAAAAAAGATATAGTACAATAGAGCGATCATAACGGTTTGTTTACATTCTGCTACCCGGAGAGGGCCCTTTAATTCCAGACAGGTAGCGTGATAAGCACAGCTGTTGCAACGTAAAAGTTGTTATATCTACAGATGAAATCATCGTAGAAACATGGGGTTTGCAGTATTTGATTCCAAACATTCTGTAGTACATTTTAAAGCAAAAAAATAAAAATGTGTTTTTTTCAAGATTTTTGTGCCCGGGACCCCCTTAAATGTTAAATAACTTGCTCTAAATTTTGAGAAAAATAAGTTATGTATGATATTTTAATTTTTGCTGCACAGTGGTGTATATACTTCGTCTGTATTATTGTATATGTTTCGTTGTAAAGTGCATATTTGTGAGTAATATGCAATTCATAAAATCATACTTAGTTTATTTAAACAATTTCAGTTGAAGAATCTTCCAATTAATTAACACGATTTCGGATAAAAATGAATTTTAATAAATTATTAAAAATCTTTACACAATATCGTATATAAAGCGTCGCTATTTGTAAAGTTTTTTACGCTTATGTGAAGCATCAGCAAGTACATAATTTTCAAATTGCAAATATGCATTTGTTCAGTAATAATAATAATAATATTTGAAATTTTAACTTTTTTACTTCCTTGTACGTAGTATAAGGAAGTAATGTGATCCCGAAAAATTTTCGGAGCCAAATTTCGACAAAAAAAACGATTTTGACTACCTCTAAATTTAATTTAAATTTTTTTTTCGATGCATCCTATCGTAGGCTAGCATGCACAATCATATTAACGCGTCTGCAACTCATTTTGACCAGCGGCGAGTCTGCTGTGGCCAGTTTTTCCATGCCGTCTGTACGTACGTACGTATGTACGTACGTATGTACGTACGTACGTATGTATGTAACTCGCATATCTCAAAAACTATTGGTCGTAGAATGTTGAGATTTGATATTTAGGATTGTTCTATGATGTAGTTGTGCACCTCCCCTTTTGGTGGCAATCGAATGGATAGTTTATGTACAGGACCGCCCAAAAGATTCGAAATACATTACGCTCTATGGGCCGAAATTCATTAAACTCGCCTAACTCAAAAGCTATTAGGCGTAGAATGTCGAAACTTCATATTTTGGATAGTTGTAACATCTAGTTGTGCACCTCTCCTTTTGGTTCCATTCTACTGGATAGTTTATCTACAGGACTGCCCAAAACATTCGAAATACATTACGCTCAATGGGCCGAAACTCATTAAACTCGCATATCTCAAAAACTATTAGGCGTAGAATGTTGAAACTTTATATTTAGGATTGCTGTAACATCTTTTTGTGCACCTCCCCTTTCGATTCCATTCGACTGGATAGTTTATCTACAGAACCGCCCAAAAGATTCGAAATACATTACGCTCTATGGGCCGAAATTCATCAAAGCGTTTTTTAGAGGTATTATGCTATTTCAAACGACTCAGAAGTGATGTATGCTGTAAAGAGTTAGAAAATGAATTTCTCCATTAAAAAAAGTGTCTTTATGATTTGTAGTTCTGCTACAGGAACACTCAAAAGATTTCCAATACATTACGGTCAATGGCAATTTTAGGGGCATTCATCCATTTCAAGCACAATACCGTCCTACCACATAAGTTAGGTAATGGTCCGACCACGGTCACGTGCCTCCCTCAAGAACTATGCCAAAAGTCGTCAAGCTTGGCGACTTTTGGTGTACGTGTGTGCATATTTAACTCTCAAATCTCAAAAACTATTATGAAATTTCATATATAAGAATGTTGTAACATCTAGTTGTGTATCTCGATTTTTGGTTCCAATCTACTGGAGAGTTTATATACAGGACCACCGAAAAGAATTTTAGTACTTTAATGTCTATGGACATCTTCAATATAATACAACTGTAGACAGTCATTGTTTGGTGCATGCCCAAAAACTCGCCGTCTGTCCTCGACCTTGGCGAGTTTTGGCGAAATATCGCCAAATTTGGCGATAGTCAGTCATTTGGTGCATGCCCAAAGTATCGCCATTTGTCATCGTTCTTGGCGAGTTTTGGCGAAATATCGCCAAATTTGGCGATAATCTGTCATTGTTTGGTTCATGCTTAAAATCTCGCCAAATTTCGTCGACATTGACGAGTTTCGCCGAAATATCGCCAAATTTGGCGCCAAAAATTATTTCCTATTTTGTATAACACTAAAACTTTAACCCGTAGATTTTTGAACTATTGTATTTATAACTATTGCAATATCTAACTGTTTTCCATATCTTTTTTGACAGCAATCGACTGAGAATTTATTTACAGGGTGAGCCAAATGACTTTTAATACATTGAGGTGTATGGATGCATTCAATTCATTGAAAGTCTGTGGTCAATGACTACTTTGGCTATCCCCAAAATCTCGCAGACTATCTCAAGTTTGTCGGCTTTTGGTGAAATATCGCCAAATAAAGTGTCAGAAGGAAATATTTCAAATTGAACTCAGCTTGGCGATATCGAAATATTTGTCTAGAAATCGCTAAACCTTACTATTATTGATATTTTATCTCTTTCAAACAAATAAGTTTAGAGGAAGTGCGTCGAAAATATTTTTGATCTAATGGACGTGCAAGGAAGTCATGTGTTGGACACATCAGATTTTTTTTTGTTTTCAGTCTTATTATATCAGTATCTTATTAACCCCGCAGTACTCGCGCAGGGTATAATATACTCGCTACGCTTTTGTTTTCGACGCACCTTCCTTTTTGTTATAAACGAAATCTTGTTTAGTTGACTCTAAGGTCATAACTTTGAAGGGGAAAAATCTATTTTGAAATTCTTCATATAGGTTTTCGGATAGCGCCACTTCGGGTGTGTCATACCATGCGCGAGTACTTATGCTTTTGTTCTGAGCTACCCTTCAGTTTCAATTGCACTTTACCATTTTTTCTTTCATTATTATTAGTATTATTATTATTATCATCATCATTTTTAAATTGATGAGGCCTGGTGCAGTTGACACCAAGACCATACGTTTCAAGGGGAAAAACCCAGGCATATATGTCCCGCCCTGCCAGAGTTCTTCTTCTCTTTAATAAAAACTTAGTAAAATAACACCATAAAGGTTACCTGAACGGCCATACAGTTCTTTCGATCAAAAATTTTTTTATCTTCTTGGGAATCAACTTACTTGAAGCCAGAGACATGGATTTGAAAAGAAAATTAACAGAAACTGCAAACAGCGACGGACAAATCTTTGTCAAACGGAGTAAAGGAAAATGAATAAACCAGGTAGGGCAAGAGAAAGGGGCGAAGGAGATAGAAAGATGCGTAGAATATTGGAAAAAAGAAGAAAGGAAAAAAAGGCGCAGTATAGGAACATGTAATATACAGAAATTTTTTAGTTTTCATTATTTTTTTCTTAAGTTCAATTTTTTAAAGCTACCATTTTGTGCACTCCTCAAGCTTTGTACTATCTTGATTTTTGTAAGGTTTCTCCATTACCAAGCACTTGAAGCGTCTTGTGAAAGGTAGTTGTTTTATACCTTTTATCCACCGTCTTTGTGTTTAATATAATAAGGATAATAATAATAATAGTAATAATAAAATGTGGTGTCCTGTATTTATATTTTTGTAAAGGTGTTTTCATTTATTATTTTATTTTTATTTTGCTTTGTTGTTGTGGTGGTTACTGTTCTTATCTACTTCTGATTATTGTTATACTGCATGTTCCTATTTTGTGCCATTTTCCCCTTTTTATTTTTTATTTCTTCTATTATTCTATGAATTTTTCTTTATTTTATTTTTTATCTACCCTCCAACCCCACTTTTTCTTGCAGTTCCTGGCAATTCTCTTGCAAGCATCTCCCCGGTTTCTTCCTTTTTTACTTCCTCCGTTTGGCATCCACTTACTCGTCGCTTGTGTTTTCTGTTTAGTTTCTTTCCAGTTCCCCATCATTGGCTTCAGGTAAATGATTCCCACCGAAGAAGATGAAAAATATTTTGGTCGAAAGAGCTGTATGGCCCTTCAAGTAACCTTTATTGTGTCACTTACAAAGTTTTTATTATTTTACGTTTTAACCACCATTTATTTTAAGTACTTTTTATTACATCTGCTGTTATTCAGACAGATGCTCTAGTTCTAATTATATAAACGCGTTTGTACATTGTTCTTCGTGTAGTATTTATAAATGTATGGTTACAGTAGTAGTTGTTTTTTTTTGTGTATAGATTTTACGCTAAAAAACATAAAATAAGCAACCTTGGGTATGAGATACCCTGCGCGAGTTATTCAGCTCATTTTTTATTTTTTTATTTTTTTTTTTCGCGCGAGTATCCCCGAGGTTAATCTAATATATAAAATTCTCCTGTCCCAGTGTTAGTCACCTAACTCCTCCGAAACCACTCGACCAATTTTAATGAAATTTTCTATGTATATTCGTTAGGTCATAGAATAGGTTTTTAACTATGTCTCATAACCCTAAGTCATAAGGGCGGTCCACCCCAAAATGTTTAGCCCCCGAGTGCTATTCATTTCAATCAGGATTTCTGTGTAGACATTAGCGTGTCGAATCACTTTTCAAATGTGTTTGCCAGATAATGTGGAGAGGGGGGGGGGGAAGTTAATAAAATGTTGAAAGTCGCACAAGGTTTGCAATTTTTGATAATGGATCGCTAAATGTGGTGCCAAAACGCGACAATTTATTATAAATATATTTCGCGTATAGTTAGAAAACGCCTGGCGTATATTGTAAAAGAGTTTTATTAGGCGATTTTAATATAGATTTCTATTCCGAAGAAGTTCTCTGTGGAACAAGAAAGGAAAACACGGTACACTCGTGGATTATGATGCCCATTCCAAACAGCATTTAAAATGTCTTTGCGGTATAGTTGGAATATGCCTACAGGAAGAATATGCCTGGCGAAGATTGTAAAACAATTTCAGTAGGCGATTTTAAGATAGATTTCGATTCCAAAGATGCGTTTTATGGTACAAGAAAGAGTTGATTCCTATTTTAACATCCCCACTCTCGCCAACCTAAAAAATCCCCGTACTTTGGCGAGCTTTGCAGTCATGGGTCTCTGGGAGTTATGCACAAGTTTTAACGGTACTTACGTATTATCCCGGCGGTCCGGCAAGACAAGCAATTTTTCACCAAGATAAATGCCGGGCACATGAAATTGTTGATGGTTTGGAATACGATTGTACGA
This sequence comes from Cheiracanthium punctorium, assembly GCA_038373885.1. NCBI lineage: Eukaryota > Metazoa > Arthropoda > Arachnida > Araneae > Cheiracanthiidae > Cheiracanthium > Cheiracanthium punctorium. The sequence continues at coordinate 563,271 of JAWZYV010010171.1, forward strand.
TACGGTAAGTACCGTTTCAACGCTCCCAAAAGAACCAGATGAAAACTAAAGTAAACAAACTAGCGATAAACGCACCAGTTAAGGAATCTGAAGACACTTAATTATTAAAACTACATTAATTGGCAATTCAAAATAAATAAAAATGTAACGGCATGCTTTACTTACATGTTGTTCCAAATCGCCATTTTATTTCTAAATTACGATTGCCACATTAATGCAAAAAATCGTCATGGTAACTGCATATGTTTAATGATCGCCACCTTGGCGAGAGTCGAGGCGTTAAAGTAGGAATCAACCCAAGAAAGACAAACCGGTACATTCATGGATTATGATGCACATTCGAAACAATATATAAAACGATGAAGTATATTTGTAATATACTTGGCGAAGATTGTAAAATAGTTGTAGTAGGCGATTTTAAGATAGATTTCGATTCCAAAGATGGGTTTTACGAAACAAGCAAGAAAAATACAGCACAGTCATGAATAATGATACACTTTTGAAACTTAATGGAATAAGTAAGAAAAATAGGGACAACGTATAACTAATGATACGATTTTAATATATAGAACTATAGTGTGTATTTAAAACCTGAAAGTGTTTCAGATTTTCATCCTTTTTTCTTTCCGAACATGTACCCTGTAAGGAAAGTATTGTAATCATGAAAAAATTCGACTTCGAGATTTTGATGTATTAACACGTTTTAAGGTCTTCTGAATTCATTTATGCTATTTTTACGAGATGTATGTGTGTGTGTGTGTGTGTGTGTGTGTGTGTGTGTGTGTGTGTGTATGTGAGTGAACACGATAGCTCCTAAACGGGGCATTCGATTGAGCTCAAATTGGGTATATATGTTATAAACCACCATCGTAAGACCGACAATGATTTTGATGTGTATAGAACTTATAGTTTTTCTACTGGGCTACTACAAAGATTTCTTTTACATTATGGCTTATGGGGGGGGAAATTCTTGAAAGTGCTCTAGCGTTTAAACGGTACATTCGATTGAACTCATATTGGGTATATCTAATAAATAAAATTCTCATGTCACAGTGTTAGTTACCATACTCCTCCAAAACGGCTCGACCGATTTTAAAGAAATTTTATATGTATATTCGTTAGGTCTGCGAATATGATTTTGTCTCATACCCCTAAGTCACAAGGGCGGTCCACCTCAAAATTTTTAGCACCAGAGTGCTAATAAGTTCAATCAGGATTTTTGTCTAGGCATTAGCGCATCGAGTCCCTTTTCAAATGTGTTTGCCAGATAACGTGGAGAGGGGGGGGGGGCGTTAATAAAATGTTGAAAGTCGCACAAGGATTTGCAATTTTTGATAATGGATCGCTAAATGGGGAGCCAAAACGTGACAATTTATTATAAATATATTTCGAGTATAGTTAGAAAACGCCTGGCGTATATTGTAACACAGTTTTATTAGGCGATTTTAATATTGATTTCTATTCTGAAGAAGTGCTTTGTGGAACAAAGCACTGGAAAGGAAAGGAAAACACTGTACACTCATGGATTATGATTCCCATTTCATGTCTTTGCGGCATAGTTGGAATATGCCTATAGGACGAATATGCCTGGCGAAGATTGTAAAACAGTTTCAGTAGGCGATTTTAAGATAGATTTCGATTCCAAAGATGTGTTTTATGGTACAAGAAAGAGTTGATTCCTATTTTAACGCCCCCCACTCTCGCCAACCTAAAAAATCCCCGTACTTTGGCGAGCTTTGCAGTCATGGGTCTCTGGGAGTAATGCACAAGTTTCAACGGTACTTACGTATTATCCCGGCGGTCCTCCAAGACAAGCAATTTTCACCAAGATAAATGCCGGGCACATGAAATTGTTGATGGTTTGGAATACGATTGGCAATAGTTTGCCAGCAAATTTGACGAAAAAGTAGTTTGGCGGAAGTGACCGCCGGCATAATACGTACGTACCGTTTCGGCGCTCCCAAAAGAACTAGATGAAAACTAAAGTAAACAAATTAGCGATAAACGCACCAGTTAAGGAATTTGAAGACACTTTATTATTACAACTACATTAATTGGCAATCCAAAATAAATAAAAATGTAACGGCATGCTGTGCTTACATGTTGTTCCAAATCGCCATTTTAATTCTAAATTATGATTGCCACATAAATGCAAAAAATTGTCATTGTAACTGCATATGTTTAATGATCGCCACCTTGGCGAGAGTCGAGGCGTTAAAGTAGGAATCAACCCAAGAAAGACATACATGGTATACGCATGCATTATGATGCGCATTCGAAACAATATATAGAACGATGAAGTGTAGTTGTAATATACCTGGCGAATATTGTAAAATAGTTTTAGTAGACGATTTTAAGATAGATTTCGATTCCAAAGATGGGTTTTACGAAACAAGAAAAAAAAATACAGCACAGTCATGAATAATATACACTTTCCAACTTAATGGAATATGAGAGAAAAATAGGGACGACGCATAAATTATGATACGATTTTAATATATAGCGCTATAGTGCGTATTTAAAATCTGAAAATGTTTCAGATTTTCATCCTTTTATTATTATTTTTTTTTGGACAAAATTTTTTATGGAATGACTATGAATAAGTCTCAAGGCCAAACTATGTTTGTTTGTGGCTTAGATTTGAGCACGCCATGTTTTTCACACGGACAATTATACGTGGCATGATCTCGAGTGGGCAAACCATGCAGTTTGTTTGTGTTAGCTAAAAATATTGTTCACTCTATTCCGTTAAGGGATTGATATTATTTTTTAGTAAAATTATTGTAATTATCGATATATATAAATGTAAAGAATAAATTACAATGAATTAAAAATATAAATGTTTGGTATTGTGTTATTTTTATATTCCAGCATGGTTCACAGCGCTCCATGCCTCTTCCACTCATATACCACATCCTCACACACTTACAATTAGTCATTTCTTTCTACTAAAATAATCCTAGGAATAATTTATATGGCAAAACAACGTTTGCCGGGTCAGCTAGTATTGTTACATATTTTCGGGGTCGTCTGCTTTTATAGGGTTTAGTTTTGCCTAACATTCTTATTCACCACTTTAAATTATTATTTTTTGCAGCATGTTGCATTTAAAATATTAAACAGAAAGCGAGATGGGGGACTTCGTGTTTCCCAAAGAATGACAATGGAAGTGGCAAATTCGCGTCAAGTATTTGCAATATCGCTAAGTTGGGTTCAATTTTAAGGTTCGTTATTGGCCCTGTAATGGGCGATATTTCACCAAAAATCACCCACCTTGGTGACATTTGACCCGGTTATATAAATACGGCCTCTAATGCTGACTTTCCCACATAGTTTTAGTATTACGCAATAGATTTACTGGAAACCCAAAGAAAGTTCTATACATAGAAGACCGTAAAAATTACTAGAAATTTCGAAGAGACTAATTAGGAGATTAGACATACTCAAGCCAGTCAATTTTAATTCTCGTTTACAGCGAAAGTGATCTGTTATAAGAGTCTTACAGCCTAATCTGTTGGACTAAAGTTCTGCCGCTTGTTTTGCGGAATTTATTTTAAAAGCTGCTTATGAATGTTTTATTCTTGCATACTGAGGAGCAGTTGAGTTTTTTGCTTGTGCATTCCACTGAGTCTACAGCCTGTGGAAGTATTTTACTTTATGCGAATTATAGGATTTGAGGAAATCTCAGTGGTAGACTGACTGTTGTCAGGTTCAGAAGATTTTCTGCAACAATAGTCTCTGCGGAATACCTAATAACACGACTGTAATTAAAGAATATAAAATTATTTTCAAAATATTCGGAAAATAATATTTCAGAAAATATGCGAATTTAGAAATATTGAGCGAAAGAAGGCTTAATTTCACGTACATTGCTTCAAATAAAAATAGTTTTTAATTTGTTTAAATATTAATCTCCCTTATGTAAGGAAATTTCAAGCCTATCGTCGTCACTATTAGGCGTCTGTACTTAATAGTTAGAAGTGATTATAGGTTTTGTAAAATAGTTTGTCTAATCTTTTCCCATGAACTTTTCTTTTTCATAATTTCCAATTACCGGCATTAGACTTTTTGAATATCAACTGTTTAACATTCTTAAACTTTATTTTAAAAGCTTTTTTATCATATTGCTTATGCAAATTCATATTTTAACGACTAATAGGGATTTATTATTTCAGTTTGAAAAGTGTACTTCTAGAATATGCAAACACGAAATATCATTCATATTTCAAAAAATAATCTCTTCGTTAAAAATAAGCTGTTAGCACACTTAATAAAGCATAAAACTTTTGAGCATTGTTAAAAAAATAAAGTTGTAATATAACACGCGTCTTTTTCAGAGATACCGAACTGAAAAATAAATATTAATTTTCAATTTCGTGATTTCATTGATTTTGAATTGTATCAAATCTGTCTAGGATTATCACAATATGTGAACAGTATATTAATTCTAAAGAACTTCTGTGTAGTTTTAAAGAGCAAATATTTGATGGTACATTTTAGGGTAAACATTCACGATGAATTAAATGTGTAAAGAAATTCTATAAAATTTTAAAGAATGATGATAAAATGAAGAGGAAAAAAGAAACATCTAACATGAAATCTGGTAGGTGTTTATAATGCAACTCCCCTTGTTAACAGCATCTTGCAGCGATAACAGGTGAACAAAGCGCCATCAACTTAGGCATGTGGATTCTAAAAGAAATATATATATTTTTAAGTTTAGTTAATAAATGGTCACTGTGGTTCGCTTTGCGTTTAAGCAAAGCGCAAAAATTAATCCAGATTAAATAATAATTTTAAGAAACTTTTGCAAAAATTTTGAAATTGGTTGAAAGTTCCGATTGACTCATTTCGTCTATTTAAAAAAAGTACCACTGAAAGGACATTTTAAAAAACTTCTTTGAACGAATTTCGTGTATAGTCCATGATCCAAAGTGGCTGGCAACCTGCTCACTTGTAGAATGGTGAGAGAGTTTATAAGAGATGTTTATAAGAGAAGTTTAACTTTGAGGACTATCTATACAGGAAAGATTATGTGTAAACCTTAACCAAAATAACATATAGCACTGAAGTGCCATTGATGTTTTCATACTCCTTTAATAATCAGTCATCTATATAAATAAAATTAGACATTTGTCTGTACATTTCTTGGAATTCAAAAACTTTGCGATTTCTATCCGTTTCAAGCACTTGGGAATCCGATGCGACCCTCAAAAAAAATTTGTCTGTCTGTTGTTCTGTCATTCTGCCATTCTGTCGTTCTGTCATTCTGTCAGTGACGCTTTTTTTGTTTAAGCATCACGTATAAACGACTGAAGCGAATGATATGAAATTAGGTGTCATGATAGGTGCTCACTCAACTTAAAACATAGGCGTCGAATTAAAAAAAAAATCTTGATTAGATTATGAGATTTCGCGAAAATCATTTCAAACTTCGTAAATTTGTGTTCGCACATCACATAATAACTGCGAACGTGAAAACATGATATTTGGTGAAATGATAGGTGGTCACTTACCTTAAACTTAAGCAACTAATTAAAAAAAATCGATCAGATTTCGAGATTTTGCGAATTTAAAATTGAGTGAATCTTTGTTTCCGCATTACGTAATAACGACTAAAGCGAATGATATGAAATTTGGTCACATGATAGATGGTTGCTCAACATAAACTATAGGTGACCAATTTTTTAAACATTTTTTATTTATTACATTTACATTTTACATTTACATTTTTTATTATTAGATTTTGAGATTTTGTGAACATTCTCTCAAAATACGTTTATATTTCTTGAAACATCACGTAATAACGACTAAAACGAATGATACGAAATTTAGTGATATGATACGTAGTTGCTAAATTTTTAGGCGTTGAATTTTTAAAATATTTTGATTACATTTTGAGATTTTGAGAAAATCGTTTAAAAATGCCGAAATTTTGTTCCAGCATCATGAAGTAAAGACTCCAGGGAATGAAACGAAATTGTGTGACAGGATAGGTTGTCACTCAACTTAAATTCTAGGCTTCAAATTTTTTAAAAATGTTGATTAGATTTTGAGATTTTGCGAAAATTATTTCAATATGCGTAAATATTCGTTCGCGCATCACATAATTACGACTAAAGCGAATGAAATGATATTACTTATTTAATCTCTAACCTGTAATATTTTAACAATACATAAAAATTATAACTTCGCTTTCTTTAGTTTGGCAACATACTACATCCATTCTGTGTACTCCTACAATGCTGCGAAAGTTCTTGCTTTTTGGAAATTTGCATTTACTAACCCGTCAAGGACGGGTACTTCAGCTAGTGTATAAATATCAGCGTTTGTGTAGCTGGAATCCATAAGCCACTGGTTTCTTTTAGATAATCTCCACTTATTATAAAAGAAGATGTCTGTCTGTGCGTGTGTCGGAGGCAGTATGTGTGTCGGACAAACGGCTACACTTAAAAACACCACATTTTTTTCTATACATGAAGTTGTGCACCTCGAAGCGATTTTTTGTAAATTTTGAGCTAGAATTTGTTTTATTTTTTGTTTTATGCAATTTTTGGCATGTTTTCTCACCTAATTAATGATAACGGCGAAAATTACGCTTGCAGCAAAACGACATTTACATCAATGGATTGAGGAGAAAATTTTCTTTTAAAAACAGTTTTTTCTGAACATGTAACATAATTTGCAGATTTTTAGGAATTTTTTATTTAATGGTGACATTTCAAAAAATTTTCGTAAAATAATTTTAAAACTGTCGCATCTTCAATTCTACACGCAATAACTTTTTGATATTTTGGCTAATGATACAACAGACATTTCGCCCTCTTTAAAAATGAAAACGAAAATATTATATAAATTACGTGATTTTTTACGAATTTTAATGCAACATTATGTTCAGAATTTAATAGAATCAACGGGGAGTGCTTTCGCCATTGCAATAATAAATCATGGCAGGAGAATTTATGTTTTGTTGTTGCCATAAAAAAGGATTAGAAAAAAAGGTTTTTCAACCTATCCATAGGAATTTTTAACTGAGCACTGTCCCTATTTTCAATTCGCAAGTGAGGATCTATGACGTCAGTTGTTTTAAGATGCGTAAAAATTACGCCACAATTTTAACGCATTTATTTCCGCTTTTATTTCAACACAAGGAGACGATATTTTGTTAAAACTTACAGTAGAAATAAACTAAGAAATTCACTATTATTATTATTATTATTATTATAAGTGGCATTTCAATCCATTGCTTATTTCAAAATTGAAATGTTTTTACACAGCTGAAAGTGTTCTTCGTTTTGAAAGTTGCAAAGTTCGTTTTAAAGCGCGGTATATTAAAAATTTTCTATTTTCTTTTTTTTTCGGCATTTAATTAGTGCGAGGACATATTTATTTCCTAATATATTCGTTTTAACGTTTGTTTGATAAAGTATGTGCAGGTCGAAATACCTAATGTTTCCAATATTAAAATGGGTCGAATTCATGCCTGGAATGTTGAAGATGTTAGTTTTTCAGAAATAGGACATTGTATTAGAAGACATACATCTATTGCATCTAATTTTATAGCTAAATAATATTTTATTTGGCAGAATATGGTAGCGGACGCAACAATAGACGCTTTATAGATTTACCATCAAACTGTTAAAAATCTCTAATTTATTTGTTTCAAAATTTAATTTTTATGATACCGCTATCTTTTACTGTGTTTTTGCATAAAATAAATCGAATTTACTTTTATTTTACGTAATTTTCAAAAAAGTTGTCACATAATAAATTTATATGTGGTCCCTTAACTCATGAAAATAACATATTTTATTTAATATATAAGAACTACTAAACATAAAATTCGGAATATTGCACAGCTATGTAATATTACATTCTGCATCTATTTTCATCGAAATTTGGCTAGGTCGCTATTCATAGTTTTTTTAATATTAAATTGAAAATCATAATTCATATTAATCCGCTCTTATTCCCGCATCCGAACGATCTCGAAAACTGCTCTAAGGATTCTTTTTAAATTTCGTACCTGGAGGTTTTTTGGGGCCCTGAAACGATTGAGATAGGTCAATTGATTGAAAAATCTCTAAAACGCTCAAAATTTAAAATTTAAAATTTTTGGACGGTAGCGCCATCTATTGAGCGTTTGAGAAACACAATTGATGCAATCTTCCTGAAAGGGACGCTCAAATAAGTTTGGGGCGGATTAAAAAATACACGCCATCGATATATAATAGTAAAAATTAATTTCGCAAAGAAATAAAATAAATGGAACTTGATCTTCAGTACACAGACAAATAAATATTTTAGAAACTAGATATATTACACCATTCAGCTACATAAATTTGTTTAGAATTAAAAAGTTATTTTTATTTCAAAATATCGTCTTGGCAACCAGCGAAAGAAGAAGAGAAAAGAGTCTTCGTTGCCATCCCCGCAAGCACCTTGATGTAATATACGTAAATAATTTAATTATTCTTAATTCATAGTTATTAATACAAAACTATTCGTAAATCTTATGTGAAAAATTGTCTGAATTTATTACAATTATCCTTTTGTAACTAACGTAAAGCTAAATGTATTTTCGCGTATATACTAAAACAATAAATATTTTTCATGTATTTTATTGATCCATATGATGTGAATTTCAAAAGTGCATAAAAGTTTCAGCTTAGCCGAATAATTTAAATGAAAATGACACCCTTTTCAGTCATTCACAGTAAGAAAAAAGATCCTGTGACGTGACATGAAAATTCCATTTTTTTTTTTAATAACGGCACTAGGTTGAATTCTATTTTAACTGCCTTATTCCGCCAAGTTAACGATAAATATTTAAATGTAGTTACCCTGACGATTTTTTTTTTTTTTTTAATGGGTCAACCGTTTATAATGAAACGATGTTCGAAACTCCGATGAAAAAATTATACGATCGATTCCTAAATTGGGCTCGCAGCCGATATTCAAATTAATTTTGCAGATGATCAGCCATCAGTTTAGTTTTCATTCACTGCAGTTGATGATTTCAACTCATTTATTTTATCATCGTATGGACAACCTTCTAAAAGTTGCGGGCAGAACTTTACGATAATGGCCTCCTGGGCCTGACTTCAGGATGTTAGCGAAATCGCGGGCCGTATAATTCGGATTTATATGAATGTTTGAATGCTTTATATAGGTTTTATACAGGGTTTTGACTTGTTCTGAGGGCTGGTCCAAAAGCCATGGCGGGTTGTCCATATGGGGGGAGTTGTCCATATGTGGAAGCAGTAAAGTGGGAGGCTGAAATCTGGTTACTAAGATTTTTTCTAATAAATTTTCAATTCTTATTTAGACGTGGATTAGGCTGTGTTGTTTTGTGCTGTGTACTATCATTAAACTAAAGGATAAAGCCCTTTGTGGAGACAATTGCAGCGGGCGATAGAATGTCTACACTCAGAATATTTAATATTTACCCACTTAAAATCAAATAACTTCATATTAAATTTTTATTATACATCGAAATTCGAATTGTATAATCTGCAGAAACATTTCGTATTTGAAACATTTCGTTTGGTATCAACATCCTCTCCTATATCCATGCTTAATGCATAGAAAACCATTTTATTTTTGAAAAAAAGTTAAACTGAGTAGTAATTTAGAAAAGCTATCTTAAGCGAATTGGAATCGTAATTTTTCCTCCAAAGCCTGATAACCGTGACTTCAATGTAACGTCAATGTCACTTGCAATAGATATTATGACACTCAAATGATTAGCTTTTTTTATTCTCTTAAATGAAATAGAGCTAAAAATACAACAAAAAAAAAGCTTAAAAATCAGGGAACGGGTGGATTATCAGATTTTTTCTTTCTTTTTTTTTTCTTTCTTCTTCTTTTTTTTTTTTTTTTTTTTTTTTTTTTTTTTTTACATAATTATGATAATTTTCAGGCTGATCGCACCAACGAACCGTGTAAATTTTAAGTTATTAGACAATACATTTTTAATCTGTTTGGATGGTAAAAGTTTTACTTTCAGTGATTGAACTGGAATTGTGACAGAGTCAGGGATCTGCGTAACTATATAGGAGCGATGTATTTTTGATTTATTCGAGGTTAGAAGTCCATTTTCTTCAGTCCATCCGTTTGTTCTATTATTGTCAACGTTTAAGTAGTTGTTAGGATTATTATAAAAGAATATTTTTGATCTATTCTGTTTTTGATTTCATGATTTCGAAGTGTCCTTTTGTACTAATAATTTAAATTGCGTTACACTTTTTATTTTCTTAAGCGTGAGTTTATAAAATAAAATTATGTTTAAAGAATATTTATGTAAGATTATACTTTTATGGCATCTATATTTATGTATCTATAAGATTGAATTTACGTTTGTAGAATTTGTTTATGCATGATGTATTTTCTTTGAATTAGTAAAAAATAGGTATTTTATGTTTGAATTGAAGCACTATAGAGAAATTTACAATTTCAATCGTAAAGAATTATCATCATAAAGACGTAAATGCATGAAAGTGTAGCTCAAAAACGAGCTGTGGAAACATGATCACCGACAGCAGCACTTAGCCCAAATGTGTGAACGTGCAGTTCAAACACAAGCAGATGAAACAGATGATTAGTATTTGGAAGGACAACGACATGGAACAGCTAGACGTCGACAAATACTTCGGATAAACAGTCTAAGTATCTACAAAGCTGCCACAAATATGGGTACTTATTATCATAACTTTTCATTGCATTCACCCTGGAGCTTTGCATTTTTCTGAAGAGTAAAAACAAAAATTAACCGAAACCATTTTGGGGACTGTATGATTGATGTAGGACATTCCGAATTTCCTAATGAATGGGTGTGGTTGTTTCTTCGATGTCACCCACATTTCAAATAATTTGAAATTTGAAAGCATACTTTACAATGGCTTTGTCACAGTATATGACGAGTGAAACTATTAACGATTTTGGTGTGTACTGCTACGTTGCGAACAGTGTATAACAGACTTGATGAATTTTTTTTTTTTTATAAACTCATTCATCTGACAGTTCAAGCAACTCAAATTCTTGATGCTGAATTTGAACGTCCTCAATATGGACAGATATATTTCTGAAGTATTGAAGACGCTGTTAGTGAATGCATCGCCCAAGATCTTCGCTGATACCCTCGTTGATCTGCTACAGAAGGAAAGGAGGCACCTTACGTTAAACTACTTTTTCCTGAACTCTGATGACACCGACCATCGAATATTTAGCATCCCTCTTCAAAACAAAGTATATGCCATTGTAACATTGAATGCCGACCAAAGTTTACCTGATAATGTATGAGTGACCCGACAGCGATGAAAATCTTTGGCAACCATGAAGATTCTTGATACGTGCCAAGGCATTTACGTATTCATTATTTTACACTTAAGGAGCCTTTAGATTGTGAGCATGGCTCGGTAACCTGGTGCTAGTTTATTAAAAATAATAACATCAAATTATGTTTGGGTCGTTTAGTTCTAATAGTACGAATAAAAATCAGCTTCTTACTATCAATATTATATGAGATATGAATTGAAGTATGAAAAAATATTTTAACATAATGGGGAGGGAGATTTTGGAAGCTCATAACTCATCCATTTTCAGTTCAAATTTATTGAAAATGGGTATTCGTGTTAAAATGAGTTTAATTTTTTTAATTTGAAGTGAAATCTAGGGGCTGCTTTTGGGGAAAAAAAAAAAAAAAAGTTGTTGCGAATTTTAAGATGTACGAGGGTTGCCTTTTAAGTTTCTACAAAAAAATAGGAGGAAAAATAATTTTTTAGGAACAAACTGTTTCATTGCTTTTCAAAGTATTCACCTTTAATATTTATACACATGTCCATCAGTTCAAACCAATTCTTGAAACAGTTTTTTCATTCTGAAGTTGATATCTCGAAACATGATTTTGGAGGGTATCAACAGCTTCTTTAAGGGGATGAAAATCGCTGACCACGCATTTTTTGTTTGCATAAGGGAACATAAAAAAGTAGTTAGGCGACAAATCTGGAGAACATAGGCAATGAGACATTAATTTGATACTTGGAATAATCAATTGCTTCACGAGGTGTTTGGGAGCGGGGGTTGTCGGGATGAAGAATGATGCGTCGATTTTTGTTGTTTTTCCTGATTTCATTCATGACTTTTGGCAAACGAATTTCTGGTTACCATTTAGCTTTAACAGTTTTTGATCCTCTAAAGGAATGGTTGCAATATGTCCTGTAAGGCCGAAGATTCAAGAAAGCATTTTCTTGGACGTGCTTGGTTAACGAACAACTTCTGAAAGATTCGGTTCATCTGGAAACACCTAAACAGTGCATTGTTATTTCGTTTCCAGCAATTACCAACGTGTCCAAGTTGCATTACCTGTAATGATGTTGTATATCGATTTTGCAGTTCCCAATTTGAATTTTTTTATCATTTCCTTACTCTAATTTGCACGAGCTTCTTTTTGAGCTTCTGTCAAATTGTGCGGAATCTATCAGGAACAAATCTGTTCAACAGCTAAATGTTCGTGCAAAATAGAATGTATTGCAGTCCGTGATATGCCAAGGGATGCTTTTACCCTGCGATATGTGACATGCCCATCTTCTTCAATCATCTTGCGCATAGCATCGATATTGCCTGGAATCACTACCGAGTTTGGTCGTCCTTCACGAGATTCATGACTAACGGACGCACGACCACGACGAAATTCTGCAAACCAACTGTAACTAGTCTTTTTTGATGGTGCTTCAATACCAAACGTTTCAGGAAGTGATTCCAAGCACTCTTGTCGAGTGAGGTCTTTATCAAAATCATAAAAAAAAACATCCAACGGAAATTTTCACAAGTTATTTCCATTTTTTTTCACTCACTGGCTTCTTTAGAACACACGTAAACAAAATACGCAGGCAATTTCTATAATGCCACTGATTCCAAGATTAAAGAATGTGAATACGAATATCCTGAAGATAAGTTTCAGTAGCGCCTCCTATTGGTCGTTTGTAAAAACGTAAAAGGCAACCTACGTAGATGGTCCCTTATGAAATTTTTATGCACAGCAAATTAAAGCGTACGCCAATCGTAAACGGTTTGTATCTGTAACTTTGCTGCACGATGAACGACGGCCGAAAAAAGTACAAGTGGGCCTTTTTTTCCGCAGCTATACATACGCTACGTACAGACAGCATGGAAAAAATGGTCAAAATAAACTCGCGGTCGGTCAAAATAGGTTATACACAACTAGTTTATATGTTATCCGGTAAGTAGCGCTGCCTGTATCTAAGAAAACATATGTGGATCGGTTAGCCCACTAGGATCATTTTGGGCCGCCTTATCCTATACCTGTAATTATACAGATAATTACACTAAATAAAAATTATGAATTGCCATTATAATAATGAATTATTATTTTAAGCATAACAACTAAGTCACGTAATATGTTCATAATTCATATTAAATTAAATTAATATACATAAAAAGCTGCATAATAGTTTAATCATTTTACTCAAGGATAAAAAATTAAATTATATTTTATCAAACAAAAAAGTTTATTCTAGTGTTAGACGAACAAACTCTTAAAATATTCTAACGACATATCTCTACTAACGCATGGATTACAAACTGACAAATGTTCTCCCTGAAAAGTTTTTAACAGACACTAAAGTGAAACAATAGAAAGAGTTTCCTAACGTTCAAGAAAAATCTTTAGCATAAGTGTACATCTCAAAGTTGTTTAGAAAGTCATTTACATAATTTAGCGTAAAATGTTTTTTTTTCATTTCTTTAGCGCATGCAGCTTTCTGTCATTATAAGAATCATTAACCTTGTGTATAAAACGTAAAATAATTAGCATAAAGAACGGTTTTTCACTATTTAAGCATTCTTATCGGAATGAACATGGTTTTTGCTAGTTCTAACTTGTTTCTGAATTCTACACAGTGTCAAAACTGATGATGAATGTAGATTATTTTGTACTGCTAATTAATCTTCCTTTTCATGATTTCCTGTAAACAAGTTCTTCATAAGATCCAGACGATAAAATACAGACTGTGTCAGAATTTTGGAATTATTCATGCATAAAAATAGCATTTTTTAAAGAGGATAATTTAATTCATTGAGTCACTAAAATTTAGAAAGCATTTGTTTATGTGATTATCGAACGCATAGCTGATGTGTTGTATTTTTGACAGAAGAGATATGAATAAACATATTTGCGAACACATATTTTGAAAAGGAAAATAAAAAGGGTAAAGAAGAATAAATATAAGTTTGTCTATATTATAGTAATTATAAAAAAAAATACTTCTAAAAAATTGGACTATTCAGAAAAAATACACGAACTCGCATATATATATATATATATATATATATATATATATATATATATATATATATATATATAGACTACGATTTATTTTAACACCACTTTTATTTAAAAAGCTAACCGGCAAGAAATAAAAATATTCCACTATTGAATACAAAAATATGAAAAGGAATCACTTTCCAACACGTTGTTTTGTCGCCTACTTTGGCGATGTATTTTTCTTAAATCTTTTGAGATTTGGGAAATAAGGTAATGTTGTATTACCACTATAGATGCAATTTTATGAGACTATGTAAAAGACATTTAAATTATTATTCCATTGTTTAACTGAAGAATATGAGGATTTTATACTCATTATCCTGTGCTAAATATGTATTAATGTCTGTCAAAGGCCGCAGATTGTAATGTCTTGGAATTCTTTAGAGTGTTTCTGTAAAAGAAGTATTAATAATGCAGACTCTTTATTCGATGGAGCGCATCATTTTGAGAACCTTAATAAATTGTTTCTTGATATTGTTTTCTTTCAAAAAACCTATATCTCTTAAATACGTTTACAAGAATGACCACCCATACAGTGCGATGTATTGGATTTTTTCTCCTGAAAAAGAAATATAAATGCTATCTTACACCGTTTGCTGAGACTATATGGTTCTACGGATACAAAAACATAAATTAAAATATATATATATATGTAAATACTTCTCTTACAAAACATATAGTCCGGGAGCCAGCGACAGATTTTGGTCAGTTATTTCTTCCCGGCCGATAATTCGTGAGATGATTAAGATAGTTGTGTGTTGAAGCCTGGTGATCGTCAGCTGCCGCACCATGGGTGGGTTGGGCGGCGGCCGCCTTCCAGACACGTAAAAAAAAATAAAAAATTCAGTCATTTCCTCCCGGTTGAAAATTTCTGAAATAATAGTTGGCATAGTACTTGTTTGAAAAAAAAACCGTCAGCTGGCCAAGCGGCGGTGGATTATACGTCAGCTGCTCATACGAACATGTAAAAAAAATTTTTTTTCAATGATTTCCTCCCGGTTGAAAATTTGACAGATGTTAGTTTACATTCTACTTTAAATAAAAAAACAAGTCAGCTGGCTGTATGCCGGTGGAAAACCCGTCAGCTGGCACAGTGAAAGTGTGCGCGGAAAGGTAGTGTGGCCGCCGCTAGCCTATTTCAATGCACCAGCTGACGGGTTTTTCCCCGGCATACGGCCAGCTGAATTTTTTTATTATGGCAAGAATATGTCAACTATTATTTGACAAATTTTCAACCGGAAGGAATTTAACGCACTTTCATTTTATTGGACACAACGCATCCTGCAGTGACGTTTGAAACATAATCAGTAATATCAAGCGACGAATAAAAAATATCTCCAATTCCAAAATATTAATTTTTACATTCCCAAAACGATCAAATTATGCTATTCTGAAAACATGAAAAATTTTCGCATTCGAAAGATTTCATTTTGTATACATAGTCATTCTTATATACAGGCAGACGATTTCTTTGCTTGGCTCGAAGTCCGCTTATAAATCCTCGATTTATTTTTGAGAAGAAAAATTAAACTGTGTAATCTAGAAAAGCAATTTAAAAGGAAGGGAACACAATTTTTCCTTCAAAGCCGGATATAACGTCAATATAACGTCCTTTTCCGCTTGCAGAGCCGAATTTTGTCACCCAAATGATAAACTTTTTTGACTCGGAGAAATAAAATGGAGCTGAAAATGCCAAAAAATCGCTTAAAAATGAGGAAACCGGTGGTTTTCATGTTTTTAAAGTAGCACAGATTGTTTTTTTTAATATTTCTGTACATAATTATGAAAAATAGTAGGATTATTGAGGATATCAGCGCGTTGTGTCCAATAAAATAAAGTGTGTTATTTCCTCCCGGTTGAAAATTTGTCAAATAATAGTTGACATAATTCTTGCCATAATAAAAAAATTCAGCTGGCCGTATGCCGGGGGAAAACCCGTCAGCTGGTGCATTGAAATAGGCTAGCGGCGGCCACACTACTTTCCGCGCCACACTTTCAATGTGCCAGCTGACGGGTTTTCCACCGGCATACAGCCAGCTGACTTGTTTTTTTATTTAAAGTAGAATGTAAACTAACATCTGTCAAATTTTCAACCGGGAGGAAATCATTGAAAAAAAAATTTTTTTACATGTTCGTATGAGCAGCTGACGTATAATCCACCGCCGCTTGGCCAGCTGACGTTTTTTTTTCAAACAAGTACTATGCCAACTATCATTTCAGAAATTTTCAACCGGGAGGAAATGACTGAATTTTTTTTTTTTTTTTACGTGTCTGGAAGGCGGCCGCCGCCCAACCCACCCATGGTGCGGCAGCTGACGATAACCATGCTTCAACACACAACCATCTTAATCATCTGAGAAATTATGGGCTGAGAGGATTTTGGTCGCAAAAATCTGTCGCTGGCTCCCGGACTAATAACGGTGTCGCATTGACACGAGAAATTTATTCTTACGGTTTAGCAGAGTTACAAATTAATTTTACACCAGATAAAAATCAAACTTTGCAATGATACTCTGCACTCCTAGGCAGATGGTCCTTGCCCATGGATTAACAAAACAGAATACACCAAATAGTTTAATTACAGCCTGAGTAACGAATTTTTTAAATTCTCAATGAAATAGTCATAGCTTAATATTATCAAATTAGATACTTTCCCTTTACCATCAAATAATGAAAACATCGAAAAGCTGGGTTCATTTTTCGCATTTTTTTCAACATATTTGGCAAAGAAAAAGGCACTTAAAAAATAATTTTAAACATAAGCTTAACAGCCTGGGCTTAACCACTCTGGATGACTCGCCAATAGGGTTACCAGGCGAAATACAGAATAAGCTCTCTCAACTATATAAAATTACGAAAAGCAATACTTTCGGTGTGTTAAGATAGATATTAAAAACTATATAAGTTACTTCAGTTATCATCGACCCACGTTTGCATTTGCAAGGAAAGATCAGGAAACCCTCCTACTCCCAGTCGATGAAATAAATTTAAGGAAGAATAAAAGAAAAAGAAAAAAGGGGTGACAGATAAAATGACATAGTCAATTAATATCGTTTTAATATGGCAATAATGAAACTAAAAAATTAGGGTTCAGGGATATATATATATATATATATATATATATATATATATATATATATATATGCCAGCAAAAGTCGTCAAAACTTGGCGACATTTGCGCTGTTTTTGGGAATGCATACGACGACCATCGTCAAACCGCGATAGCGAATATTATTTATTATTAGCACCAGAATGCTATTAATTTCAACCTTGCTTTTTGTGTAGACACGATTTTGGTACAATTTTCGCGTCGAGTCACTTTTCAAACGAGTTTGCCAGATAACGTGGAGGGGGGGGGGCGTTAATAAAATGTTGAAAGTCGCACAAGGTTTGCAATTTTTGATAAATGATCGCTAAACTGGGTGCCAAAACGCGACAATTTATTATAAATATATTTTGAGTATAGTTAGATAACGCCTGGCGAATATTGTAAAATAGTTTTAGTAAGCGATTTAAATATAGATTTTAATTCCGAAGCAGTGTTTTATAGAACAGAGAAGACAAATGCGGTACACATCATAGATTATGATACACTTTCCAAATGGTATTTATAAAGGTGAAGTATAGTTTGACTATGCCTGGCGAAAATTGTTAAACAGTTTTGGTAGGCGATTTCAATGTAGATTTCTATTCCGAAGAAGTGTTTTATGGAACAAGGAAGGAAAACACGGTACACTCATGGGTTATGATGCCCATTCCAAACAGCATTTAAAATGTCTACGGGATATAGTTGGAATATACCTGGCGAATATGTCTGGTGAAGATTGTAAAACAGTTTCAGTAGGCGATTTTAAGATAGATTTCGATTCCAAAGATGTGTTTTACGGTACAAGCAAGAGTTGATTCCTATTTTAACGTCCCCGCTCTCGCCAACCTAAAAAATCCCGCACTTTGGCGAGCTTTGCAGTCATGGGTCTCTAGGACATATGCACAAGTTTCAACGCTCCCAAAAGAACTATATGAAAACTAAAGTGTACTAATTAGTGATAAACGCACCCGTTAAGGAATTTGAAGACACTTAATTATTAAAACTACATTAATTGGCAACCCAAAATAAAAAAAATGTAACGGAATGCTTTACTTACAGGTTATTAAAAATCGCCATTTTAATTCTAAATTACGATTGCCACATAAATACAAAAAATCGTAGCTCCATATGTTTAATGATCGCCACCTTGGCGAGAGTCGGGTCGTTAAAGGAGGAATCAACCCAGAAAGAGAAACACGGCACACTCATGGATTATGATGGACATTCGAAACAATATTTAAAACGGTGAATATAGTTGTAATATACTTGGCAACAATTATAAAATAGTTTAAGTA
Source organism: Cheiracanthium punctorium (assembly GCA_038373885.1). NCBI lineage: Eukaryota > Metazoa > Arthropoda > Arachnida > Araneae > Cheiracanthiidae > Cheiracanthium > Cheiracanthium punctorium. The sequence goes on from JAWZYV010010171.1 coordinate 581,998, forward strand.
GGCGATTTTAAGATAGATTTCGATTCCAAAGATGGCTTTTATGAAACAAGGAAGAAAAATACGTCACAGTCATGAATAATGATACACTCTCAACTTAATGGAATAAGGAAGAAAAATAGGGACGACGTATAAACTATGATACGCTTTTAATATATAGCACTTTGGTGCGTATTTAAAATCTGAAAGTGTTTCAGATTTTCTTCCTTTTCTATATATTAATTTAAAACATGTTTTTTATATATTTTTGCCGTTTAATTCCGTATGCAAGCAACGGGTAGTTTTCCGACTTTGATTTTGTGAATAATTAATGTATTCTCCTGCAAAATTTCTATGCTTGTTTAATACTTTTGTTGATAAGTATTTTCAACCTAGTGACGACTTTTGAATGTCCCACTATTTTAAATTTGCAAGTTTCCTTTCGTTATTATGTGGTTGCTGAAATATCATCGTGTTCAAAAATCGCCAAGGGTATCTCATGCATTAAGCAAACTAATTTGAATTTTTAAAGTAGTAAGTTTTTACAAAAAGTTTTTTAACCTAATTAGATTTCTAACTTATTTTTAAACTCATGGTGTCAAAATTGTCACTATTCTCACTTGCGATATCTAACAGGAATCAGTACTTTTCTGCAGCATATGATAATCTAAGAGTTTATTACTTCGCTTGTGGTGTAATATTTTGTCAAAGCTTGGTAACCTAATTAGGATTTCTAATGCATTTTTTAAACTCATGACATCAAAAGGACGCCATTTCATTTATGATGTATCATTTTTTTTCAGTTATGTCGATCTCACACATGTAGATGGCACATCACATGATTACTATTTTAGACAATCGGAAATTGGAAAAGCTTTCTGAAGGTGCAAAATTATCGAAAAATCGAAAAAAAAATGGTGGAGTGATTGAGTTTTCAGAATTTCAAACTTACGGACTATTCTACGTCGTTTTCCGTGTATGTGCAAAATTTCACACCGATCGGTCGAACGGTGTGCAAGAAGTCCGGACAAGCAAACAAAGTTTCACATTTATATAATAGACTAGCTGAGTGCCCACTTTCTGCACGGAAGGAAACGAAATTGTTTCTTACATGAGATAAAAAAAAGTCTTTCAGTGTCTTTCGCAATCAAAAAAAAAAAAAAAAAAGAGAAAAAATAATGAAAAGAAAAGAAAAGTTTGACTGTTTGCAGAGAAAAACTTTTAAAATATATTATTTCTACATCATACTATTCTTAAGGTTCAAGTTACAGCATTAATTCATTAGACACTACATGATGTGGACAACCGTTTTATTTTATTATTATTTTGCTCCTTTTATTCTCACTTGCAACAGAAGTTTTATATGTTCCTTTGAGATGCTTGGGTTATTCCTATCTAATCGGTATTTCAAACATTTTTCGGAGCTATTTTGCTAGTGAAAGTAGCTTTTGTGGAAGAGCTTGTTAAATTACTAGAATTCAGCCAAAAAAAAAAAAATACTATAATGTCTAATATTTATACAGCCAAAAGTCATCAAAACTTGGCGACATTTCCTGCGTTTTTTTTTGGTATACACACCACGACCGTAGTCAAACTGATAGCGAATATTATGTCTTATGTAAATTACTACTTTTCGTATCATGGCGACTTTTGAATTTCCGACGATTTAAAAAAAAATGCGCTTCCTTTAGTTATTATGGTTGCTAAAATCACAGTGCTCGAAAATCCCAAAGGATAGCTGGCGCAATAAACAAAATGCTTTGAATTTAGTAAATTTGTACGCCAAAGACTTTTACCTTTAATTATATTTCTAACACATCTTTAAACTCATGGCGTCAAAATTTCACCATTCTCACTTGCGATATCTAACATGAATTACTGAAAGAAAACTCACGTTATTTTACTTTTCTACAGCATACGATAATGTTGAAGTTTGTTATTTTTGCTCGTGGTGTATTGCTTGTCAAAGCTTTTTAACCTAATTAGGATTTCTAATGGATTTTTTTTAGCTCGCGACATCAGAATGACGTTCATTTCATTCATGATATAGATAGCCAGCATATAGATGGTATGTCACATAATCACTATTTTACATAATCGGAAATTGAAAAGCTTTCTTTACTTTAAAATTATTGAAAAATCGAAAAATCGAGGAACGATTGTATTTTCAGAAATTTAAAGTTGATCACGCACTATTCCATGTCGTTTTACATATCTGTTCAAAATTTCAAGGCAATTGGTTGAACGGTGTGGAAGGAGTTCCCGGATAAACAAACAAACTTTCAAACTCTTCTACTAATATAATACGCTAAAGAATGCGGTGCCAAAATCGAAAATATTCCCATGCTGAGCAACGGCCACAGCTAGGTGTAAACGTTAGTGAAATAACAATAACGCATGTGCAAAAATCCAAATTATCAGTTTAATGATGCTAAGTGGAGCGAACATATACCACCAAGTAGCTAGAGTACAAAATAATATTAATGGATTCACAAAAATGCAAGATGATTAGAGCTTTAAAATATCGAATTTACAAAACTTACCACATTTATCGCACATAAAAAAAGTCGCCGTAAAGTGGGCTAAAGCACATTTTAGCCCCATTTCCTGTTACTTTTGTATTGTTGTAACTGAAGATAGGTATTTAATAATGGCGCCATACTATAAAAAAATCTGGTTGATAACTTTGGCACATTAACACTTATGTCATTAAACTAGAAAAGTACAAATTAGCAGAATACAATTTTTCCATAATCATTTTATGAATGAAAATGTCACCAATAATGCCTCTCATGCACTGTTCAATGTTAGTACTTGACATCGCTTCATCGGCTCCATGGCCATCATCGGCTTTTATGTTGACACCCAAAATTTGTTGGGTACTTACATATTATCCTGGCGATCTGCCGAGACAATCAATTGTCCGACAAGGTGAATGCCGGGCAAATTAAATTATGGATGGTTCTCAATACGATTGGCAACTGTTTGCTGGCACATTTCATTAAAAAAAAAACAATTTCGGGAATGACCGCCGGGATAATACGTAAGTTCCATTTGTAGCAACCCTAAACTAAATAAATTTAATGACAAGTAGTATTAAAACAAAAAAAACCATGATTTTCGTTCAAATGAGTCCAATAATTTGGCCAACACTGCTTTATACCTAAGTATAAAGAACAGTAAGGTATTGGTCGATGATGCTGGCCGCCTTGGATGCTAGTTTTATATAATAGATTATATGGTGTCTGTTATAAACAGAGAAAATAACTAGTACTGAAAAAGAAGGAAAAATTAATAATAGTTTGTAAACACTACAATTTCCTGTAAGAACAATTAGTATATTTTAAACGTTTTTACTTTTTTTCGAAATGCATTTTTTATAGAAGAAATTGTCAATTAATTTTTTATGCATCATTTTTTATTAACTAAAATAATTTTACGTTCTTTTTTCAGAAACGAAAAGCTTCTTTTAGAATAGATTTTTGAGTGGGAATTTAAAACGAGATATTTTCTTTAGTTGGAAATACATGAATTTTCGGCTCCACTAGAAATAAAAAGGAAACCCTATGCTTAAAAATCATGCATCAGGCGTCGCAGTCAGTCCTGTCCCTAATATGTTATGCTGCTCAATAGTTGTTTAAAGTTCTTTCATGTGTTAAAGTTTCGCCTATCAAACCATTAAAATACTAGGCTATGCAAATAAAACTTTGGTGAAGGTAGGAATTTAAAAAAAAAAAAAAAAAAGAACTGACTACGACGCCTGATGCATGGAAAAAAATTAATAAACATCTCCGAAAACCATGAATTATATGATTGCCTAAAAAGGCATTAACTACAATGCAAAAGTAGTTTTAAATTAATAATTTTCATTCTGTGAAGAAGAAAATTTTACATTTCTTTTATTTCCGCATGAGTTTTAAGACAATTTCCTGAGTCGTTCCATGCACATTTTTTTAGATTTTTTCCCCATGAATCAATCATTGTTTGGTACATTTATTACCGGAAATGAAATACTGGCATTCTATACAATACCGAAGTATTACATAGAATGCTTGGCGTCTTTAAGCAAAGTGCGAAATATGAGAATTTTTAAATACTGTACCTACCCATTGTATAGAATATCTTTGCATACTATCGAACGACAAATGCTTTTCAGGAGAATAACATAAAAAGTTTATGATAAGGCTGTTATTCAAAAGGTTTATAAAATATGTCAATATTTTGTTGAAAAAATAAATTCAATAAATCTGCCATTACAAACCTGTTATTCAAAATACGTAAACACAGGCATCAAATTGCAGTGATTCAAAATCCAAATTTTCTGTGCTCTTTGTTTGAGATCTGTTTCACTTTTTCTAATAGTATTTATTAACTTCTGTTAAATAGTTTTCAGTAAGAACAATTTGTTCCTTACAACAGCCATTCAAATCTTAGATAGTTCACCTTTGAGTCGCCTGTGGTGAAGTGAAACAGCAGTAAAATATAATTTTGAGACGGTTCCCATGGGAAGACCACACAAGTGGACCGTAAATTAGAAGAGGCGCCAGGCAATGGACAGTCTGGACACTATAGCACAATGAACTGTCAACGTTAAAATATTTATGGCCGAAAATATTTATGGCCGAAAATGATATGCAAATTTGGCGGGGTATATTCCCCGATGACCCACCTACATGTCTGGGATTCGACGAGAGGATGCATTAATTCCCCGATACGAACAAATCAGAAACTCCAGCCAATGATGTAAGAGGGGGTAAGAAAAAAGGAAACAGCCCCGTGAGAAAAGAAAAAAGACGACAGAACGAGTGTGCTAGAAAAAAGAAGCAGAAGAGAGTTTGGTAAAGGAGTGAACGGGCTTAAAAAATCAGTGTGTGCTTCGAATCAATATGATCAAGTTGTGTTCAAAAGAAACATGCAATCGGTGGCTTGATGATGGCTTAAGAGAAAGAAAGCGGTTCCAATAGTGCACGCGTCGATCGTGTCCTGTGTAAAGATGGCTACCTCATCATAATGGTGAATATCCCAAGTAATTTATTTATTATTTGTGTTTCAAACCTTTTGTGGATACCCCTTATCCTCCAAAACCACATCTCCCCCAGACATGTTTGAGTTTAAAATTATGTCAATATCGTCTTTTAATTAATATTAGTGGAATGACTAAGAATAAATGGAATTTATTTGCAATTCATAGAGTCTTTAGTTTTTTTTAGTTTTTGGTGTATGTCAATCATTTTTCATTTTTTCAACGTAATCCTAGGAGTACTTGCCAGGCAGGTTATGCGCGGCATAATACCACTGTACGATCATCTTAGGCTTTAGTTTTCATCAAATTTTAACCATAACAAAATTAATCCACCACATCGCCGTTGTCTGTTTCTTGGCAGTGATTCCTTCAACAACATTCATTTCCAGCCTTTCCATTACTATGCAGCACACATATTTAACTAAAATCGTGCACTTTAGAAGACGATTAAAACGCAAAATGCAAATGCAAATTATGAACCTGAGCGAAGTGGTTTAAGCAGGTCCCTGTCCACGTGATATTGGAAAAGAATCGTAGGGAAATGCATTTAATATTTTGTCGACCTCTTTACAGAATTCTATAGAATTCCTAGGTATTCTGTAGCATGTCGGATTTAAAACTTTGCCGGTACATATATACATGCATATGTTAACGGCATTACAATACGCAGGCATTCATTGCAATTCTATCCGTTTTATAGAATGTGGGGTATTTTTGAGCAAAGTATGAAATTTCAGAACCATTGTATCCATACTAAGCTATTCGGTGGAATGGAAAGTTTTATTTGGATAAAGCATGAAAAATATTATAAGGCAATTATCAGAAAAAAAAGAATCCCTATAATACATAAGGGCACGTAAATATTTTATGCATATACTTGAGAAAACCTTTGCACTTTATTTTTTTAAAGATCTTTTTTTGTTGTTGTTTTTGTAATAAACTGGATAATTTTTGAACATTTTATGAAAATAAATTAATACAAATATTAGACAGTAACACACTATGTATTTGAATACATTTCACTTATTTTGGATAGGGAGAGTAGTCTAAAACGGGAACAGCGGCTGAAATGGGGACTTTCAGTTTCACACTGATTTGTGCCGCGATCTATCGGTATAATACATGTATATCATTCCTTATCGTTTATGCGCCATATTGAATCGAGTTGTTGACATGTTTGACGGTTTGTTCTTTTGTAGGAAGTTTTCAATTTTTTTTCACTTTTTTTGTCCAATTTTCGCCTCTTACTGTTTTGGACCTTATTAAGTCAACTTGGAATATTCAATTTTGGTAAGTACAACATTGATTCTTCTAGATTTAAGTTACATTTTGATATATTTCTCGATAAGGTATCTAAGACCTGTTCAAAGACACACCATTTTTAAAAAAATATGTCACTGGCGGCTCGAATGGGGACATCGATGGTAGTTCAAAATGGGGTCGTCCCCGTTTTGGACGTCATGGAATATTACTGAAATATTTCGTTATGCCTCATTTCTATGACAAATATGTGATATATAATTTCTTTTTAGTTGAGTGCAAGTGATTTTTATGTGACACATATAGGTATTTAAGAGATAATATCTTACAACTAAATTTTAAAAATAGAATATAAAAATATCGAATATAAAATATGAAATGAATATTTAAAAAATAATTTTAACTAAAATTTTTTTATTGTTATATAAAAAGATATTTTATATTTAGGTATTTTATTTTACGCATTATCTTTTATTCAGATTTGTGATAATGGGGCGTTATCAAAGAAAAACGGATCGACAAAGCTGGTCCAAGGAGACCATGGCTCGAGCAATCCAAAGAAGTGTTGGAAGGAAATATGGGCAACAGGAGAGCATCTAAAGCCTACAGTGTTCCTCAATCAACTCTAGAGAGGAAAGTGAAAGAGACTCTACAGAAGAAGCTGTCTTCTGAAGCAGTTGCTGGAAAAAGGCTGGGAAGATAAAAACAGTTTTTTCGGAAACCCAAGAAAAGGATTTAGTGCAACATCTGATACATTTAGAAGAGAGGTTATTTGGCATTATGCTCTCAGATTTAAGAGCGCTAGCATTTGAGTTAGCTGAAAAAAACAATATTCCCCATGTCTTTAACTAGAAAAAAAAATGGCGGGAGAAGATTGGCATTATGGATTTCTAAAATGGCAATCAAAATTAGCCCTACGTAATCCTGAGAAAAACTCAATTGCGCGTGCAAATGGATTCAATCGCATAGCAATCAATGCTTTCTTTGATTTATTAGAGTCCTTATATTCGAAGTATAAATTATCGCCAAATGATATTTATAATGCAGATAAGACAGTAATCTTGACAGTGGCGAACAAGTCTTCAAAAGTCCTTGCTCTTCGCGGAAAAAAACAAGTTGGCACTTCAACACCAGCCGAACGAGGGGTGCTTGTAACAGCAGAGACATGTGTCAATGAAGCAAGAAATTTTCTTCCGCCAATGTTTGTATTTCCGAGAAAGAAGGAAAATCCCCTCTTGATGGATAATGCTCCTCTTTGATCTTTGCTGTGTACCATGAAAGTGAAAGGAAACATTCCTTGTCTGGTTCAAGAAGTTTATAGAACATTCAAACCCAGGACCAAAAAAGCCGGTGTTGTGAATCATTGATGGCCATCACTCTCATACTAAAAGTTTGGAACTCGGCATTCTTGCTCGGGAAAATAATGTTGTGTTGCTATGATTTCCCCCACATACGACACATCGGCTTCAGCCACTCCACGTGTCTTTCATGGCACATTTAAGTACCTTTTATGAACAGGAGACAGGAAATTTTCATATGTGACTTTTGTAATTAATTACTTGCAGAGCTGGAAAAGTCTCCGGCTTTTTTCGGGAGATTTCCCACCACTAATTGTTACTTGCAAATTTTTGCTTAAAATAAGTCCAAATATTTAATACAAAATAAAACTGTCTAAAAATTGTGGTCGGAAATCTCCCGGAAAAAGCCGGAGACTTGTCAGCTCAGTGCTTGGCTGTAGGAAGCTAATGAATGCATGAAACAATAGTGAACACTTATCTTGTATTCCTATTTTGTCATTTTAACATCCCTTTCTTTAACCAAAGTGTTCAAGTGTTCTTGATAAATTTTCGAATTAAAACTTGAATATTTAATTATAACTTGAAGCGAATTGTTTTATATAAATACCCCATTTTACCCAACCGGTTGTCCAAAATGGGGACTTAGCTAATTTTCGAGAAAAAGTATTTTCCTAACGAATCCTAATTATTTTTTGAACTAAAAACCTCGTATTCTGATAGCCTAGGATCTATTCTAAATAGGAAATAGTATGAATTTATTTATTTTTTAAGTTTTTTATTTATTTTTTTTTTTTTTTTGGCAGGCCAAAATATGTTAGCGTCCCCATTTTGGATAACTCTCCCCTACTATGACACAAAATTAACATTTACGTAAATTTCACTTCACGTAAAAATCGCCCTTTTGGGTAGCGTCATGTAAAAGATAAATTTTCGAAGGGCGCCCATAAGGGGTAGTCAAGGTAGGTCACTTCCCCGCATAGATTTAATGTACTGTTTTATGATGTAATCAAAAGTGCATCACAAAGCGAAATCGGATCTCAAATTGTTACAAGTTTCAGATTTCCCCCCTCCCCTCCCCTTTTTTATGAGCGCCATGACTGTGCCAATAAAAAAAAAAACAAGAAGAATCGAAGTCTTATATTGCTTGAACTGAAGTATGTTTATTGCAAAACTGAAAACTTACTTCATTCATGAAATCGAGATAGCTGTACCATTCTAATATTTGCTCTACGTTTGCTCTACTTTACAAAAGTTTAAAAAAAAAATTGCATATTTAAGGTTAGTGGTTCTCTCAACTTCTCTTAAAACACGGTAATGTTTTTTTTTTTTTTTTTGGTCAAAATAAAGATAATTTCTTTGGAGCAAGAAAGTAAGATCTAATACAAATTATTAGTAATTCTATCCAGATTAAATATACTCGTTTATCAGTAAGTATTGTAAATAAAAAATATTGTAAATAAAAAGGATTCTCTTCATAATCTAGATAGAAATTAGGGGTTGGGACACCGCATTAAGCAACAGTCAACTACGGTGTATACATGCATTCGTATTGTATCCTGTCTCGTATCGTGTCTAATCACCACTCAGTTGAAGCTGTTTTCAGTATTAATACGCGTGTTTTAAATAGTCCCATCTTTAAACTGGTTTAAATTAAAAAATCGAGTTTTCCTAAATGAACCGGTGACGTTACTCTCCGGTTTTAGCACAGATTAAAATCATATATTTTAATTTTAAAAAATCGTGAGAGCAGCTTCCGAGAAAAAAGTTAAAACACCAGAAATTTCACAACCTACGTGTACATATAGAATGGCGCGATCGGTTGTTCAGTTCGAGTAAGCTGCGTCACTCGTTGAACAGTCACTCACCTTAGAAGACTACAGAACACCCTGAGATTGATCTCAAGAAGTCAAAATGAAGGTAGTATGTTATCGTTTGTTACTAAGGTGGTTTCTTTAACCCATTAACACCCGGTGTCCTATTTTTACGACAGTCGCAAAAAGATTAACTACCAAAAATGTTCAAGAGCTCATTTTTTTTTTTCCTATTTTCATTTCTCGAATAAAAGATCTGATTTTCACAAAATACTCACCAACAAAAAAGTAAAATTTAATATTTCATTGTTTTATTAATATTTTTAGAAAAAAAATGCATAGTTCATACCCCACAAACGTCGGAAATTTATTTATCACTTCTGCCATGAACATAAATTAGAGAATGTGGTGAAAAAAGTCGATTGATAATGAGTTAAAATATTGGGTTCTTTTTCTAACCCCCCCCCCTCAAAGGAGGCTTCCGATACAAGTACATTGTATGCAGCTTGTGTATGTATGATTTCATAGAACGAGCAATCTATGACTTTTCTTCGAATTTAAATGGGTTCCCAGACGTATCGGCGACAGCATTTTTCACATAATACGTAATATATCACATGAGATAAACATTGGCATTTTTTTCTCCTTTCTCTTTAAAGTGTTTAAAATGTACCCTCTCCCCTAGAGAAAATGTTCAATTCTCACCCAGTATATAATTATAATGAATGGCACTAAATTTCGATAAATATACATTGAGTGCACAAACTGCCGCAACTAAAATTTCAAAACAGTCACAAAAGAAAATCTTAATGAGATTAAATGAATCTATCCGTAAAATCTTTCTTTTACATAAAAGGTTTTTTTGAACGCAATGACAATTAAACAGTAATAATTGTGAAAATGATTAAATATTTTCTAACTCAGCACATAAAAGGAGGTACTCTTCCAGTACTGTATCCCTGCATAAGTACCTTTTAACGTGTTCTTTGAAGCTGTGTTTAATTTTTTTACCAATTGACACCGGTTTTTTTTGTTTGTTTGAATGTCCTTGGATGATATTGACTGGTAAACTTAAAGATGTCCGACTTTACAAATATCATTATACTTTTAGCATGCTTTTTCTTTGCTGTTTTATTAATCACTTATACGTTTTTTTTAAAGTTCTCTGAAAAGTTCAATAAAAATACATTTTCCATTACTTAAGTACATAGATTAAAAACAAACAAACAAACAAACAAAAGAAGTGTTTTAGCATGCACGTAAAGTGCATTCTTCTGTTTCTAACTTACTTTTAAGTAAATTAAATTCGACATTTCTTACAAAAGCACTTTTCTTGGGTTACCCTGGTATTGAGTTATAAGTAATAATATTAACATTTTAAAGAATGCAATTTTAACGCCATAAAATGTAAAGCGATTTGAATCTTTGAAAAGGATTTGCCTGGTATCCATTAAGTGTTTGTATATGTATCGCTAACGTAAAAAGGGTACCAAAGAAAAATATATTGATGGTTCTCGGTGGAACGGTTCCCATTCCAATAACCTTTAAATATCGATTTTTCTCTAGATAAGAGGGAATGCAAAATTTATGGAAGTTTTCTTTTTTCATGAAAACTTAAAGTGCAATGCTTTTTTTATTCTTTCAATATCGAATGTTCTTTTTTTAGTAAACGTCTTATAATTTCTTTCAGAATGCTTTTATTATTTTTTTAAATAAGAGTTATAGCTTAGTAGTTTTATGTATTGTGCTATTGTCTAGTCAAAACGGTATATTTATTTTTTATTGTTACTCAAAAATGTCTTGGCAAATGTGAAAAAAAAAATCCCCAAGCGGGTTAACTCTAAATTGTTCAAGAACAAAATAGTATATTTATGTTATGAAAAATATTGCAAAATGGCTCGATTTGTTTAACATATTTATTTTTGTTGTTTTTATTTACTTAAGATTTACATATACACTTCAAGATTTCTAACAAAAACAGTGTTTTGAGGAGGAATTTAATATCATCTGTGTGCATGACGAATTTTTTATAGGCGATATTTCCTTTGCAAAAGTATTCCTTTGAATTGCTTATAATATGTTTAGAGATTTATACAGGGTCTCCTATAATGATTGGGGCAAAGGGGAGGCAGGGCACACAAAAAAAGATTCAGAATAACTTTAGAATGTGAAATCGGATATGTCGTCTTCATATAGCTGTTAAAGGTGTATTTCGAATAAAATCTTGTAATTTTGGTACATAAATACATACAAACTAAATATGTCAAGCATTCAAAATTTTTAGAATGTCTTCTCTTAAGCTGTACTGATATAAACTTATTTCGTTAAAAACTAATTTCGTTAAAAACAATTACAAGAATGTCTTTAAAATCGAAATTTTTTGCAGATTGTGTTACTTTTTAGAAGAATTTTGCTTGTCAAATCTATGTTTAGGAATTTTTTTCTGAAAGTTTCGTAAAGAACAGCGTTTTCCCCCGTTTATTTCACTGTGTAGTGCAGCTTATAAAGAGTCGTGCTGAATTTTCCGAACGCCTGACGCAATCAATTTATTTAATAATATGTATACCAAAATTGTGGGGAGATTTTGTTTCTGTGATATACACCCGTAGACTCTTCGCATCAGACAAAAATCTCAAATCTTAAATTAATGAGCAATCTTATAATTATTTTTAAAAAACTTATTACACTTGGAAAAAAACAAGTAGAAATCGTATTTTGATATGATTTTTCGAAAAAAGTAATTCTCATTCTCTGATTTAGTAGTAAAAAGCTGTGATCACCTATAAACGAAGACTGTCAGGACACTTTTAAAGGTAAATTGTGTCCTATACAGTACACATTCTTTTTAGCAATCTGATTAAAAAAATCACAAATTCAACTTCGTAAATTTCAATAACATTCAAATATTCTTTGGTATATACAACTGCAAAGAGGAAATAACGGCAATCAAAAACAGAATATGTGCTTCATCGTGTAGGGTTTACATATTCACATGAGTTAAAATCGTGTATTAAAAATTAAAGCATCGACGCATGATTGATGATTGTGATGGTTCAGAATCATCACATTCTTTCTAAAGGCGATGATTGAGAACGATTACACAGCAATGTGGGGTCGGAAACATTATCCTCATGTACCCGTTCATAATCATTTTGGAATAATAGTGATCTTTCTGGCTATGGTTCGTGTAAAACTAATGGATGCTTCACAGAAATCACTTGACTAAAATTGATTCGTAAGAGTATTTATACTAAAGTAGGGATTATACAATTATTACAAGATTGACTATTAAAGTGATTATTTACAGGTAAATGTAAACAACGTTTCCAACCCACACCTATGTGATTCTAAACCGTCTTTATTTTTTCTACCACCCCTTAAAAGCTTTGTCCATAGAGCAGGAATGGATGGTACACACACACACACAAAAAAAAAAAAAAATGTTTCTTAGAAATTATTTTCTACATGTGAAACTTTGAAAGTTTCAAAATAACGCAACACCGCCAAGCATTTTAACCTGTTTCATAACTACATAAGTTTTTTTTATGATTTGAAAAGAACTACGTATACATTTCTTATTCGAAAATGTAATATTGATTACTAGCCGTCTCCGGCGACCAGTTGGTTCGCCATCTTAATAAATCTTGTTCGGAGAGAATCCTGTTCCTCACCAGCTTCCTTAGCACTGAAATCTCTCGGATTCTGAATGGAATTTAAAATTAAGATGGCTACAAACAGCAGCGGCCCTACTCTAAGTGTCGCCCCCTGCTAATATAAAAAATATGGCCCCTTTTATGCTCAACTTAGTTTCTGTGTTCGAAATGACGCCCCTTCGAAGCCGGCGCCCAGATGCGATGCTTACTGTGTCGGGCCGCCCCTGGCTACAAAAATAAAATGGTTAAATGATAAAAATATACAAAAAGGAACAACTTATTTTCTTGCTATATAATTCTGAAGAGCTTCTGGATATATTGGCCTTTATAAAAAAACGGAAAGGAAAAAGAAAAGTAAGAAAGTCTGAAACACTTTCAGATTTTAAATGCGCACAAAAGAGCTATATATTAAAAGCGTATTATAATCCATAGGTCTTCCCCATTATCTTTCCTTATTTCATTAAGTTGGAAAGTATATCATTATTCATGAGCGTGATTAAACAAAATTAAAATTGGTATTTATAACATCCTTTTTCTGGATATTATTACATTAGAAAAACCTCGTGAGGGGGAGACATCCTCCCCCCTGAACCCCCTAATTTTTTAGTTTCATTATTGCCATATTAAACCAATATTAATTGACTATGCCATTTTATCTGGCGTAGTCAATTAATATCGAGTATTTCGAGTATTTCGCCTGGTAACCATATGTTGAAATTTTTATTTGTAACATATTTATAGAAAAATACTGGTGATGCATATTCTACAGCTTACGAAATATTGTAACAATAGATTAAAGCTGTTGTGAACTAACAGTATTTAAATATATGTAAAAAATACATGTGAAGCATATTCTACAGCTTACGAAATATTGTAAGAATAGATTAAAGCTGTTGTGAACTAATAGTATTTAAGTACTAGCTTAAGTACCCGTCCTTCACGGGTTAGTGAATGGAAATTTCCAAAAAGCAAGAACTTTCGTCTGAATTGTAGGAGTACACAGAATGGATGTAGTATGTTTCCAAAGTAAAGAAGCGAATCTATAATTGTTATGTATTGTTAAAATATTACAGGTTAGAGAGTCACTAAGTAATATTTCATTCGCTTTAGTAGTAATTATGTGATGCGCGAACGAATATTTACACATATTGAAATAATTTTCGCAAAATCTCAAAATCTAATCAATATTTTTGAAAAACTAGAAGCCTAGAATTTAAGTTGAGTGACAATATATCATGTCACCAAATTTCGTTTCATTCCCTGCAGTCTTTATTTTGTGATGCTGGAACAAAATTTCAGCATTTTAAAACTATTTTCACAAAATCTCAAAATGTAATCAAAATATTTTAAAAATTCAACGCCTGTAAATTAAGATTAGCAACTACCTATCCTATCACTAAATTTCGTATCATTCGTGTTAGTCGTTATTACGTGATGCTTGAAGAAATATAAACATATTTTGAGAGAATTTTCACAAAATCTCAAAATCTAATAAAAATATTTAAAAAGTTGGGCAACTATAGTTTATGTTGAGCAACCATCTATCATGTGACCAAATTTCATATCATTCGCTTTAGTCGTTATTACGTAATGCGTTAACAAAGATTCACTCAGTTTTAAACGATTTTCGCAAAATCTCGAAATCTGATCGAGTTTTTTTTTAATTAGATGCGTATAGTTTAAGGTTAGTGACCACCTATCATTTCACCAAATATCATGTTTTCACCTTTGCACTTATTACGTGATGTGCGAACACAAATTTACGCAGTTTGAAATGATTTTCGCAAAATCTCAAAATCTAATCAAGATTTTTTTTAATTCGACGCCTATGTTTTATGTTGAGTGACCACCTATCATGACACCCAATTTCATATCATTCGCTTCAGGCGTTTTTACGTGATGCTTGAACACAAATTTACGCAGTTTGAAAGGATTTTCACAAAATCTCGAAATCCAATCAAGATTTTTAAGAAATTCGACGCCTATGTTTTAAGTTGAGTGACCACGTATCATGACACCCAATTTCATATCATTCGCAACAATCGTTTCTACGTGATGCTTCGAACACAAATTTACGCAGTTTGAAAGAATTTTCGCAAAATCTCAAAATCCAATCAAGATTTTTTAAATTTCGACGCCTATGTTTTAAGTTGAGTGACCACCTATCATGGCACCCGATTTCATATCATTCGCTTCAGTCGTTTTTACGTGATGCTTGAACAAAAAAAGCGTCACGGACAGAATGACAGAATGACGGAACGACAGATGGACAGAACGACAGAATGACAGAACGACAAACTTTTTTTTGAGGGTCGCATCGGATTCCTGGGTGCTTGAAACGGATAGAAATCGCAAAATTTTTGAATTCCAAGAAATGTACAGACAAAAGTCTAATTTTATTTATATAGATATGTAAAATTATGTGGCATACTTTTATGTCGCATTTTAAGACATATTTTCCATACAATTTTCAATAAAGGGGTGAGAGATAAAATGACATAGTCATTAATAGATAGAGAAAAGCTGCACAGAAAAATGCACAATTCCAACTGAATGAAAATTTCAAAAACTTATTCTCAGGTGTATTCAACAGACGATAAATTACGATAAATTGCGCCAAGCGTTAGAATCAACTCCTCAAAATCGCACATCATTTAGCTTTTAATTTTTCGCCAAATTAAAAAGTTGCACATTTTAGTCTCAGAAAATTTCTAAATAATATTTTTCTTTTGAGTATAAAACATTTCCTTCCTGTTCTGATTTCCCATGCACACGATATTTTAATTTAAAAACAACCTTACAAATAATCTAGACAAAAAAATCGTTATTCTTTTATTTTTACTGAGTCTGAATCATTTAATAAACTTGCCGAATGTGGCAACCTAGATGAGTTTAATCGTCGCTTTTTCCCCTGTGGGGTTACAATTACGAAATGACGGAAAGCAAAAATTAGCCTTTTGCGAAACGTTTTTTTATCGATATATCATAAAATAATTCGAATTTAGAAAGAATCGCTTTTAGGTGTGTCAGGACCTGTCATGGAGAATTTTCGTACAAAATTTGGTAGGCCCGTCTGCGAGCTACGCGAGACACAGACAAACAAATAAACTAACTAACTAACCGACAATTTACACATTGCTTAATTTATATAGATAAATTGTTTTTTAAGTAATAATTTAAAAAAACCTGAAATTCCAAAATTAAATTCTTACATTTAAATTACGAAGACGAAAGTTTTATCCTTCCTATGCAGAACATATCAATATTTCTTTTGAAATTCTAGTTCAAAATATTTTCGACAACGTGATATCCAAATATTTTGTATAATAGATCCCTTGAGTGTCTTCAGATCTCTGAATATTTTTCGAACGTGATGTGTAAAATAAAGGAGCACTACATATAAAATATTAAAGCTGAAAAGATATTTTAACTAAAAATATCATTTCCTTTCGATTTTTCATTTGTATTTAAAAGTATACCGGGTATAAATAGTGTACTAGACCCACAAAAAGGCTCTTAAAGATTAAGTAATTCAAAATTTATATCAGTTATGTAGTTTCATTTACTTTTCTTTCGTTTTCAACTAAATGTGTAGTGTGCTTTAGTAAGTTTCCATAAAAAACATTAAATTTAACTTTTTATAATGGCAGTAGAGTGAAATGTTCGATTAAGCATATTTTTTAAGCTTGAAAATTTTTAAGCAAATTATAATTTGATTCAATTTCAGACGTGTATTTGAAAGTTTATTTATTTAACGAAGTTTTATAACTTATAGGTAGAGAATTGTAAGCTATAGAAACGCTCAAACTGAGTTTTCTATTTTCTTTCTAATACACAAAAATAAGCACTATCAACGAAATTTGACACCAGTCATTCAGTTTTCGATTGAATCTATTCGAAAGATAAAAATGCCAGGGTTTGCGTAGCTCTGTCTGCAATTTTATCCGAATACAAAAACATGGACATAAAGACTGCAAAATCTGTCTGAGAAACAACATATAGCATGTAATCTTTAGCATATGAAGGGTCCACGATGAGAACGATGAGAGTCCACTTTTCGTCAATGTTGAGGTTTCTACTGCATTCTGATGTTTGTTAGTGGCACTATTAATATCCGAACCCACAAGGTGACAGAACGATCAGAATACACTGAAAAAATAGCCCAAAGGTACAGTTTACTGGGGAAGAACGATGAAAGTCCCGTGCGCTATTTCGATTTTTTGAAAATCAGCTGTATTGGACTCTCATCGTTCTTCCCGTGGATCCTTCATATATAAGTATATTATATGTTCTTTTCACTTCCTATTTACTTCCCAAGGCTGAACAATAGAATGTAGATCGAGGTCTGGAAAGGGTTAAAATAAATAGGATATGAGAAATAATTATTAAAAAGGAGAAACTAAACTAGTACTTCAATACAAGACTCATTTTATATCCGTCAAGTTGTAGGAGCTATATCATCAGCTGCAGCAAATATTTCCAATATCTGATTAATACATCAAAATACATTCCTCGATTTCAATTAAGTAAATTTTAACAATTTTCATTTTAAGTACACGCAAGTGGAAAGCATACTTGAAAGTCTGGCAGCTTAAGAAAGTAAACGAAAGCTAGAAAAATGCTGACAGTCATTAAAATAAGAAATTAGATTTTGAAATGAAGCTTCAGATAGTGTCCTACTATGATAGTAAATTTATATGCAAAAGGATTTCCATAGAAAATTATATTATTCACGTAACTTATAGTTCAAGAAATATATTTTATTTTATTTAAATTACTTGTTTGCAAAACTGATACTTCAAGAAAGACCTTTGTTTAAAAGTTCACGCTTTTACATGTTTCTCGAAAATAAATGTATGAATTTCCAAATTTCTTTATTAAACTTCCTCATCGTTTGGCAATATCTAACTGCAAATATCTTCAATACATCTTCTTTAGAATCACACACGAGTAACTGGACTGCTTAAATTTGATCAGTTCCATGACTGGCTGCATAGTTTTAAATGTTTTCAATAGAGTTAGTTTCCGAGGTCCGTTGAGAGTGGACATGTTATAAAAAATCATTTCGGTGGTCATGGAACGAACATAATACTTCAAAGACATCGATATATGTTCTTAGTTTTGAAAGTGTAACCCAATCTCATATAGTAATGTTAGTGTTCAAGAGTGTTACTTTGCGATCCCACAAAGGCCCACTGAGATGCATACGTTTAAAAATAATTGATGGTCATGGAAGAAACATTACACATGAAAAAGATGGATATGTATGCTTATTGTTTAAACTGAACTCCAATCTCAAGCAGAAAATTTAGACTTTGCTACCGGTAAACGTGCATCTGCGAGAAGCAGTTATGTAAGAATAAATGATTCAAGTTCCATTTCGTCTGAAATGAAACTAGGTTGGTTGTAGTCTGAAAATGAAGCTTACAACTTTCATAGTAGGCTTCTTTTTAAGAAATTCTTTGATGTGGGTTGCATTGAGCTATTTTCAGACACAACATTATCGAGAAAAGTTGGGTTGGTGTAGGAATTCAGTTTTTGTGTCATTAACAGTCTTACAGAAAATGGTCTCCAGCGAATCTCTCTTAACGTAAAAGTGATTCTCATACCAGTTATTGGTATGAGAATCCATCATGTCATCAGAGAGAGATCATGTTACGTAGCGTGATCTGTGGACGATAAGGCAATGTATAAGTAGCAATCATAGAAAATAGCAGAGTACGGTTTCACTGTTTTCAGTGAGGAGCCGTTAAATTTCAGTTGAAGAAAAATTAACTTGAATAGAATATCTGATTTCAGTTATTTTGTAGGTTCAGATTGCTAGATAAGGCGCTCCAGTATCGACAATGATAGAAAGTGAATACATCGAATGCATAGAACATTCTGCTTAAATCCCGAAAATAGCTGTTATATAGCCCGTGGATGCTCTTTAAAAAAATACCGTTTCCGAACCATGAAAAATTCGAAATTATCTTAGAAGAATGGCCAATGAATATATATATATAAATGCAGATAATGGATTTCATGCTGTTTTGCGTAATTGTAAAAATTCCAATGCAAAAATCGCGCATTTTTTCTGTTATTACAAATTCGAAATACCTTTGTGAGAATCAGAAAACAAGCAACTTTTGTATTCATTCTGCATACAAAGAAAATATCGTACTCAAAACACTGAAAATTGAACCTCCGTTAAAAATTTAAAATGTACGTTTTGTTGCTTTAAAAATTTACATTTCGTTTTCTTTTAGATAAATAGGAACCTGCCCCTGAAGATGCTTTTTCAGTTCTGTATTCAAGTGATATCACAGGACTTCGCCTTGAGTATTAATACTTAAATATATCTACGTGATATTCAAACAGAAACTAAAAGTATATCGGCTTCTGAAATATAACAGTAAAAAAAGAACCAAAAAGTATACACAGAATTCGGAAAGTAGCGAAAAATGCTCAAGATTTATCTGTCGGCAAACAGGAATATCCGAATGCTTATGATTCTTCCTGGCCACTGGGGAGAGCAGTTATACGTGCTTTGGAATAAAATTCGTAATATCGAAAGAAGTCCTCACTATTTTTTTTTATGAAATATTAAATAAATAATTTAATAAAAGCAAAGAAAGACGCACGTTTGCAGAGGATGCCATAGTAAATATCAAAATATACGTTCATTGATGCATTGATTTAATGTATGGGTAGTTAAAGAAGCTTGCTAATTACAGTTCCATAAACTTTTGGAGGATTTTCGTTTGGAGTGCGACTTAATTTAAGTAATATAAATAAAAAAAATATAAGTAATTACGAAGTGAATTTTATGTGTAATATAATGTGCAATATCGAGATAAAATGTACTTCTTAAATAAAATGTAAAACTAACTGTCGTATCCGGTACTTTATATGGAATATAAATAGAAAAATGAAAATAGAAACGGTGCGTGAACTTTTGTGTATCTTTCAGAAAAAAAACAACAACAAAGAATTTGTTTCTGAACTATGAATAACTAAATACCCAGAGTATACACATGTTAGCACGTGGGGATCTAGAAAGGACGATCTGGTATATCAGTATAAATTCTAACACTTCAAATACACAAGGTTGTACCGATTTATGAAAACAACGGGCAGTATAAAGCGCTAGTTATAGTTTCTTAAATGAAACGTTATTTTTGCAGCACGTATTTCAAATTCAATAAATATGAATTGTAAAAATAATTGGGACATAAATTCCAGGCGCAATAATAATAGTCATTTCAAACGAGTTATTTTTCTATGTTTTTTTTTCCGATGGCAAGAAAGACTAATATAAAAAGAGGTGTACAGACAATAATAAAAACACAGTAAAATACAACCGAGTAGTGACTGAAATCATTGCCTTAAATTTCTCTAACATGCCAGTAAACCTTTGTCTCGGAGTTGCCGTAAAGTGGTCTACATCGACGGAAAAGGTGTCCAATAGGGCTGGTCGAAAATGCTCTCTTGCACCGATTTTTGAAGGGAAAACTCTTCCACACCAAGCCCTCATCGGGTTAGAAAATCGGTACAAAGGTGCATTTTCGGCCCGATTTAGTGTCCAAGTCCATTCGTTGGATCTGACAAAGTACAAAAAAATGAGCCAGTATTCGAAAAGATGCCAATAGGATGCAGATGCTCCGAAAGACAGTCATCTCCAGTCAGAATAAGGATTTGATTTACAGCTTGCTTGAGAACTCCTGTATATTGTTTAAAGGTCCCCAGCCCACCAACGCTTTAATTTTTTTTCCATCTAGAATTCGTACTTTATATCAATCTGTTATTTGCCTGAAGTATAGTTTCATAGAATGAAGTAGTCTCGCCCCTTTTTGCAAGACTGTCGGCTTGCTCTTTAACAAAAATATCGCAGTATCCATGTATCCATTGAAGTACCCCATGTTTCATTTTTAGAATTAAGTCCTACAAATGTTGCCGACACTGAAAGATTTCTTCGGATGACGGCGAACTAGTTGAAATAATTGCTTGTAAACTAGTTAAAAAATTGCTTGTATTGCAGATTGGAAATCAGAATATAAGAAATATTTACTATATTTATTCACAAAAATCAATAAATCTAAGAGATATTCTCATTTCCCTGCTGAAGCATAAAAGCAGAAAAAATGAAAAAACTCCTGAACCTGCTGTGTCGAGATCTTCCTAGAAAGACCCATCTGTGTAAACATGAACAACATTCAAAACATGAGCTTCTTTCCTAAGGTAGTTTGGAAAATGTTTTGGCAGATTAATGTCTTGCAATTGATTGATCTGGTCATTCCATTTTCTCCACATGAAACTTTCAAGATGGTCCTCACCAAGCATACCTCGGCAAGATAGAGAATTATCATTCAGAATATATTTATTACCAATGATCGGAATACTTTCTGACAGATGGATTAAGCATCTCCAACATCTCCTACCAGTCAGATTTTCTCCTAGGAATACATGCACTTTAGTGCGTGGAAGCATGTGCGTGCTCGGTGGAAGCATGTGATTCCACAGAGAGAGAGATCCCTCTTCTTATCGTAATTCCATCATCTCCCTAACTGTGCCTTTGAAGAATGCTGGATAGGTTAATTCAGCATTTCTCAACCTGTGGGGCGCGATCCCCAAGGGGGGCGCAGAGCATTTGCAGGGGGGCGGCAGGAAAAACCAAAGAGCAAGAAGTGATACATGTTTTTAAAAAAAAATCATCTTATTTAGTCTCATTTTTAAACAAAAATATATTTATTTTCGTTTAAAATATGCATTCAAACTTTACTAAGAACATTATTTTGCAGAAAGTTCGACTAAATGTTCGATGTAAGATTGTTGGAGGGCACGACGTTAAAAAGGTTGAGAACCGCTGGGTTAATTGCTGCTTCCAGATATGCAGAAGCTCTGAATAATCTCTCAATATAAAACTTCAATCGTCACAGTGAAGATAAAAGAAGCCCTGTGCTCTCCGGTACAGAAAATGTGTCCTCTCCTACAAAATAAACGGGTACTTGCCAGTTTTCACTTCAGAGGGACACACACAACTCATCGCCTTCCGTAGAAACCTGAATTGTGAAGACATCTTCGCAACGAACTTGAGTTGATTTATGTTCCAGATGCAACAAAATGTACTGATGCGCAGAAGTTACTCTCGCCCTTCCAACCGAAATCTATCTTAAAATCGCCTACTAAAACTATTTTACAATGTTCTCCAAGTATATTACAACTATACTTCACTGTTTTAAATATTGTTTCGAATGTGCATCATAATCCATGAGTGTGCCGTGTTTGTCTTTCTTGGGTTGATTTCTACTTTAACAACCCAACTCTCGCAAATGTGGCGATCATTAAACATACAGAGTAAATATGACGATTTTTTGTATTTATGTGGCAATCGTAATTTAGAATTAAAATGGCGATTTGGAACAACCTGTAAGTACAGCATTCCGTTACATTTTTATTTATTTTGGGTTGCCAAGTAATGTAGTTTTAATAATTATGTGTCTTCAAATTCCTTAACTAGTGCGTTTATCACTAATTTGTTCACTTTTGTTTTCATGTAGTTATTTAGGGGGCGTTGAAACTTGTGCATAACTCCTAGAGACCCATAACTTCCAAGCTCGCCAATGGGCGGGGAATTTTTAGGTTGGCGAAAGTAGGGGCGTTAAAATAGGAATCAACTCTTTCTTGAACCATAAAGCACATCTTTGGAATCCAAATCTATCTTAACCTACACCTATTGATACTGTTTTAAAATCTTCACCAGGCATATTCAAACTATAGGCATATTTCAAATATATCTGGTAGACATTTTAAATACTGTTTGGAATGAGCATCATAATCCATGAGTGTATCGTGTTTTCCTTCTTTGTTCCATAAAACACTTCTTCGGAATAGAAATCTATATTAAAATCGCCTACCAAAACTGTTTAACAATTTTCGCCATAGTCAAACTACACTTCACCTTTATAAATACCATTTGGAAAGTGTATCATAATCTATGATGTGTACCGTATTTGTTTTCACTATCCTATAAAACACTTCTTCGGAATTAAAATCTATATTTAAATCGTGTACTAAAACTATTTTACAATATTCGCCAGGCGTTTTCTAACTATACTGGAAATATATTTATAATAAATTCTCGCATTTTGGCACCCAGTTTAGCGATCATTTTTCAAAAATTGCAAACCTTGTGCGACTTTCAACATTTTATGAACGCCTCCCCCTTCCCCCCCTCCCCGTTACCTGGAAAACACATTTTTAAAGTGACTCGACGCGCTAGTTGTACCAAAATCGTGTCTACACAAAAAGCAAGGTTGAAATTAATAGCACTCTGGTGCTAATTATTTTTATTGCAATTTTACAACGCCTTCCCAATCATCACTTGAGCAAAAACTTTACCACATTTATGTATCTTATATAACAAACAATGCATGAATAAATAATTAAAATTTTTAATTTAAGTTTTATTTTTTTTAATTATATTCCAGTGGGCGTCTGGATCAAGCATTGTAATCTAAATGTTTCGATAAATTCCCAATCTCAAAATGAGCTGAAATTTTTCATGCTAATGTATTTCTTAATGAATAATCACAAATCAATTATTAAAAAATCATTTTAGGTTTTAATTATTTTCGAAAACTAAGAAAATAACGGTAAGCATGTACGTGTACCAATAATTAAAAAGTATTCTGTAAATTATTTTTCGCATACAAAAAATAAACCTACGTTTTAAAATCACTTTGCTTTTCTTTTTCTCTCTGTAATCAGTTGTTAAATTAATTCTAAGCTTAAATGAAATACTCATCTGAAATTTTTGCAGCAATGTTCCCGTGGGATCCAGCACTGAAACCAGATGTACAAATCGCTATCCTGAAATCGCACGAAACCAAACACAGTGCGAGATTGCATTCTCAAATTATCAGAGCCCTAGAAAAAGGTTATGAAAACGAAGAAAAGGTGATGAAGATTATGAAGAATAAGAACCAGTGATTCAGGGCCATAGACTTCCCCCTAGTTCCCATATTGCAATAATTTATGTACTGCTATAACGCAGAAGGACTTGAATACTGAAATGTAGTACATTTCTGGGGCAGGGCCCTTGACTTGCATCCCCCCATACAAACTATAATATGGGCCCCCATGCAAGTCATGTTTTTAAAATGTTTGCTTCAATTAACCATGCAAAAATGTATGGCTCCCTCAAGAGTTTGTACAAAAAAGGCTTTTTTTCCAAGTGTTTTAGTATTCTGTCGAAAATTAGCTCAAGGATTAGAAAGACGAGTAAATCTTTATTTTGCCTTTTTCAGAAACTAAGAAATAACTAAGTATATTATTCTGAGTAACACGGCTATAATTTTCCTACTTCTGTAAGTTATTGAATTAATGATCAATTCAGATTAATTATTATAATTAGGTTAAATTTCATAGTGCATAAAATCTCTAACTTTTCCCTGTGAAATGAATTCTTACCTGAATGAAATGTCAATCCCGCGGGACTTCTGGATCCTCTGGGAGAAATAACTTTCATTTCCGAAATCTCGAGAAACGAAAGACATCGCAGGATTGGATTCCCTAATTACTAACGATAAAATAACAATACTCAGTTTTCTTAAAAACACGGAGGTGACGCTTCACGGAAAGTGAAGTAGCACCAACTTGGCCAGTACTTGAGAGGGTGAACACATGGGCTTCTTCGGGACAGTGTACGCTAATTAGAGATGGTGCCCGTAAAATTTTTTCGTGCCTCCAATGTCCTCCATGTTCAAACACACCTTAGGCTGTGCTGATTTCAGCTGCTAGGTCTTCAGCTGGAATTTGTTCAAAATTAGGAAATCCCTAGAAATGTGGACTTTCGCCTACTGGGCTGATTAAAATAGAAGTAGTCCTCCTTCGCCCATCGCCGTCCTAAATTGGGGATCTGACATCACTTGATGGTTTCCAGAGGGCACTAGACACATCAACAACAACTAAATGACGATCAACTATCATCTTCAAAACGTAAAGACGAAGTTCAAGCTTTCAAAATGTTCTCCTATAAAGGCATTCAATTCTTCAACAGAAATGTGATGTCAATCATTTTATCATAAATTTTCTTTAAGTAACATTACTATCATTCGTATAAATAAAGAATTATTTTGCTATTACCTTTTTTAAAACGATGAGCTTTAAAAGAGCTTTGTTGTACTTTCACTATTTTAGGATACTTAAGTAGGTATATTTTCACACCACATTTACATAATATGATGTATAAAACTTTAAAAAAAAATAAAACCAGATATCAGTTTTAACGCTTTAAAAAGATAGGATATTTGTCAGTCTATCAATCAAGTTCCGGTTTGTTAGAAATCTGCGTTTATATTTCCATTATTATGCGAACCTTGTAACTTTTTCAGATATGATTTAAAAGAAATGAAAAAAAAGCATTAACTCGAAGGAAAAAAATAGCATACATGGTGTGAAAAAATTATTACGATAATGTACTTGAAAATTCTTTAAGTTAATGATACAGTAGTTATTAATTTAAAAGTTATATGATACAGTAGTTAGTTTCGAACTTTTCTTTAAAAGTAAAATACAGAAAATAAAAAAAACAACAATAATAGTGTAAGAAGCAAAAGCCTTAAACAAATGAAGAAGAAAAATGATATAGCCATATTTATTGACAAAAAACACATCCTAGAATCTCGAATTACTTACATTCCTATGGGACCGTGTGCGTGCTGTCAAGAAAATTTTATTGCACAAGACGTTTTTACACACATTTATTCATTATGTACAAAGTTACATGGGATCAAATTTCATCATTATGCGACAACATGGGAGGAAAGTATATCCTTGAAATTAACAAATACAGTTCTGTTGTGCATTCCTAATATAGAGGAAAAATCCCATAAATTTCCGAATAACAGTTAATTAGTTGTATTTACAATTTAGACGCAATACGCCCATAAAAAAGTATCATTCATGGTCGTACAAGATTCGTGACCGATTCTCACATCATATTTGTATATATGTATATATATATATATATATATTGTTGCTGAATTACTCTGCTACTACTGGGGTTCGACGTTCTAAAGTCCTGTTGGTGTAAAAAGTTCAAGTAAAAAGTCACTTGTCAGGATGGAACACAAACTTTATTGCTTCGTAGAACAATCAGCTGTACACAATTCACAAGCACAATCTAGCAGTAACGTGCTTTTAACAATCCGCTTGGATCAGAAGCTCTCACAGTGCTGTATTTCTCACACAAAATAAGTCACTTTCACAGGCAAAAATTCCGTGGAAATATTCAAGGGATACAGTACACAATTCCTTAAGACACAGCAATGAAGAATTTACACACAACACTTTAAAAACAGCTTCACAAAGCAAGCTAAAACACAGCTTATTACACAGCACTATCAATTCGCACAAAACAAGCGTACTGAGAGCTCTTCACACATTGAGCGTTCAACTCGCACTGAACTTTCCGGGCAATGCGCGGTTCTATATATAGCCGAGGCAGAAGTTGCGAGCAGCTTCCAGAAGTCAATTTCTCGAGGATTCTACATAAAGCGTGAATTTTGATTATGTCATAGAAGAGAAATGTTAGGTTATAATGCGTTTTTAATGCAGGAAAATCAACTTCCAGGCCCCATTGGGAAAATCGCGCCAAATGACCTAAAAGTCGCCAAGCTCTGCGACTTTTGGTGAAATATCGCCAAATTTGGCGCCAAAAATAAGTCCTCAAAAGTGAAGAGATCTAAGCTCTAG
This sequence comes from Cheiracanthium punctorium, assembly GCA_038373885.1. Classification (NCBI taxonomy): domain Eukaryota; kingdom Metazoa; phylum Arthropoda; class Arachnida; order Araneae; family Cheiracanthiidae; genus Cheiracanthium; species Cheiracanthium punctorium. The sequence continues at coordinate 608,756 of JAWZYV010010171.1, forward strand.
GACCAATATTTCTCGAGTTTTCTAGAACCTCCATTGAAAAACAATGACAAACCGAAACCTCCATATCTCCGGTTCTAATTGGCCGATTTTGATGCAACAAAAAGCAAAAATGTATGTATTTGAAGCGTAGAATACGAATTTTAAACCATTTTAAGCCCCAGAGCAGCGGGTTGCCCCGAAAATTCGTAACATTATGAATATATATATATATATATATATATATATATATATATGTATATATATATATATATATATATATATATATATATATATATATATATATATATATATATATATATATATATATATATATATATGACTTTTAGTAAAATTCCGTTCATTTGCAAAAAATTACTATTTTTACATTTTTTACAACCCGTACAAAAAATTTATTAGTAAAGTGTGTCCCCATATAATAATGAGGTGACGAAAAAAAAAAAATCTTCCTTCCATCATAAAACGTCTCTAAGATATATTTCAACAAAGATGATCGGGCGCCATGAATAATTTTGAATGTATACGTTTATTGATAGAGTGAAAGATAAAATATTTCTTAGTTTCTAGTAGACCCCTTGTAAAGAAGTTAATTAGTTAGGCTGTTTTAAATTATTAAGACTGGGTTGTGACACATGAAAATCCAGGTTCGATACACTTAGTTGCAATATAATAAAAAGACGTTAAATACTTCAAAAAAATATTTTATTAAAAAGATGCTATTAAAATATAAAAAGTACGTCCTATATAAACAGTGAAATTAAAGTGGAATGACTTAACAATTACGCCAACAGAGAATTACACATTGGCGAGAACAAACACCTGGCTGAGACCAATAACGCCAATTCCAGAGCAACCCTAAGAGTTAATCCAATAAAATTAAAATGGCGTAATCACGAACAAATAATTTTAAAGGTGTCGCAGGGCAACAAATAATAACATACGCCAGCAGAATGCCAAGAGGGGAAACCAAAAAGTACGTTGTTTTTGCAAACGGACGCAATATAATCTATTTTTAGCAAAGCGGTTAAAAAAAAATAATAATAAGAATAGTGCATACGGGGAATAGCGAATATACAGTTTTGAAAGCCGAAATGGCAGAAAAAATGAAAACCGAAGTGATTTAGAATACATGATTTTGGACAGATTACATTAAAGACAGCCAATTTAAATGATTATTAAAATTAAATATGTGATCTGCATCATGCCCCTGAAATGCGATCATTCGACTTGATTTTTCCATTCGAAAGCCATTGAAAAGCTGTTTAAGTCAGCATGTATTTATTACATTTTTCTGATAGTTTATAGAATATTATTCTCAAATTTTGTATCATCACATTAGCGTCTGAGACAAATTTTACAAATGGGATTCTTTTCTGTGCAAAAGACATATACAAGTTAAAGAAACTTCAACTTTTCGAAAATTAATAAAATGAATTTTTAATTTATGCAGTTTTCTTTTCCTATTTAAACTTTTTTTATTGGCATCGCCCACTTTATAATAAACACTGTATGTAGCTATGTAGGTTTGTAGGCAAGTTTGTGACCACCGATCTTTTTGCGCGCGCCTCTGGATCGCATTGCGCCGAGACGGTTGGTGAGACGGTTGCCGAGACGACCTACCAAATTTTGCATACGGCTTCACTAGGACAGATCCTAACACGCCTCGGAGCGAGTTTTTCGAAATTCGATTTAGAAAATGTTTTATGTTTTGTCCTATTTTTAGCGATACTTCTCGCTTAATACGTAATAACGCCGGTAATTACACTCGCAAGAAAACGAAATTTACATCATCGGATAGAGGAGAAAATTTCTTTTAAAAATTGTTTGTTCGGACTGTGTAACATATTTTTCAGATTTTTGGGAATTTTTCAAATAAAATTAAATTTGACGCTGACTTTCGTAAAATATTTTTAAAACAGCTGCATCTTGAATTCTATTCGTCCTAACTGTTTTTATATTTCGCAAAAGACGGAGCATACAATTCGCCCGCTTTTAAAATAAGAACGGGGAAAAAATATAAATTAGGAGATTTTTTACAATTTTTATGTAAAGAAGGATTTTGAATACAAAAGCAGGTGCTTCAAGATTTCGTTTGATATTAAGCTTGTAAATTTAGCCGTCATAGTAACTAAAACTGAATTACTGCCAGTTGAAAAAAATAAATAAAATTACATTAAAATAACTGAATTTTCGCATGCGAAATTCATACGTCATTTTGATGTAACGAGTTTAAAACCCCTTTCGAAACTCAATCAGAATAACTGAGTCACAAGCAAAACATACAGCACGTACGAAATATATCCATTTTTTATATTACGTTGCCAGAAAAAGAATTGAATGCTGTTTTTACAACAATGAATTACCCAGCATTATTTTCGATTGAGTTTCTAAACGGGACAGTTTTCGAATCGCAAGAAATATTTTGCAGTGCTAAATACGTCAATCTGACAAGAATTATGCATAAAAAAGTATGGAGAGCTGTTTTAGTGACAACGATAAAGTGAAGCGATTAATGTTTTTGCTAATGCGTAAATTACAAAGAATCGCCAAACAATAAAAGACCACATTCGTAGCAAATATCTAAACCGTTTCTTTAAATTAAGCATTAAAGATGGAAAAACGAAAATATATTATTATCAGTAAAAGATGGTATAATTAATAGTTAGTAGATATTACGACAATACTAATGAAAGCACAATATACTGCATTAATAAATACTTCGTGAAACTATTCGTTTCCATTCGTTTTTCAACAGCCGTCTTACATGACAGCTAACTAAACATTAAATAATTTTAAGTCGCGTTAATATATCCCGCGGTAGTTTCCACTGAAAAGACTGTACCTGAACTTTTTTTTTTTCTTGGAGAATCTGTTTTGTCACAAGTAGTTATGATCACATTTTAGGAAAATTTTCTCTTCTTGCCTTGCGAATAGCGGGTACACAGCTTTTTAATCTCTACTTATTATAAAAGAAGGTGTCTGTGTGTGTGTGTGTGTGTGTGTGTGTCTGTCTGCAGCGTTACGGACAAACGGCTACACCTAGAAACACCAAATTTGGTATTCGGGAAGATGTAAATATGTAGTTGTGCACCTCGAAGCGATTTTTTCAAAATTCGACCTAGATTTTTTTTTATTTTATGTTTTATGCGATTTTTGGCATTTTTTCTCACCTAATTCGTAATAACGGCGGAAATTACGCTCGCAGAAAAACGGCATTTGTATCATCGGATAGAGGAGAAAATTTTCTTTTAAAAACAGTTTGTTCTGAATACTTAACCTGATTTACCGATTTTTAGGAATTTTTTTACTAAACATCTGCTTCGCGATTTTTTTTCGTAAAATAATTTTAAAACTGTCGCATCTTGAATTCTATCCGTCATAACTTTTAGATATTTTGACAAATCGTGAAACATTCTTTTCTCCCTCTTTTAAAATAAAAACGAAAAAATTATGTAAATTAGATGATTTTTTACGAATTTTAATGCAGCCTAATGTTTAGAATTTAATAGCATCAACGCGATCTTACGCCATTCATTACATTGCGATCACGGCACGAGAATTTATGTTCGGCTGTTGCCACAGAAAGGATTAGAAAAAAGGGTTTTTTCAACCAATCGAGTTTTTAAATGGGATATCAGAATTTCAATTCGCAAGTGAGGATCTATGACGTCAAATGCTTTAAGATACCTAAAAATTACGCCATAATTTTAACTCATTTATTCCAGCTCTATTTTCAACACAGGGAGACGATATTTTGATTAAAATTTGCTGTAGAAATAAACTAAGAAATTCACGATTATTATTATTAGAAGTGGTATTTTAATCCGGTGCTTATTTAAAAATTGAAATGTTTTCACGGCGCTGAAAATGTTCATTTTAAAAGTTACAAAGTTCGTTTCAAAGCGCGATATATTAAAATTTTTCTATTTATTATTTTTATTTTTGGCATTTAATTAACGCAGGCGTTGCCTAACATACGCATGCAGGTTGCGAGTATAGTTTTATTTTAACGTTGAATTACGTTCCTCCATAAAGGTCACGCAAAGTTTTAATGATACCGTTTGAAAACAATTATGCGAAATATCGAAAGTAACTCCGAAATTAATCTACCGGGGTATCCTTTACGGCAGTCAAACAGTGACGTCATAAATTAAAAAAAATGTGTGAAATTTGTAAACTCTGCAACTCTAACGCCCTGTCACAATTAAAATGGGAATAAGTAGCTCCTCGAGATTACACAGTTTGATGTTTTTCAGGAGACAGGACTATGGAGGATATAAAAGATATCGCTATTGGATATTTAAAATGGCACCCCTTGGATATTTTCTCCCCACAGTAAGATGAAATGGTTTACGGCGCTAAATACGCCAATCTTATAAAACTATGTATAAATTAAATATATATGGAGAGTTTCCTTAATGGCAACCATTATGTGAAATGATTATTATTTATGCTAATGCGTAAATTGCAAAGAATCGCCACAGAATCAAAAGATCCCATTGAGGCCAAATAATCTAAGCTGTTTCTTTTAAGGGAGCCTTGAAGAGGGAGAAGCGAGTATAGATAGTATTAATGTACGTAATAGGTAGTATTATTAGATTTGTAAAGATAGTATGAATAAATCGCAATGTACCACGTTAATAAATATTTCATGAAATTAAAAGTGTTTATCCGTTTTCAACGGTTGTCTTACAACCAACTAAACGAAAAGTAATTCTAATTTGCGTTAATATATCCCGCAGTCATTTCAACAGAGGAGATTACTTGAACTTTTTTAAAAATGAAATTCTGTTTTGTCACATGCAGATATGATTTTAGTAGTAAAATATTCCTTTCTTCCCGTATGAAGAGCCGGTGCGCAGCTATTTTAAAAACATCTCTTGAAAATAGCATAAATGAATTCAGAAGACCTCAAAACGTGTAAATACACCAAAATCTCGAAGTCGAATTTTTTTCATGATTGCAATACTTTCCTTATATGGTACATTTTCGGAAAGAAATAAATGGTGCTCCATTTCATGTAGTGTCTTAGGTATTTAATGCTACAACTTGAGCCTAAAAAACAGTATGATGTAGAAATAAGACATTTTGAAAGCCAGGAGTTCTCTGCAAACCATTAAGCTTTCCACTTTTTTAATAGTGAATGACACTGACGTAGTTTTTTGAGTCATTATACTGCAATGATCAGGTTAGTACTCATGACACAAACTTTACATTAAGAGTCAAATAATTTTGCTCTTTTTTTTTTTAAATTCCACATCACGAATAATTTCGAATTACACATGTAAGGAAAATTTTAGTTTCCTACTGTGCGAAGAACGGGCACGCAGCTAGTTATAAAATAAAAGGGTTCTCCACATCATGTTGTATCTAAGGTATTAACGGTATAACTTAAACCTAAAAAAGAGTATGATGTAGGAATGCGACATTTTGAAAGTTACAAATTTTTAGGAACCGTCAAGCTTTTCTTTTTCTGATCGCGAATGACACCAACATAGTTTTTTGTGTTATAATATTACAATGG
>JAWZYV010010177.1:0-41091 GCA_038373885.1 Cheiracanthium punctorium
CATTAATCCTCGTTTTATAATGTTTATTCATATTATAACACATTTTAGACAGGTATGTTTTTATAGCTTCAATCATTTTTATTAATTTTCCAACTGCCAACACTTACTTACATTTAAAAATGTATTTCAGGGACTATTTCATATGTTTCAAATGAAACAAAAAGTATACATATTTCTCAGGTAAAAAAATGAGTGCTTTCTACCTGAATAAGTATAAGTAAGCATTTTGCCATAAAGTCCAACGGAACGTTAAAGCCTGGGCTACAGCAGGAACCAAGCTCGGAAGCAACGATGAACAGGGAAGAGAAATTTTTGATTCCGCATTTTCAAACGATGGAAGCGAGCAGTCTAACCATGGATTGAGTAGAAGTACATGCTCCAATAAGATCGTGTTAGAAAGTACTTCATAATCGAGTGTTTCGGAATCACGTATCTTTCTCGTTTTTCTGTAACCTCTATTAAGCGATCAATAACCCGAGCTAGGGATGGAGCGAGACGAGACAGAGATTTACAGCTTTTTTGCGAGACGAGACAAACTTTTTGTAACATTACGATATAGAGATTTTGCGAGACGAGAGAAAGCTTTTAGGCTGTTTTGCGAGACGCGAGACGCCTATTTTTCGTTTCGCATCCATCCCTACCCTGTGCGAACGATTTTTCGCGGAATAGGAGTTAGTCGTCTGAAAGAGATTTCCCTGTAATTATTAAGGAAATAAGTTCACATAAAAAAAGCTTATAATAAAAACACTATTTTTAAACAGGTGAAAGTACCTAAGTGAATTTTTTTTTGGTCATAATTATGATGCAACAAAAAAAAAAATATGTGATCCTATCAATGTTTGTGTAGCAATTTTACTTTCTAATCTCGATATAACAGATAATTGAAATCTGAGTCACTGACTGAAAATATCTTATTTGGTTCTATCCATAATATTATCGCTACCGGTGGTTCTTTTGTTAGGCATTTATGCAGCTCACCTTATCATAAAATAAAGAATAAGCCATATGATAAAAATATTTTTTATCAATAAAACTATTATTAAACAATGTAATGCATTTGGATATCTTATCTTGTTGGACAGGTACTTATTATTTTTAATGCCCTGAATTACAAAGGTGATCTTTCAAAGTTTTTTTTTTTTTTTCCCAATCCCTTAAAGTGCAGACATCTGTTTTAAGAATACCTATAATGTGCTGAGAATAATATATTTTTCCAAGAATATATGAATGCATCATCAGTAGTTTCGATAGATAAAACCTTCTTTGATATCTTCCGATCATTGAAGAACAGCTGATATATACATATCAAAACATTCTTAGTCTAATATTGTTATTATGCTACCTAGATACACGCTCTTCTTAATTTTCCCATTGCAAAATCTCAGGTCGATTATTCCTTAATTGTATAGCTGCCTTGTGAAGTTTTTCACCGAACATTTTTTTAGTTTATCTCCATTCTGCCGAATGAAATGAAATGAAAGACAACATGTGATTCAAATTTCGACTAATTACATAGATGCGGAAATAAACTCTTGAGTTTTACCTAGAACTTTACAAGAAATAATCTGAACACTGTAAGGGGTTGTACTTCATACACTTTCGGATTTATTTATTAACTACATTAATATTTTGATACTTGAGAATGGAATAAGCGTATGCGTTTCAAATTGTTTTAATTCGTTTCAATTGTTTTCAATTTGTTCGTTTTCTGTCAAAATAAACAAATTTGTATTTCGTATAATTTGTTGAAGCCTTTACATAGCAAATGATATCATAGAAAAACACGTTGTTTTTTCATCCCTAGTTTTTGTGCTGTGGGAAAAAGGAGAGGGTGACGGTGATTACAGTCAATCATTTTAATTAAAATGGATTGGACAATTGATTTCCGAAGTATCGTGCGGAACTTAAAGAAATGTGTTTATAGTAGCAGAAAAGGTGGCGGATTGCAAAAGTGTTTCTGCGCCATTATTGAGAAAAAATAAAGAAAGAAAAGGTTGACCACTATATTTCACTCAAAATTCATTCAAATGAACGCAGAGCAGTGGACCTCGAAGTCGGCCATTTTGAATTCGTGTGGAGGCCTTCATTATCGGAGGTCCGTATTTTTTTAGTTTCATTATTTCCATATTAAAACAATATTATTTGACTATGTCATTTTATCTCTCATCTCTTTCCTGTATTTCGCCTGGTAACCCTATGTTGAAATTTTTATCATTGTAACCTATTTATAGAAAAATACATGTGATGCATATTCTACAGATTACGAAATATTGTAACAATAGATTAAAGCTGTTGTGAACTAATAGTATTTAATTACGTAAAATTATGTCGTATACTTTTATGTCGCATTTTTGGGACAAATTTCAATAAAGGGGGTGAGAGATAAAATGACAAAGTCATTAAAATAAAAAATAAAAAAAATAAAAAGCAGGAGATTCTAGGTTTTTACCTTAATTGAAAGGAATTTAAATTTAATTAAGATTATATGAAGATTTCTATAAAGGTAGTACTGTGAATATTTACCACACACGCGCATACAGATGTCAGTAGTATACACTTTCATAATATATTGATACTTCCGCTGCGCAATTTAACGGCGAACTAAACTTATCACATATTGCGAATTTTAGCTACACTTTGTTGTAATTATCTATGTCTGTATTAAGAAAGTGACAAGAAAATTAAACATTTAAAATTTCCGGGTAAACAAACAAACACCAAATGAAGTCGCTACACTTTTTTCATCTGCAAAAGAAAGTGTTAAGTAATTATTGATGCATCATCGCATTAAATTACTTTGTTCAATGTTTTAATTCAACCTACTATTAATTAAGTACGTTGATGCCTACTACATCAAATATTCCTTTCCTATTTGGAAGACCGGAAGAGTTGAAAAATTTCACCACCAGCTACCCTTGACACTAATCTTCGCTTATTATTTATAATTCATCCGATTTTTTCCTCGTAGAACGCCATTTCGAAGACTTTAAGGCAGATCTAGCTATTTAATATGTAAAAGAATTTTACTGTCTAAAGCAACTAATTTATAACTTATATCGAATTCATTTTCGCAGAAAATCAATCACAGTTTATAATGTTTCATTTGATGACTTTCTAATAAGTGAAAATACAGAAACGCATTGGTAAAAAAATTTAAAACATTCTCTTTGTTTATGATACATTATGCAAATGAGATAAAGAAAGTGGAAATCCAGACTCGTAATATTTATTGAGTTTATAATATGTTTGTTAAAGAAAAATCAAAAACCTAATTGACAGCGAAATGTTTATGAGTACAACAAATCGCAGTTCTCACTTAGTTTATATTATTTTCTCTCGATTCTAAAAAAAAGTAAAGGCCGCTGGCGCTGTCAAAGCTTGTTGGCCTATCTCCTCCTAAACCGTGGGGATTTAAGTTTCGACTAAGGTGCCCACAGAGTCGAAAAATTCCGAGGAACCTGCTAAAATTTCGAAAATCGAATTATTTTAGAAGATATTAATAAAAAACTGAAAAAATAAACAGAATGGTTGCCAGATTTGGCATAAAATCATTCATTACTTTGCAACAAAGCGTTTTCCAAGTATGTAGTATCGCGTGAAATTTCCAAACATGAGTTAGAATATACGCCCATTTTACGCCAAAATAAAAACTATATGAAATAAGTAACTCAAAATGTGTTACACAAAGTTGACAATTTTCAAATAGTAAGTTCGCTTAGACAACAGGAGTTTAGAATGAGCGATTATTCGTTTTTCCAAAACAGAATAACTATCTTGAAAATGAAAAATAATTAAAATGCAGATTATTTTAAAGCCGGTTCGGTCCAGCTGGATTATTTGCTACCAGTAGAAATATTTGGCGGCGTTAACTATGCCATTATAGCAGTTATACACTTTGGATATTTGCTAGATGGTATAATTCGTGGTGCTAAGTACGCCAATCTGCAAACGATTATGTAAATGAAAATATGGATAACGGTTTTCCGGTAACCTTAAATGAACAGTAATTATAGGTTGTGAGCATGTGTAAATTCGCCAAATAATGAAAAGTCGCCATTGGTGGCAAGCTATCCTATCTGTTCCGTAGCTTTTATTAACTTTACATGTACGCAAGTCGCCAAATAATGAAAAATCGCCATGGGTGGCAAATTCGCAAGGTGTCCAATAGGTTTTACATTATTAAAAATACAGCTGAAACAGATGTTCTGATTTTATTACGCTTTAGCTCCTAATTAATATACACTTTTGAATGGCAACATTAAATATCATTGTGTTTCTGAGGAGTGCAAATAATTTTTCCAGCGATTATAAGCGGAGTCCGCACTCCAGGTGGAGTATAGCTCAGGACCCGTACAACACGGATTCCCATAAACAAAAATATCTTCCGTGTTATGAGGGGGAGGGAGTCTACTGTAGTGTGAAGTTTAAATTTTTATGTACCAATGAACATGCAAGAACCAAGCAATGTGTAGCTCAGTAACATTCTATCTGATCCAATCTTCGGGTTTTGTCTGTTGAAATTATGTCTTTTTTACGAATAAGCCTTATTAGGGGCCGAATGCCTCATACGAAAAGCGCGTCGATGCGTCATACGAAAAGCGAGCGTAGCGAGTCTGGGGGCCTTGGCCCCTAGTTTGTATTAAGAAATAATTTAAAGTGAAGGCAGAAGTACTTAGTAAATGAGAATCCATTTTGAGTACATTTATGTTAAATTATTCTTAAAAATTAACGAACGGAAAGAATGCGTAGTAGCAGTATTTAGTACCATGCTACTATATATAATTATAGTTTAAAATAAACACAAAGTTATTTATAAGTAGAAAATCCACAGCATACACCGAACTTAAAAAGGTTAAATAAACTGGAAATCGGTATCTAATTCGGGACGGCAAATTAACGAATGCACAGTGAAATACAAACATTTATTTAAAAATTAAGTACGTTATTGTGCCTTCTTTTTTTTTTTCTACACAGGGTTTTCTCTATTTCTATGCTACATGTAGAAGAAAGAAATTGGTTGAAGCTTACTCATGCGCTAAGAATTCGCTTTTATTTATAAACTATTCGGCTTTGTAAAGAAAATGTATGTTCATAAACTTTGAGACATTGGAATGAAATATCTGCGATAAGAAATTTTTTTTTTAATGGTTTTATACCTTTTTTATTCTCTGCAGAAAACAAGAATAACTTGAAGTGAATTTATGGAATATTGAGATCCCCCCCCCCCAAATCTTGTTTTTATAACACTGTAGTATAAAGAATTCTTTATAGAAGTCTGCAGCATTTTACTTTTGCATTTCTGTTTCACATTCAAGTTTTCTTTTGATGTTTTTTCATTTTTCTAGCACTTGAGTTGAGTGCTGTTCTGTTGATTTGAATTCGTTTCGGGAATGCCATCTGTTTTTACGTTTTCTTTTACTTTACTTTATCGCGTGAAATAATAATTCGATGTTAGTCTTGTGAACCAGGAGGGTTGAGTCATGCTTAACCCTTTAACGCGCAGTGTCCCCGCTCTGGGAGCACCAAACTCTGACGTTTTGACTGTTGCCAGTCACGAAGAACAGATTTGATTTCTATAAAAATAGTTGCGGGTGACATAGCTCCACGAGACTCCTTTACTTTTTAGCACGTCATGTCCCGTAAAAAAATTGTCACGATTATTTTTAACAGCCCTGACATCTGCTGAAAAAGGGAAGAATGCGAGAACAGCATGGTAGATTGCCCAATGCTGAAAATAGGGCAGCCGTTGCCATCACTCGACTGAACTACCAGCAAGATGGCGGACGAACGATCGAAACGTTCATCTTGTGCCACAGATCTAGAGACCCCTTTTTTGACTCAGCTGGGTGTGCGGCACAGCCAGCTGCGTCAAAAAAGGGTCTCTAGGTCTGTGGCACACGATGAACGTTTCGATCGTCCGCCATCTTGCTGGTAGTTTAGTCGAGAGATGGCAACGGCTGCCCCTTTTTCAGCATTGGGAAAGGGTTGCGCCTCAAAGGGTTACTTTATCGTGTGAAATAATAATTCTGTGTTAGTCTTGTGAACCAGGAGGATCGAGTCATGCCTAACGCATTAATTATAGAGCACTTTCCGGCAAAAGATCTTGCTTCCGTCGTTGCTAAGACTCGACACCAGCGATTTTGTGTCCATCGCTGCTTTCCGGCATCATTACTTCCCGCACGCAATGAGCCGATAAATGACAATTGAACGCCTACTATTGCTGCTCATTGTGTACATTCCCGTTCGAACGTTGGGACTCAGCGGAGCATTCATAGATTCGTACCCGGTAGTAATGATGGGGAAGGTTTGCAAAATTAAATTTATTATTCGTGAAGCAAAGACTGAAAATTTGAGTAATGTTTGCGTACTTCTGAAATCAGGAGCGACACCAGAAGAAAGATTATCACGATTTCTTTTTCTTGTTTTAAGGATGCTCTTTGAAAAAAAAAAAAGTGCTACTTTAGAATTTAAAAAAAAATCTAATTACATCACTTTCGCAAAAATTCAGAATGCCTCTTCGAAAGCTGTACGTTCTGCTACAACAAACGGCAAGTCTATAATAACTTCCATTAATCAGTGAAAAATTTAAATAGACAGTGCTTTGCAATATTTCTTGAATGGTTGGCGCCTCGCCTCTCTTGTAATTCTGCATTGCGATTTCTGTGCTAAAGATTTTTTTTTTTTTTGTCATTTATGAACATTACATCGTACGTGTACAGTTATTAGTTATGAAAATGAATAATACATTTTCTGAAAGGGCAATTTGAACATTTTCGAGTTTGTGACACAACTGATTGGTTTTTTGACCCTATGTCCCGAAATATTTTATTTTTTGGAGAGAAGTTTAAAGCTTTTTTCAATATGTTTTCATGTCCTAGAAACATCTCAATTTAAATAATATTTTTTTATGTATTAGAAAAATCTTCTATTAAATGAGAGATACAAATTCAAGGGATTAAAGATACTATCGGACTCTTATTGAAATTTTTTTGCCCTATTAAATGAACGATTTTACCGATGATGATCAAGAACTATGTATTCTTCCCGCCACCCTTAATCAAGAACTGTTTTAACATCAATCTTCTTTATTGAAAAATAAGTAAAAGAACTAAGCATCTCTCTGGATTCCCCTTTCGTTTTTTCTTAAAAGATCAGAACCGCTATAAACGACGCAGTTTTAGACTTATGCGTTGTTTTAAAAGAGTTTGCCCCTTTTACTTTTTGGTCCCACTTATAACTTCTATAGCTATTTTCTAGTGGAACCTGGAACGCACCCAGAAATTAAGTTCGGAGGGAGGGAAAGAAAGAAAGGGGAGGAGAGAGAGAGAGAGAGAGAGAGAGAGAGAGAGAGAGAGAGAGAGAGAGAGAGAGAGAAGGAAAGAGAGAGAGAGAAAAGGAAAGAGAGAGGGAGCCAGAGCTACTTTTCCCTCCTGTCTTTTTTTTTTTTTCACCTCTGGAACTTTCCACGTCTATCAAGGAGAAGACAGAAGCGGAAAATGAGATGAGGATGCTAGATTAGAAACTTTTTAACAACAAACACCTTGCCGACACCTGCCGAAAAGAAGGTTAGCCAGACCCTCAATACACTTTTCCGTTCAGCCTCGGAAGGATTTTTCAGTGCCGTGCGTAGGGTTGCTAGTTTTTTGTTTCCGAAATAAACAAAACGAGTGGATAGAAGGGTTCCTTTCAATTTTGGAAGTCTACGTGGGAATCAACTATTCGAATCAAGGATAATTGAATGTTTCAGGCACAGGGCGAATTTTTTTAAAGGTTGGAGGTTCGATGATAGAGAAAGATGTGGGAAGGGAAAGCAAACAGCTCCGTTAAGTTCTGCGTTCATGTATGTTTACTTTTTTCATCATCAAATCAGTGTACGATCTCTGCGTTCTCTATAAATAAAACACGTAAAATTGAGTCGGATAAAAGCAGACAATAATATTAAAACTTGAGGTGTAAGACTGAGCATCATTCGAGGTTAGCTTTTAACCATCTGAGCTCTAGAAGTATTGACAGTATACGTTTGTCGTCTTTTCAAATATTACCTAAGGACCTTTTAATTAAAAAAATGGCAGCACCAAACACAAGGCCGTAGCCGGGAGAGATCAGGGGGCAGTGTATTATTTACGTTGATCTGAAGATCAATTATAGGTGAAGATATTTTAGTACTGCATATCCCCCTTTCCGAAAAGTTGCATATCCCTCCCACTCGCAATTTTTTCTGGCTACGTCCTTGACCAAATATAAGTATGAGAAGTTATCTAGTATTACAGTCACTTTTCGAGCCTTCGGTAGCTATACTTGCTGTATCTTAGCAAATTTTACCAAATAATTTTTATTTACAAGTAATAACGATTTTCGGGTATTTGCACAACACTTGGGAAAGTTTTTATTAGGGAAGGTATATAAATTTGTAAGTCAAATATGATGTTTTCCTGAATGGAATTTTTTAAAAACTTTGAAACATAATTTTTCCAATAACATCTATACTAAATATTATTTCTTAGTACAGTTGAATAGTTAATGCATTATGAATGAAAACAATTTGAAGCTTATAATAAAAAAGTTATCAAAATATATATTTTATAAGTATTAAAAAAAGCACAGAAAGTACTGAAAATCTACACACCTAAAAGTGTTAGAAATTAGATAAGTAAATAATAATAATAATATTAAGTTTTTTTATAGACTAAAAGGCATAAAGTATTTTTTGAGAAGTTTCAAATTCAAACTTTTGTTGAAATATACAAATTTATTTCAGTTTACCGCTCAGTAACAGGCGAAACTTTAAAAAAATCATTAAACATTACTTTCAAAAATATAAACTACATTTAATTTTTAAAAGCATCTAAGTAATTACCGATAAATTAAGTATACGAGTCTCCCAAACGAAAGTGGCGTTATGATTGGTGTGACAAATGGTTTACTGATATTGCTGTACCGAATTATACCACCGAATCCAATTCATAAACATTCCATCAAAATAATTATTAAAGCATAAAATTTTATAATTTATAGATTATTTTACTTTCAAAAAGAGCAATAATTAATGAATTTTTGTAAGTACTTACGCCGATTATCGGTGATCTGACATTGAATTTATATGTTGCAAACGGAGCATGAAAATTCTTTCATTTTTTTTTTCTTTTTAGTTCATCTTTAAATAGAAAGCTTGATTAAAAATAGCTTTTTTGTTACATATTTTTATCGAAAATTATCTTAAAAATTGTCAGAAATTAAATAATTGATATATTTTCACAAAAAAAAAGATAAAAAATGACATTCCACATTCGGTGAAATTTTCAAACAAGCAGCAGCTCGCGACTTAGTGGCTTATAATTTTGAAGGGAGGGGGGGGGGTTACAGACGTAATATTTTTGTTAAAAGGTGTAATCGTTATGGTAAAAATTAAAAAAAAAGTTTTTCTTTTCCCTTGTATGAGGGGAAACCTTCTCATCCTTTTCACTAATCATGGCTCCTTCGATGATTCAAATAAATTTGGCAAATCGCCTTCATATCTCTATGTGTGCTCAAAATCAATCCTACCTCGCTCACTATTTCACTGACTTCCTACAGACTTTAAATTTTCATGTTTAAAAAGACCCTAATCAGGTAATAGCTTGCTGGGAAAATTATATAATTCACAATCCATTTCTTTCATCTAAGATAAGCAGTTACATCACATGCCTAGGAAAACACCAGTTCTATTTTCAAAATACCCTCCCAACCTCGGTAATTTTTTTCTCAGACTCAAACACACTAGGAATGGACGCGAGACAAAAAATAGGCCTCTCGCAAAATAACTGCAAGGTTTTGTCTTGTCTCTCAAAATTCCTTCAGGGCAATGGTAAAAACGTTTTCGTCTAGCGTACGTCCGCCGCAAACGTTTTCGCTGCTATTTTTCGTCTCGCATTTGTTCCTAGACCATTCTCCCTAAATCAACATAAATCAACTTAATAATCAAATATAACCTAAATCACAAAAATGGCGCTTAAATTTTTAATTTTAAAACCTAATTCAGTGTAACCTCGATATCTCGAAAACCTTGATATCTCGAATAAGTGTGTTTTCCTCCTACAAACTTACCCCTCTTTTATTTCACCTCGTAATCTCGAGAACTGGATTTTTTTCGATGTCCCTTTGAGATATGCAGGTTATACTGTAACTTGGATATTTAATTAATTCATACATGATCGCTTATTCGTTATTGTATATTATACCTTCTTCTTTTCGTTATTATCATTAAGTTATTTCTTATCATTTAATGATAGCGGAAAGAGAAAGGTTTAATTCAAAACAATTACTGGGTATTCAACTGATTTTCTTTTTTTTTCCCACTTAAAAATTTACTTTTATTTTAATTATGTTTCAATCTTTCACCAGTCAAGAAAAAAATCAATTCTCATTAAAAGTAGATAAATCAATAACTGTGCCATTAGAAAATACACGAGTTTTTGGCTCTACCGCTGTGCCTTGATTTTGAACTGACATGCAACATATATAACTATGTAAATAGAATTAAAAAACTCATGTAAATTAATTCTGAGAGCAATAAAATGTTTTTTTTTCTTTCTTCACTGACAAAATGGGTCTGCCTGAAGATAAATATAATAACATTGGCAGTAGCACAGAGACCGATGAGCACAGACATTGGAGATTGACATTACTAGTTGTAAACCCATTTATAAAGTCGACTGAAACCCGTGACAACTCCGATGTATCACACGCTACAGTGTTATTGCGGTGTAAAAACAATTCTACATTTTTGCTTTTTTCCCAAGACGCTGAGAGGGTATAGTATGGCTTTATTATTGCAAAGTGAAAACAACTTTTAGCTTTTTCTCAAGACACTGAGATGGTATTGCGGTGTGAAAACAACTTTACGTCTCTGCGTTTTCCAAGAGGCTGAGAGGGTACAATATGGCGTTATTGCTGTGTGAAAACAACTTTACATTTTTGCTTTTTTTCCTCCAAAGACTCTGCGAGGGTATTAGGTGGCTTTATTGGTGTGTGGAAACAACTTTATACATTTCTGCTTTTTCCAAGACGCTATAGGGCACAGTATGGCGTTATTGCGGTGTGAAAAGAACTTTACATTTTAGCTTTTTTCCAAGACGTTGAGAGGATGTAATTTGGCGTTATTGCGGCAGGAAAACAATTTTATATTGTTGCTTTTTCATAAGACGCTGATAGAATATAATATGGCGTTATTGTGCTGTGTGAAAACAACTTTTCATTTTTAGCTTTTTCTAAGAAGCTGCTGAGAGCAGGTCCCAACTAAGGCATTCATAGGTGGTAGGATTCAGGGGTCGTTCCAGGAATTTTTTCCAGCGCCACATTTTTGTGAAAACTACTTATTTTTATGAATTTCAACACTTATTTTTGCGAACTTTCATACCGATATTTAGTAAAAGTCACTTTTTTTGTTAAAATAATTGGTAAACCAGATTAAAATGGTGTGTAAAATGACAATGAAGGGCAGTTTTATTCGATGATTCGGGCAGTTATTGTATTTTTGTGAAGGGCCGTTTAAATTGATTGTAATTTTGTGAAGGGACCGCAAAACGAACCCAATTTTTGTCTGAATTGACCCCTGGGATTAGAATATTTTGGAGTCCCACATACTGCTAAAACTTGTTGACATATATAGTCACAGGGTACAAAAATATTGCTCGCAGTGTCGTCCATAAAAGGGTGGGGGGTTCAAACTCCTTGTCTGAAAATTGTTAAAGTTCATTAAGTTTTAATGCACAAAAGTTGTTTCAAACGACCTCATGTCGATGAATGCTCCTTGGTGGAATACTTTGAACCTTAACATATGACTTTTGGTCTATACCTGAATGCAACAAACACTTTTGATAAACGGCATGTGTTGTGAAACTGCATCTCTTTATTTATTGTCATTAATGTTTCATGCTAATTATTTTAAAAACGGAACTTAAGTTATTTTATTAACTTTTGGGGATCAAAGGCAGTACAGGCCGAGGCGTCGTTGGCCTGTGCGGTAATCAGGCCAGGCCGAGAGGATATAATATGGCTTTATTGCGGTATGGAAGCAATTTTATATGTTAGCCCCTTTCCAAGATGTTCCAAGAGGATATAAAAGGCAATACTCAAATCCTAAGAACAAACACCAGCTTTCCCCGTGCATTAAAAAAAAGTGTGTAGGGTCGATTACAGTGGAAAGGAGGTCTTTTTCCGGATGTTCTTCAACGGTCTATATTTTTATCAGTCTAATTTGCGTGCAAGTCGAATACTGAAGCATGTCTGATAAAGAAGAAAAGTGAGTAAAAAAAAAAAAAGAGTGTGGAAACGTTTGAGGGCTAGAAAAAGAAATAGGAAGCCACGCCTCATTATCAGAATCCCAACTAAATATTAGAAGCCTTCTGTTTCGACCAGTGGAGAATAAATTCGAGGACGACAGCTGATTTTAGGTCACCAACCTTATGGGGAAAAAAAGGAAGAAATCGATAAATAATTGAAAATTCTACAACGTCTAGAAATGCACAGCTTTGACTGATATTTAGGGTTAAATTTATAAAAAGCTTTTTTTTCAAGCAGGAGTGTCAAAAATTTATTTTATCTGTATTTAATGCACTAGTGCTTAAGATTGGTGTAATAAATACAGTGTCGATAGGTAGACGTTATGCGCATATGGCAAAAGTGGCCTGTCAAGGATTTAGTTATGGGGGAAGCTCAGGACCCCCCTCGACTCTCCTCCGCAATTTGAGTACAGTTAATAAAATGATAAATTTTTAGCTAAACAAACTGTAGCAAAATCTGACCCCCCAAACACAAACAAACAAACAAACAAACAAAAACACGCGTAATAAAAAATGTTCCTTTGGACTGTTATGCATGCTTTCCCCCCCCAAAGAGATTTATTCATTATTTTACTTCAACAATAGCATTTTTGAGTGCTTGTAAACAGATGCCTTAAAAGTATCCTTTTACTAAGCACAAACTTTTTCACGGAAATATTTTTTGGAAAATTGAATCTCTGGTCTTAAGCACACACACACACACACAAAAAAAAAAAAGAAAGAAACGTTTGCGACTCTCTTGAAGACAGGTTGCAATTTTTTAATAACAGAAACTGGCGTATTAATGATTCCTTTGAGAAAATATGTATAGTTTCTTTAGGTGTTTGGATTTTTTAAAAGTAAAATATGGAAACAGCTGGAAGAAATTAAAAAAAAAAGTAGTTAGTATATGAGAATACTATTTTGGAACATCAACAATTATTTTCATCAGTTATGTGAACAAATTCTCAATTTATAGAGTGAAATGTTAATGTTTTATTATTATTTTCTTTTTTCTCTATTTATATTAAAGTGACCACTTTTAATAACGTCATATTTAATTCACAGAATAAATTTTATTCAAAACTTTTCTTTAAAAAATAAAAGAAAATATGGTTTGTGATATCGCGTTTGAAAATTGAAATATCTTTCAAAAAGTTGATTTAGGGTTCAAATTTTCATTTTATTGATCTAATTTAGGGGAGAAATAATAATAATAAAAAGAGCTAAAACGACTTTACGCACTTTCGCAATTTTTCGAGTACGAAACGAAAATTCTCTCTCTTATTGTGAATTGAAATCCGCTTCTACAAGTTGGCTTTTAACCACCCTGGTACGACGCTCAGTTCTATTCTTCTGTTTCGATTCTTTTTTCTTCTTTTTTAACAGATCCCATGAGTATCCGCGAACTAAAATAGACTATAGTAGTAAAATATAAGAAAGAAGTGAATGATGCGTGCGGATGGTGGTTCCAATATTAGACGCGGCGTCGACGCGTCCAAAAGGAAAAAAAGGGTTTGATTTTTTTCCAAAAGGGTAAAGGGAGAAGCTGCTTAAAACTCTTTCCGGTGGCGAATTCTTGAAAAGGAAGCGGTAAAACGAATCCATTCTAGCACTTTCTATGGTTCTGATTGGGCTCAGCAAAAGCATCCTGTTTCAGATGTCCGCTAGATCTAATGGGCCAGAATGCTTTGCGATAAGCGAATAGTAAAATTGCAAAACAAAATAGTGGCATGAATGGCTTTTTTGATTCTTGCGGCTTCTGTCAAGAAATGTGCTGGATATAAATATTGCATGTAAGCGGCACTGTTATTTTTCGTTCGTTAGTAGCCACAATTTCTAAAGCATAATAATTTTAAGCGAAAATATGGTTTTATGTAAACTTTAGTGCTATGCACACTGATAACTATGTTGCATAACATATAATTATAACTTGCTGGACTGTCATGTGTAAGTTGGTCAATATGTAATTTGTTTAATTATATCCATTTAATTCACATTTCAATTAAATCCTTTGTCCCTACTTATTGTTCGAGTTAATAAAAGTGTATGAATTGTTAAATAGGATTTTCTGCACACAGATATTTTGAATACAAATAATTAAAGTACTAATATACTAGTTAATAATAGCAGTGTCAATGTACTGAAATAACTTGCAAATAATAGGAAAACACACGACAGATTTTAATACCTAGATATAATTTAAATGTATTTTTATATATTTTTTCTTAAAAATTTTTTTAAGCAATTTCTTTGCTCGTGTAAACACAAAAATACCTGACATCTTTAATAAACAGCATTATTTTTGCCAATAAACTTCAAAATGGCAGCATAGCAGGCGGATTAAATTTAATGGTAAAACGAGGCAACTTAATGTCTTTAAATTTTTAATACTAACTCAAAATTGCTTTAAACATGACAGAGCTACCCCGATTTTAATAGTAAAACCAGTAATTCTACTATTTTAAAGTAAAAACTAGTAAGTAAAAACTAGTAATTCCATTTTATCTCCAGGGGAATTATTAATTAGATTTCATATATTTTTCATTTGATTTGCGAAAAGTAATTTCTTTTTCTTTTTACGTGTTTTTACAGTAGAAGTTGAATTACCTTTACTTTCTCAGGCAATAAATTTTGAAAGTTTTATTTTAAATATTCTAGTGTAGAAAATACAAATAAGTATTTTCTAAACTAGAATCTTTCGTATTGTTTAAGAATTCAACATCTAATTTTAGATTTAACGATTTATTTAGTATATCGACTTTGACTTAAAAGGGAAAATGAAACTTCATTGTGTAATTTTATACAAATTAAAAAGAAATTTCCATTTTAAGCACTGAAAGAAAAATTTTAAATGGCCTAATGTTGTACACCTATTCCAATTACCGTATTTATAAGAAGTTATTTTGAAAATATAAACTGAAATATTTTAAATCAAAGGAAGCTGAAGCAATCGACTCAGCAGAGAATAAATATTGGGTTGTATTGATAATACCACAATTAAGTTAATTAAAAAAAAAGCAAGAATTGGAACAGTGATAGAAAACAGTATTACCAATGATATCGATTGCATTCGAACTTACCTGTTATTATATTATTCTAGTGATGAACAGTGTATTAAACTAAGTAAGTATGCAAACTGAGGGATTCAAAATGCCAATGCGCGCGCGCACATACACACACACACACAAAAAAAAAAACCCACAAAAAACAATAATATATGTAATTGAGAGAGAGAAATATGCAAATCTATGTCCACTTTTCGAGACTGGTTATCAAGTTGTCACCTACACAAAGTGATAAACGCCGAGTAGAATTTCAAAAGAACTTCTAAATCCCTCAGAGGCACAAATTATGAATGGAATATTAAAGACCAGCACTGTGGGTAGCTTTACAAACGACCATACTTGGTGCTCGACTTTTCCAGAAGAATGTGGGGAATACCTCTCGCTTTTTTTTTTTCTCTGCCTCTTATATCCCCTCCCAACGCAGTACGAAACCTGTTCTCCCCGTTACTTTTTTTTCTGATTAAAGATCTTTAATTAAAAAAAAGGAATTTTGATTGCAATCAAATAAAAGTTTTCGAAGTTTTTGAATTCAATGTTAGATTAATTGTCTAGTTTCTTGTTTTAATGTTTTAGTTTTTTTTCTTTCTTTTTTAGGTAGGAAGCAAATGATCTGAGTGGTAAACTGTGACTTATTAGGTTAGTGGAGCAAGGATTGACAAAAAGTTTAATGAAAATGGGAAGAAATTCAAAACAAGCCAAGATTCATTTCGAAACGCCAAATCTTTCGTGCAATTTTAAAAGTAGTATGTTGTGCTGCTTTATTTTGCCACACCTTTCAACGTTGTATATTATTCAGAAACGTCACTTGTTGTTAGTTTCCATTAAAAAAATGAATGCAATAACAGCAATGACACGTGTACGTCATAATCACTAATCATGGCATTTATCACGCTACTTGATGTTCCCGTGAATAATCGGGGAAAAGTTTTTTGTTTTCTCTCAATGGAATTTTCCCTCTTAATGAACTTAAAAACAGAAGAGTAAAATCGACAGTTTGTCGTTATTTCTTGTTCCACTTGATCGACACCATCGTCTAGACTAGATCAAGTCCATGTCGGCCCACCTTGGCCAAGTGGATAAGACACTGAACATGGCGATAGATGCCTGAAGTGCCAGGCCTATCGTACGGATGTCAATCTAACGGTCAGAAGTTTCGGTCGTTCTTTTCTATGTGTAATATGAATACAGGATTGGGGTACAGATAGCTCTTCTGAAAAACAATGCGTGTTAAGATATGGACAGGAGTGGCTTGAGTCAGACTGCATTTCGGGCAAAGGGGAAAACTGCCCGAAGGCCTGGCAGATGACGTAGAGCACGAAGAAGACCATTGCGGAACCTAGTAAGATTCATCATTTCACACCTTCTGCTTGTCCTATTCAAGGCAGCACCATGACTGTTACAATCACATACCACTCATGCAGTGGCGCACTCCAGGATTTTGGTTTAGGGGGCTGGGGTTACTAATACTACGGAACTCGGTTATGGTGACCTGGATTATAGTTATAACTCTCTTATAACGTGTCCATACAACACAAGCCCACTATCAACATAACTTGTTAGAGTCATAAATAATTATTCAACTTTTCAGTGATGCTGTGCCCAAGTTTCACTTTATTTCGTACAGTAACTGTAAGTATTTATTTAAAAAACATCATCCCCCAATTTTAATTAATCACCCTCCCCCACAAAAAATTAGAAATAATTTGAAGACAATTTTTATATAAAATATTTTAATTCATTAGTGACAATTTTCAATTTTTATTTTCGCATCTAACTCTCCGGGTTTAAGGGGGGCTTTAACCCCCATAGCTCCTCCGTGGGTACGCCACTCATGCATAGAGGCTTCTCCCCAAGAAGAGTTGATTTTTTGGTCGTCGCTAGAGGCAAGTTCCGTGAAAGAGCCAGCATCATCAGTAGGACTCTTTTTAAGACTGCCTCCTCTCCGGCCAGTCCATCTGCCATCTTGTTGCGGTAAACATCCACGTGTGACGTCACCCATTGGAAAAAATATCTTATTACAGGCAACTCAACCAGCTCAAATGTTAAACAACATTCACTGTCCTTCTAACTCAATGTTTCTACCATTCAGCCAGGTGCTGAATTGAAGAACAGGCGGTTTTAATATATAACGAATTTTATATATTAGCCCTTTGCGCACCTGGCTAATTTACCTATAAAGGAACCGTTTAAACCAGATTATTAAATTCTGTTTAATTCAAACTATTAAATTCTGTTGAGCGAGTGAAAATGAAGACTAAAAATATCGAGATGTGAAAAAAATCACGCCTTAGAATATATCAGATAACAATTTTACTCTGTGTTCAAGAAAATCAGGTAGAAAAAAATTAAGTCTGTGCAATAATACCATGAACGCACGCAGGTACGTCAAAAACGTACAAACGTACGCACGTACGTCCCTGCTGCACGAGGGGTTAAAATTGTCAACCCAGAATTCACCACCAATGTAAAAATTCTGTTATAAAAATTAACAGTAACTCTCCTTTTTATTACAATTTAAAAAAAGCTAATCTTAACCTGTGACACTGAGGCAAACAGATCATATACCTTAAATCTGAAAAACTATTTTGAAAATATTTACACTAATACATACCTGTTGAGTTAAATGCCTTCCAAACAGACCCGGACTGGCTCCTTTGGGGGTCCTCGGCTAGAAATTGAAAAGGGGCCCCTTATTGGGGAATTAAGAGGGGATAGAATATTAGGATATGTAAAATTTTAAAATTAGGCTTGCGTGCCTAAGAAACATATTTAACTATTTTAAAGCTGTTGGCGCCCCTGATTCTTCGGAGGACCCCACGTGATGCAGGATCTGTGGGTTCTCCTCCATGCCACAGTGGAAAGATGTAAGATTTGGAGGAAATAAATAATCAAACTATTTTAGCATATTACTCTGATGTATATCAAATTACTCTAATTATAAAGTAGTATATCCAATTTTGGGAGGCCTCGATGGGACCCCCCCCTTAGGCTGGGGGCCCTAGACAATCGCCGACCAGCCGACCTGGCCAGTCCGGGCCTACCTCCAACTTTCGGGAGACAAAATACTTTATTGCACGAAGTTTACTTTTGCACCAAACAGTTATTTACGCATACGCATCTTAAATCTGATACCAAAACCTAAAAATTTAGATTTTAAAAACAAATTGCTAACCATTATGAATATTTCGAATTGCAAAAGAATTTGTCGAGAAATATATGCATAAAAAACGATGTATAATGTGATATAATATAACATTTTTTGAAACAAGAATTAAACTATTTAAATAGATCAAATCAACATCTATCCCTTTTTCTGGGAATATACAACACAGTATAACCAATTACACTCTTATTAATTATTGGGGGAAATGATTATTCAACCATGAAATAGTATAAACAATATTTCTGTGTGACATGTATGCTCAGAATACTCTATATACTAAAGTATTGGAAATAATCTTTAGAAAATGATAAATAATTATTTTCTAGTTTGACGCAAAATTCATAAATGGGTTACGAACCTGACCTGCTGGAATTTTTTTCAAACTAGGAAAAAATTCAAGCGGTTTTTACGTTTTAATAATATTGCTCTATATAATTTTGTAAACAGAGAGCTTAATGATCTACAAATATGCTGTACTTTTTTTTGTATATTTTTTTCCTGTAAGAAAAAGAAACGAATGTGGACAAATAGTGGCAAGTTGCTTTAGGTGAGGTAACCTATGAAGTAAACAACTTCTTCAAGCAGACTTTCAGCGGCATGGCAGCACAGAGAAGCACGTGGAAAACATGTCAACATTGAGACTATGTCAACGTAAAAACTATCAGAGTTAAATGACCCCAGTACAGTTTAAGAAGAAAAAAATCTCGTTTATGTTTTTCTTTTGCAGAAAGTGCTTGGCTGCGTAGAATTCTACCCTTAGATATTTTTGAATTTCGGCGTTTTGCAGAGGTCATATGAAAGTAGGACAGTTTCTTACATTATACCGTAAAATTAATTTTTATAAATAGTTTCTTTACCTTCCATTTTTCTCGGCAAGTCTTTGTGCTAGATGATCTGAATGTCCCTTGTGTGAATTGGAAGTGGTTCAGAATAGATTTAATAGCTACTGATATTTCAAGATTATGTTTTGTCTTTAAAAATTCTTTTTGAAAAACGAAAATATAATGTTTTACGTTACATCCACGAAGATTTGAGCAGTATACTTAAAATAACTTTTGTTACTGTAGCGTATATATGCCGAGCCGAGAAATTGTTATTTGTAGCGTACAATAATAATAATAATGTATTATTTCGACGTTTATCTTACGCGCTGGTTTCACACGAAAGATCATTTCTGAATTCTGGTCTAAATATTTCTTTCTTTAACCCTTTAAGGCGCGGGGTGTCCTCGCCGTGAGAACAAAATCTGAGGTTTTGACAGTCACGAACAATAAATTTGATTTCTATAAAAATACTTGAGGGTTACATAGTTGCACGAGAATCCTTTACTTTTTAGCACATCATTTCCCGTAAAAATTGTCGATTATTTGTAAAATTGAAAGGATTATTAACAGCCTGGCATGTGCTGAAAACTGGAAGAATACGATGAAAATACATTGATATAAAAGAACAACTGGATAGACTGCCCAGTGCTGAAAAAAGGGCAGGCGTTGCCATTACTCGATTTAACTACCAGGAAGATGGCGGTCGATCAAATCGTTCATCGTCTGCCACAGATCTAGACACCCAATTTTGGCAGAGCAGGCAGTGCGCCAGGGAAATGACTGTGCTTCAAGGGGTTAATACGTGTGTTATATATATTTCCCAATGATTCCCAATTTGTCTTTTAAAAAACAAACTGAGTGGAACCCCCAGGGCAATCCCTAGGTCCTCCGCCCCATTCTCCGCCCGTAGAAACAAACCCTGGGACCATTTAAAATGAGGAAAGATAAGATGGGAGTTCGCTCCCTACAGTTATCTTTTAAAGTTAGCTGCCCAGGTTGTGTAGTGGCTAACGAACCATTCTATCCCACCTCACCTTGGGTGTCGGTTCAGTTCTCGGCTTGGGCGTCGACTTTTTCGTCCCTTTATATAGGTGGTAGCTTTGGTCCTACTGGATGTCCCTATAATAAAATGGCCAATGTAGGACAAATGCCTGATGGGCAAGTACCCGTCCATTAAAAAAAAAAAATCTTACACTTTACTACCGCTGAAATGAAACCGACTGCTGTTTTCCAAGACGTCCCAGAAGGTAGGGCAATTCACTTCGCCGAACGTGCAGTTTAGAGCAACTTCAACTCTTCCTGGTGTTTTCTCGCCCTATTTTAGATTCTCGTCAGAAGATAAGGAGCTTCTGAATATTGGCACTCCTCGAAAATTGCTTGCTACTGCCGAGAGGATACGGATTTTGCGTATATGTATAATTGGGTCTCTGTTTGCACATATTGATCTTCAGTTGTAAATTGGGAATCGAACGTGCAACCCGATGGCTCCGACATCCGAGTTTAGCGGATTTTTACATTGATACTTACCATGACCACCAGAATCAGTCGTTTAGTTTAAGCAGAGTGCTTAGTGAAATGTGTTGTTGAATTCAATAAAATTTTAGTTGACACTATTTTAACCAATTAATTTTGTTGAATCAACAGAATACTTCTTAAATTTATGTTAATCGTGCGTTGTTGAACTAGCAAAAGTATGTGGTTAAAAAAATGGCCAAAATATGTAATTCAACATAGATGTAAAGCGATTATATTTTAAACCGTTAGTGATCGAAACATTCTTTCAAATATAGAAAAGTTCGTCAAATAAAGAGTTGCTTTCAGATATGGCCATTTTTTTTTACTAGGGGCTGTATGCATTCTAAAATAGGAAATATTTTTATACAGTCCCTCCCATCTTAGAAGAAGAATAAAATTAATTCCAAACTTTGTAAAATAATACACATGATAAAGATATGCATGAAGATATCTAAGATATAGTATAAGCCAAGAAATGGTCAAAATTTTTATTAAAAAGTCGGGGGTTCGGCTCATACACTAAAGATAAGATGGGCTCACCCCGAGGCTGAAAGCCCGAGTACGAGCTCCGCCTCGAACCGGGCTCGGGCTCGTGAGAAATTTCTCCTTTATTGAACATACTCCTTTAAATAGATTTTAAAAAGTGCTTCATGGGCGAAATAAATAAATTATTATTATTTGAAACTTGAGTATGAAGAATTAGAAAGCGCTTTAAGAGTTTGCTATTATATTAGTTATTAATTTACACAAACGGTAAAATTTATGATAATCTGTCAATGAAGTAATAGACTTTTATTTATCTGCTGAAATTTTGTGCTCGGACTCGGGATCCGACCTAAACAATATCGCTCGGGCTCGTATCAAAAGTCCTCGGGCTTTAAAAAATGAGCCCAAACTCATCTCTATCATACACGGACCAGTAAATAAATAAATAAATAAATAAATAAAATAAAAAATGCCGCCATCTTAGATTTTCCCCCCCCCCCCCCCCCCCCCGATGAGAACTTTCCACAATCCCTCCGTGTTCTGAGAATAGGCAGAAAAGCCAAGCCACAAACACTATAAATATGGGCCAGTTCCAAAAGAACTAATGAAATGTTCTCCTAAATGCTGCTTTTTCATTTGAAATCTCCGGAGGCCAAAACAATTTAAAATAAATCACTACAATTACGTGTCGTTATAAAATGGAAAAATTGCAAGTGATCAATTTTCTCGACTTTGTATTTTTACCTTCGGTTTATACTCGGTTTTTATTTTTAGCTATTTTTTTTTTAAATGTAAAGTAATAGGTTCGGCTTATATTCGAGTTTGCTTATACTCGAGTATATACCGTACATAATTATTATAAATACGATTTTTTCGGTTGCTACAAAAGTTACACCTTTCCTCAGTTGCAAAAATGTTCTACAATCCGAAGAGGCAGAACGTTGAAATCTAATTTTTTAAAATTAATTAATTTTTAGCCCACTGCTTTGTTTTTACTATTGAGCACTATTAGCAAATTTGTTAACGTACACTGAATTCTCATTTTAAATTCGCCTTTTTCTGGCGTCTTTGAGACGTCAAAACACTAACTGTGTTTAATTTGATTATATGGCATTCGTCCATCTATTATACGAACTCGTGACTTGGAGAGTTTCATGCATTGTGTTTGAGGAGTCGGAAGGTTGGGCACGCCAATGAAGTTCGAATTGATGCGACGTTTGTCAATTTTTTTCTTTTTCCTTTGGATATTTTCTTTTTCCGTGTGCATTTAAACATTTTGATGAGTAGCATTGACAAAGTTCGAGGCGCATTAAACCAAACTGTTTCCGAGCAGCTTTTAGCTTCTTCCCATGAAAAATGAAAATCAACTTTCGTGTTTTGAGATGGAGTTTTTAACTGGCAAGCAAGATGCAAGTTTTATGCACAGAAAGAACTTGGAAATCGAAACTGTAAATTATCGCCTGGACCGTATCTTGGATGATTAACCACTAGCTTTAAAAATATGATGCTGGAGCTATAGAACTCTAAAATGGCGTAATCGGGATTTACACTGCATTACTTTTGATGTACATCCTAAGTGAATCACTCGGAGTGAAGTCATAGCCACGGACACCCATCTTCTCTATGATTTACGTCCTGGTATAACGTAGAAGTAGTTCACTAAAATATAATACTTTTCTGCGACAAGACCCTCGAACCCCCCCCCCCCCCAAATAATCGTAAGAAGCGTAGGAATCGTAGGGCGCCCATGTCATATGAGAGAAATAGGTGGAGAGAGAGAGAGTCCTATTGTTTTTTCCGAGGAAAGTTGAAGCTAAGATAACAGGCAAGAAAATTAAAGGATTTGGCTGATTATCAGCATCTATTTCTCAAAATAAAGCATTTTATGTTTCTAGAAACGAACGAGAGATTAGGAAAACAAAGTGGTTTTGCAGCACTTTTTTTATAAGTCACGTGACATATGCTTGTTTCAGTGTAGGTTTACGATTATTCTCTCTACCTATTACTTAAGGCGACCATATTTCTAAACAGTATTTTGGGGACAAATCAAGCATTGTCCTCGAATCCAAGGAAAACTTGGGACACTAGAAAATATTTTTGGGGACTTATTCGAGGACATAACATATTACCATGTATACCCATACTTTAAATCTTGACTGACTTTGATACTTAAAAATGAACTCTAATAGCTCTTTATATCAATTGTGTATTCTTTTTTCTAATAAATTAATGGAAGTATTTCAATCATTTATAAATATTTATTTAAACCAGAAATATGAAAGGAACATCCTGTTGAAATATTGCAATTTATTCAAAATTTAACTCTTGGAATAGTATTTGTATTTTTCAGAAGACATTGCTTTTTACATTGAATCATTTTGTGATAATTTTTCATGAAACTTTGTATACCCTCTAAAAAAAGTATTCGAGTGCAAAAAAATTTTCGTACGTCAATTTCATATTTAAAACAAGATTCTTCATGAAAAGTGATTAAACATTAACAAAACTGAAAGGGGAAATTCGTCTTATAGTCGGATACTTTATTGAATGTCTGTACACGCTACACACACAATGACAATAAACAATTTCAGAGATCGAATTTCATTGTTTCTGTGAGTAGATGGCGCTTTTAGTTGGTTTATTTTTCTTATTTCTTCAGTTTTTTCTGAAAGAAATAAACTAAACGGAAACTTTCAAGGGAAAAAAGTACAAATATTTAAATTTGGGGACATTTGGGGACAAAGTATTTTTGGGGACAAAATGAGAAAACGATCTATATTTGGGGACTGTCCTCGAATTTCGAGGACGCATGGTCACCTTACTATTACTCCTCTATTGCCCGTGTCCAGAGTAATCATCCGTGTTTAGGTATTTTCATCCAGTTCGGTGGTTTCACCACACCTGCACTGTCACGGTTGCGGGTGCACAAACTCTCTCAACCACGAGGCTCCCAGTTAAATAGCAAATGGGGCAAAGAAAATGAAAGGATCCTTCGCTTACATTTTTCATCGGGCATTAAGGGGGTTAAATTGTTTCATCGTTCATCTTTAGTGAGCAGTGTGCACTTTAGATGAAAAAAAAAAAATGAAAGGTGCTGTACACTTGTCACTTTGGACAGTTCCTTCGAGATGAACATCCAAAGTGGTAAGTGAAGATGAGCCTTAAGCTTTATCATTGATTTTGGCTTTGACTTGAAGCTACCAACCGTTAGCTACTATCATTTATGAAAGCACAAATATTAAAGCATTTCTTTCCCCAAAAATGTGCACAAGAGTTTATATGCCATTCCAACGCACTGCATGAATTATTTTCTAAAAAAAAAAAAAAAAAAACTGAATTTAATTAAACTTTTATGTTTAGGACTTCGTAGAACTGCAGTTATTAATAATTACAAATGCTTCAAGTATAAAAATATTTTAAACAGTTCAGTCATTAATTTGAATCCGCTACACAATTCCAAATTGTGTTCAGAATTTCACTCTAAAATATAGTATTTATATTTTATTTTTCGTTCTATTTCATTTTAATCACTTCGTAGATTTTTTGACAGATATATTTTACTTCATTTTTACTTTGTAAAAAAATTTCAAAGAAAAAAAATAAACCCAAACATTTCCGTCAATGTTCTCTTTCATTGTCCTGACAATCATTGTGCTGTAACGTATTTCTCTTCATGTTTGATAGAATCGCTTCGCAGTAACCTATAAGGGGCAATAAAATGAAAACGAGACGGATGCAAAAAGAGTAAGTAAACTGCTTATTATTTCAAAAGTCCCCACTAATTATCCCAGTGTGAGACAAGATGTCAATGCCTTCATGAAAAAATGTTTGCGATTGCTTACAGAACAATGACTGTACCCAGGCTTTATCCCTTTATCCGAAGCAAATCGACGGCCCCGAATGACTTTCTTCAGGGCTCCAAAAATATGGAAATCACGTGGATAGAGATCTGGACTCCGTAAAAAACCGCAAACTTTTTTCCATGAAGACATTCACCATCTTGTCTCACAATGGGATAAATGTATGAAGGATATGTAAAGACTTCACAGCAAAACTTCTATAGCACAGTCGAAACATCCAAGGTAACATGTGGATGGGCATTATCGTGCAAGCATTCTTAGGCTTTTGGACTTGACGGTACATTTCAATTTTTGCAAAGTTGCCAAAGCACGAATTTCATTTCCTTTCACTCTTTCCGCAGTCAACAACAACAACAAAAAAAAAAAAAAAAAAAAAAAAACGCCTACACCTCATTATTTCGTTTTTTTCTGCTTCCATAGGGATGTGAGATGCAAACACGATTCGCTGACTTCACTTTATCCACATCTAGAGGAGAACGGCACAGCAATGAACGCTTGCGTTGCCTTTTGATGATTTCCGATAGAGGGCACTTCTATACGCACAGTTACTTGCATTACCAACATTGCTCCTTGCTCGTTACAGTTACATAGACTGTTGAACAGACTTAATTTTAAGGTAATAATTGACTTGTTTAGTGTCCAGATATCAGTATTCTTTGGCATTTTATTGGTAAGGAATGAGATAATAAGAAAGGTGATATTTTATGGATAAAAAAGTCCAAGAACGATTAGTAAATTAGTAATTATTTAGTTTTGTATAAAGTTTTGGTCTTTCCCATAGCAGAAGATTTTTGCATTAAACAGTTCAAAAACATGACTTCTAATAAAATATCTCTAGTTGGCATCGAAAAACTGTTAAACTTTTAGAATTAAAAATAATCTCGATTGTGGTGTGTAAGGTCTGTGATGTGGAAAACTTAGCATCAAGACTAAAGTTCATTCAGGAAAATTGGAATTCGGTTGGTCATTGAGGTATATTTTAAGTTACTTTAAGTTACTTTAAGTGACTTCATCTTATGTGTTAAAATAAGAGATTTTGTGCAACCCTTCAGCTTATTTTCGGAACATCCAACTAAAGAATAGCTTGCTCAAGCGTAAATACTTGCTTGAAATATAAATATATCACAAGGAATTTTTTCAAGAGTTTTATTTACTTTTAACATCATTGTGACTTAACCGACAATTTTTCACAAAACCGCAAAATAAAAACAAACAAATAAATAAAAAAAGCACGCCTCAACTCTTCTTTAACATAAATTAAATAATTAATCTAGGCCGTTGAAAGTCATGACTCTATTTATATCTTAGAATGGCATGGGTTGCATTTCTGAAGTTCCTAGACAGGAACGTTTACCTTTTTTTCTTGATCTTCTTTTCTCTTTTTATTTTCTCCCCAAGTCTATTTCTAAAATGGAGGCTAACTGTAACTGTACCTGCATACCCTGGCGTTGAATGTGCAGCGAGAGGGATTCCCTGGATGGTGAAGCAGAATATATAAACAAAGCGATCCGGAGTGCCAAGTTTCTGTCAAGTTTTATGGTTTCTGCACTTTTTCTTCTTTAATTTAGATCGTGCAAAGTTCAGGCATTGTTGGAGGGCAGCTAATTAGTAACGATGAATGACGTGCAAATTTTAGATATGGCGCAGAGGGAAAATATTCATGAAGAGGAATTTTATATATTTTTATAATTTGGAAAATTTGTACTATTAATTATTTATTTTAAAGTATCACTAAACTAATAAATACACGAAGGCATCAAATTTGGCAAAATTCAGACAGGATATTTTTAGGCAATGCTCAAAATGTTCACGTAAAACGTTTCATAAGAACACTGACCTCGTAAATTATAGTCATTTGTTCATTTGAGTGAATCTATAACATAGTATTACCAAGCACCCGATTTCCATACTATGTTAAAAGTATTACAAAAGTAAATAATACGAACGCCAGAAGTTTAGAGAATTTCAAGTTTAATGGTTCAGGTCACCTATCACAATGAAATAAAAAAATGATATGCAATATGTATGTATCAAAGGTGTTATGCAGTCGCATTTCAATTTTCAGGAGTTTAGATTAACTACAGTATTTCCATAAAAGAAAAATTAATAATAATAATAAATTTCTTTTTTAATGAAAAATTAATAATAAAAATAAATTAATAATAATAATAAAATTTTTTTCTAATAAATTTTAATAAATTGAGAAATTTTTTCTTAATAATATTTTTTCTATGATTCCAATATAATTAATAATAATAATAAATTTTCTACCTAAAAGTAATGTTTAAAAAGGAATCATTGCTTACCTGGCTAAATTGATGCTTTAGTTTTTCAAACTAGCTTGATCATTATGATTACTTTAAATCTTCAATTACTTCATTCCCTCCTTCCTGTTTATATTACAACAGAATGCTTTCTCATAATGATTTAATTACAGGAAAGCTGAAAAATAGTGCATAATGCATTAATTGATAGACTTAACTTAATTAGAGACGAATTGAAAAGATTATGTCAATTAAATAAAATAAGACTTATTATACCCCCCCCCCCTCTCTCTCTCTCTCAGTACTACCATTTAACCTATTTACTATAACAACGGACATATATTTTGTTGTGAGCAGCTCTTATTTTTTTTTTTACCATTTAGAATAATTTTAACAAAAAATAAATAAAATAAAAAAATAAAAAGGCTGATTGTTTATACGTGTAGGTATATTCGAAGAAAGATTTGTTTGCTTAAATTAATAAAATGAACGACATTCAAAGGGAAATACAGTAATAAGATTCAGGCGCGTAGCCAGGAAAATTTTTCGGGGGGGGATATGCGCCTGGAAAATTTTTCGGGGGGGGGGATATGAACTTATATGTGCATAAATAGACGGAGTTTCATCACTAATTCAAAAATTTCGGGGGGGATATATCCCGATATCCCCCCCTGGCTACGCGCTACGCCCCCTATAAGACATGAAACGAATTGTTGCCATTTATTCTATTGTATCAACTAACATTAGATAAAAAAAAGTAGTACACTAGGTTATGATTACACATCTAACAGTTGCATTCATTTACACACACACTACACAAAGCACAAAGAAAGTAAAAAAAAAAAAAAAAAAAAAAAAAGGTTAAAAGGTTTTATGCTTTTAATACTAATAATACTAAATATGGTGCGAACAAGGCTCATTAGTAATTGCACTTTAATCGTTTATTCGAAATGCTCTCAATCTAAACTGCTTTGTGTAGTGTGCGTATAAATAATTTTACTATTTCAAACTTCTTTTCAATCAGGGAAAAAAAAAAAAAAAAAAAAAAAAAACTGCCAAAGATGAATAACGGAAATTTTTAGGTTGCATCTCCTACATTTTAGAAAGCAGTGAAATGATTATTTAGGTACACTGACCTCATTCAGTAACATTTTTTTAATCTTTTGATTAATGTCTACTTTTATAACAGTCCAAAAGACTCATACTTTCAACGTGTGAATAACTGCGTCTATTACCCTGTGCGCACCTCAAAAATCCCAAACGTGGCCTTCAATTCACGAATATTCCCCTTTTCTGTCAGATTATCGGCCTATACCTTTATGTAAAGTAACGGTAGCGGCTGTAGATTCAACAACATTTAAGTTCAGCGCGAGGTCAATAACTGGGGTCAGCATCAGGTCAATAAATTCACGCAACCTTTAAACTCAACGGGATCCTGATTTTTTTTTAATTTAAATTTTATTTTTTTTAAAGTATGGTTACACTGTGAAGAGTTCAGTTTTCAGTGCAAAATAAAGTATAGTGACCTTTCATTAGCGCATCGCTTTCGATTACGTGTCAAAATTTTTCGGTCTCCGTCGAGGTTTACGCAAAGTAAAGTTAGAAATACTTTGTCCGTACATGATTTTCAGTTATACCCATTTTTCAGTTATGCGCCACAGAAAAAAGAATTTCTTTTTTACCAATGATGTAGTCCTGAGGAAAAAAGAAGGGGATTTTATTTATTTATCATTATATATTTTGGTGAAATTTATTAATTTCTGATTGTAAAAGCTATGCAACTTTGATTAACACTGCATTAAGGGGCTACTCCATTCTTTCCGTGGAATTAACTGCAACTGCATTAGATAAATTTTGTATCTCAGTAATATTAGATGCATGTTTTCGGAACAAAGAATTGTTGAAAAATATTACATAGTTAGTTCTAAAATCGTTAATTTGCTAAGGCGATGAATCTCCATAGAGAAGCATCGAAGTGATCATTTCCAGGATATAGTGGGGAAGGTCCTTAAGAAAAACAATTCTTCAATCTACAGCGTCGTCAACAATCCTAATGAATGTAAAAATGACTGGGATTTCTTTTCTTTTTTTTAAACTTTGTTTTGGATCCTTTGTTATTGGTTTTATTTTCCTCGTTTTAACCATTACGGAAGCCATTCTTTGACAAAGTGCGCGCTTGACGAGCAACATGCGCATTCTATAATGATATGCTTACTTTATTTAACATTTATGAAGGGATTTGAAGAGGTCTCTTTTAGGCCTTTTAGGTCTACTTAGGTGGTCCAAAAAGTTGATTTTGATTACTTTTCTTACGCTGAATTACAAAAGTGATAATTTAATACATTGAAAAGAATATACTTGAAGTTGAAACTTCTCTCTTTAACCCTTTAACGCGCAGTGTTCCCGCTCTGGGAACACCAAACTCTGATGTTTTGACTGTTGCCAGGTCACGAAGAATAGATTTGATTTCTATAAAAATAGGTCGCGGGTGACATAGCTCCACGAGAATCCTTTACTTTTTAGCACGTCATTTCTCAGTAAAAAATGGTAACGATTATTTTTAACAGCACTGACATCTGCTGAAAAATGGAAGAATGCGAAAACAGCTGGATAGATTGCCCAATGCTGAAAAAGGGCAGCCGTTGCCATCGCTCGACTTAACTACAGCACGATGGCGGACGATCGAAACGTTCATCGGCGTGCCACAGACCACTAGAGACCCTTTTTCGACGTCCGCAATCTTGCTGGTAGTTAAGTCGAGCGATGGGCAACGGCTGCCCTTTTTTTCAGCATTGGGAAAGGGTTGCGCCTCAAAGGGTTAACACACGTATGGACGTTCATCAAATTTGAGAGTTACTTCTGGAGTTTTAACTCTCATCAATGAAACGCAGCGGTTTCTCTTCGAAAAGACTTTATAATGTACACAAATGTAAAAACAATCTATGTAATAGGATCAATTGATGAATTGAAAGAACCCGTATATTGTGCCTTCAGCGTCACTTTTTTCTAAAACACGTAAATTTTAGAAAAAAAGTACTGCATTTTTTGTCTGTGTTGTCAAGTCCCTATAGACCAAATTCGATGCTACAAATAAAGTCAGTGTAAACTCCATGTATTCATAATTTTTTAACTCGATACTTCTCGGGCGCGTTTTATTCACACTTTGATATATACACCCGCCTTGAATTCTTATACTGAACTTTGATGCCGAGGGCATATATATATTTAGTTGGCAAATATACTTAAGAATTCTCTAAGTAAACACAGCAATGTTTCCTTGTTCGCACGTGCAATCATTCTGCAAAAGAAAGACTGTTTTCTAATTGAGGAGTTAAGTGAATGGTAGGTCAAAGCCAGACTGATAATCAACATGTCAAGCTGTCATCAAGCAACCTACCATTAAACTTGGTTTTTTATCACTAGAAACATGTGGCGAAATTTAATACTTTAAGTGGATCAAATACTTTAAATTTAAAAGACTTAAACGATTAGTTCTAATTTAAACTCACGTCAGACTTATTTCTCCCTTGGAGCCTTTCTAAACCAATACTAAGAATAAGTAAAAGAAAATGACATGCTTGTTGATCTTTTTGACAACTTCTGCTACTGATAATCTTAAATCAAGGGTTCCCCAACCTTTTCCTTCTTGCAAATGCCTTTTAAAATCCAAAACGAATTTGTACAACCTTTTGCGTAGACATATGGTGCTAATATGTTTTTCCTCTAACCCCTTTAGGATTAAAAAAAGAAAATCATATATCAATTTTCATTTCCCTTTTAAAATACACAAGATTTAACAGGATTCTACGTATTATATTTTTAAAAAGGCTCAAATGGGAAAGTCATAGTCGTATATGAAGGTATTAGTTTATATATGGGAAATGCATAATCAGTTTAAAAGGAAATATATCTAAAGAAATTAAATTAAAATAAAATAATAAACACTAATTTAATATTCTATTAACGATAACACAACATTTATGTAACAGGACAACCCTCTATATTTCTTAGAAAATAAATTAAATAGATACAGGTTAGTATTTCGTAAAAACTAACTGAAAGTTTAAAAAATATGATTCAAAAAGATTCTTATATTTATAAAATATGGTAGCATAAATTTTAACACTCACTTTTAAATAACTTGAAATATATTTTTAAAAATAAGAAATAACAGAATACATGGAAAATTTAAAACTTCATATTCTGAATATCTAATATTTCTAAACAGCTTTAGAATATACTTTGATGATAAAATATCCTTTGAAAAGTCTGAGCAATAATTGAGCCGTTCACTGCACAATCAATGTGTAAAAGCATTTAATATAGTCATAAGTTTTCATAATTGTCATCGCCTTCTTAAATAGTAAAGATTCACACTATTAAACGACATTTTTTTTGGGGTCATTGAATAATAAATAATTTATTTCAGGAGACTCTTTTGATAGTGTAACTCAAATGCAGTAGCCTGAGTTGAATGAAAACGTCAAATCTTTTATGCTGTTTTATCAGAATTAAAGTAAAATAAATCAGTCAGTCACAGTCTAATTGCCGCAGCAGGATCAAGTCATTGTGAAGTAAAATTAATAATTATTAAAGTTTTAATTGGATATATTTTGAAGGCTTAAATTCAGAAGTGGTGCTAGTACCGCGAACGGCTATTTAATCCAATCCCAATGACTCAGAGATTTTTTTCAACAACAGCTGTAGAAAACAACAGCAGCTTTAGAAAATTCAATCATTAACAGAAAAGAAACCGTTACATAGTTTCCAATAAATCGGCTTAAAATGCATAGGATAAAGTTAAAAAGGTCCAAACTGGCCTCGCACAATTCAAAATTTGGCTATAAGAAGATACAAAACTTAATATCATTGATAGAAGGGAATATGTTGCAGGCAGACCACAAAGTCTGAAAACTGTAGATCAGACTAAACTATATACTGAAGATTGAAGTGACAAGGAAAAAAAAGAGAGATATGATGGAGTCGCTAAAATTCACTCCTTCTGTTAAACATGATTTACTATAAAAATTTGACAACACATCAAAATGATCACATACAGCTGATGAAGAAGACATCATTTATATTGCTGATGAATTAATGAGAAATAACACATAACAGAAACAATTAATATTCGATTTTATGGGAAATCTATAATAAAAATAGATTGTAATTAACTTTTTCTGTGATAAAAAACACTTAAAAATTTAAACAACTGAATTTAATTTACCAAAATCGATTAACTCCATCAACCACATAAAAAGTTGTAACATTACTGAAGATTAGTTTTTGGCTATTCTTTCTCATTAATTTTATGTACTGTTAGATGAAAAATACACCTCTATTTATGCATTCTACAATATTTATTTGAATCGATATTATAAAGGAAGTTAAAAAAAAAAAAAAACAGTGTGCATTATCTTATCGCATTTCTCAAATTTTTGTCTTATGGAGTCAATCGATTTGTACAATGAACGGCTGAAATATGCCCCAATTAACGAAGATATTTAGTAGAACAGAGATTCTAATAAGCCTATGCTATTAGAATAGGCTTAAGGCTTAGAATAATGCTATTAGAAAGCCAGTTCTTAGCGGCTTCTTACATACGAGGAAGGGTGGTACGCCAGATATTTGCGGCTTCTTACAGTGACGAGGAAGAGAAGTAAGCCAGATGTTTACTGTTTCTTGCAAGAGAAAGCCAGTTGTTAGAGGCTTCTTACAGTGACGAGGAAGGGAGGTAAGCCGCAAGCGGCTTTTAAGCGGAGGTAAGCCGCAAGCGAAGAGAGCAAAAAGAGGCAAGCCACATGTTAACGACTTCTCACAGTGACAAGAAAGAGAGGCAAGCTTGAGATGAAAATCATAGAGGCATTCACTAACAGGTAAAAAGAGGACAAGCCAAGTATTGATAGATCCTGGAGATGAAACTGAAGACGAGGATTTTTGTAATAGCTTTTATGAAGATGGAGATGACAAGCCAGGTATTAGTAACGTTTTGTATGCAAAGGCGAAGCATGTTGTTAATGAACTACGCATTAGCGAGCAGAAAAGTAATGAGATGAAACAAGTTTCATTGGACTGCATGACGAAGGCTAGAATGTTGAGAAGATTGTATGAGGGTTGCTATTTATATTTCTGGCCTAATAATGAAACGACAAATTATTTAAGATCGAAATAGGTTTTATTATTTTTCAAAATATTCTACATGAAGATCAATGCACTTTTGTATGAGTTTTGAACCAATTTTCGAAGCACTTTTTCCACTCCAATTGAGGCAAACTGCAAAAAAATGCGTTTTGAAATGCATCAAACCGATTTCTTCGGGTGTCCAAAAATCGTTGTCCACGTAAATTTATTTTTGAAGTATGGGAATAAAAAAAAGTCATTGGGGTACCAAATAAATGCTGCACAGTGGATGACCCCATGAATTCGATATTTTGGCATTTCAGAAAATCCTTCGATTGAGCCGATGTGTTAGAGCTCGAATTGTCATGATGAAGAATTATGCCGTCCCTTCTTCTGCTTTTTTTCGGAATTTCTCCGCCGACTTCTGGCAAACAAATAGTCGTGTACCATTCAGAATTGGACCGTCCTGCGTTGCTCTAACGTCAGTGTCACCATGTGGACCGTTAATGCCCGAAGGAACAGGCAGCCTTTTGTTTCTAAGTGCTTCTTGCTCGAAACAATTTTTGTTGGATTTTGCTCGTCTTGGAAGACCCCATACAGTCGATTTCTGTTTTATTTCCGGCTCATATTCATAGATCGATGATTCGTCACCTGTGTAGATGTTATACACAGCCTTTGATGCACCTTGATTTTATTTTGTTAGCATTTTCCTTGCACCAATCGATACGAGCCTTCTTCTGAGCGTTTTCCAGATTATGCGGGATCCAACGCGAACAAAATCTTTTTTACAGTCAAATGTTCCAGTAATATCTTATTGATGCCTGTCATACTAATGTCCAAAAACACCTCAATCTCATGGTATGTCACATGACGGATCTTGCTTAATCAGTTCTCGCAGCAGCACGGTATTTTTCTGCCACACACAACCGATTTCGGGCGACCTGCACGGAATTCGTCCTGGATCGAACACTGACCACGATTAAATTCATTATACCAGCTTTTTACAGTGCTGTAGGATGGTGCTTCATCGCTGTATAAAGATTTAAGTTCATCGAAACACTCTTGTCTTGACAATCCACGTCAAAAGTTATGACAAATAATTGTACGAAAATTCACGAGTCAACTCCATTTTTTTTAACGAGATGAATTTTTAAATTTCCTGTAAACAACACAAATCAAGCTGAAATGGCCAAATCGTTTGGAAGAATTTATATTTAAATATATCAAATTTTCGATTTAAATCATTCTGCGATCGCCTAGCCATGCTTTCTGTTGCCATGGCCAGAAATATAAATAGCAACCTACGTATAGGATTCCGCGAAAATATGGTAGGATTTTAATATATTCATCATGAAACCAAATATTGATAAAATTTTAAACGAAACGATAGAACTTGATATCAAAATATTTTTCAATGACATGTTCCAAAACATAAGTCTTTAAAGTATGTAATTTAAAATACACAAACACGAAATGCATTCCTTAAGACATATTCTAGCAGCATGTCAATATTCTGCTGTTGCCGAGTCACATACTCGCAACAGCAGAATCATTTCAAGTGTTTTTTAAATTTCCGACGCTAAGGCACAGTTTAAGGAGATTATTCCACAAATATTTACGACTCACTTGAAGTTGAGAGACACAGAAACCCGTATTTCAATAAGGGGAGAATTCAGAATCAATTCTCGTAGGCGAAGCCCTCTGAATAATCGAGATTTCCCCTGAGGACACTTCAGCTTTACAGTGAAGGGGAGACTTTTGAAAGCGACTACATAGACAATTTTCATCAATATCGGTCGAAATGGACGAAAGAAGTGAAGCATGCATTTTATTACCAGTCATGTCCAAAGGCGGATCCAGGGGGAGGGCGCAGGGGGCGCATGCCCCCTCCCAGAAAAATATATTTACACTAGATAAATGGGGCTTTCACCAATATGTAAGTGGGCTTTACACTAGATAAAATGAGTATTCGGGATTTGCGCCCCCTCCGAAAAACAGTTTTCTGGATCCGCCCTTGGTCATGTCTGGAGAAAGCAACATCACGCTGTTATAGTTTTAAGAACATAATTTTCAACTGATCCATTTTCACACATTCACCTCCGGAGAATCAAGATCATGTGTTGTAGTTTTGGAACATCATTTTCAACTAATCCATTTTCACATTCTTCGCTTGCAATTTCAACATCCTTTGCCGCGATTTCTGAAAAATGTCTAAAAGAAACCAAATCGCTAAGTTGCTTTTTACTCATCCAGCGTCCTCAAAGTGGTAAAATGAGTTGGATGCTTACCAATCTTCAAT
This sequence comes from Cheiracanthium punctorium, assembly GCA_038373885.1. Classification (NCBI taxonomy): domain Eukaryota; kingdom Metazoa; phylum Arthropoda; class Arachnida; order Araneae; family Cheiracanthiidae; genus Cheiracanthium; species Cheiracanthium punctorium. The sequence goes on from JAWZYV010010177.1 coordinate 35,899, forward strand.
TTTGTTTACTTTTACCACCCAACCACCGACTTTGACCTCATTTACTAGGTAGGCACCTACCTGATGATGATACCTGGCAGCTACAAAGATTTCCGCTTGCCGCACATTTGTAACTCTTTCGATGTGCTTCAAATTCTATTTGGGGCTATCCTATTTAAAACTCCGAAGTTTTCAAAGTTAATACTCTTTAATACTTTCCAACTAAATTTAGTTGAAGAGCGTTTATTATTTGATCCCCCCTTTTTTTTTTTTTTTTTTTTTTTTTTTTTTTGGTATGTATACGTTCAAGATCTGTCACAAATATGAATCGATTGCTACGAAATTGGTACATGCTACTTCTATGTAGTATGTCATGTAAATTGCCGTCCATTGTGATGTAGTAGCTAAGCAACCATTCTGTCACCCCTTGGGTCCGGGTTCAGTTTCCGGCTAGGGCTTGGGTGTTAACTCGTGTGTCGCTTCATGAGGGTTTGATGTTGGCTTCTCATTAGATACCCCCATACTAGAATGGCCAATACCTTCGGGGCATTGTAGTGGCGAATGCCTAATCGGCAAGTGCCCGCTTGTTATTAAAAAAAAAAAAAAAGTTAGGTAAATTGAAAATGGTGCAAACAGCATGATTGATTCTATTACATGTCCACTCAAAATAATTCCAGTACTTTATGCGCAATTGACTACCTACACATATACTGTATGCATGGACGCCACTAGGATTTTTTTTATAAGGGTGGGCAAAATGTCAGAGCAAGACGCATGCGCACATACACACGCGTTATAGTATTTTTATAGATAGTGATTAAATCTAAGTAAAATTACTGATTTGCTTAGTATCAACCGAAAAAATAAGATCAGATTTCAGATTTTGTGTACGTATTTATAATTTTGCGTGATTTCCTCACACAGGGTGGGCATTTGCCCACCCTTGACCACAGTTGACGATGCCCATGACTGTATGGGCAGTCATTTTTTAAGGAGCATTTTAGACACGTAAATTTATTTTTAAAAAAACAAAAAAACGTGGGGTCAAGAAAAACAAAACATTTTCAACACCAGGGTCGAAAATGTCGCTGTGAAGTCCATTTTTGAAGTAAAAGAGGAATTATAAGTACCAGAAAATTAAAATTTTAGAAGCATTTTTATTTTTTTAACACATTTTACATTCACCTTTGCATTTATATTTTGTCTAACACTAGCAATGATTTTCCTACGCAGTAGCGGCCTAATATCCTGCGTTGTAGCGGATATCCGGTTATAGTGAATATGGTTGTGGGGCTATGTAAAGATCTTGGTATACCAAAGGAATGTGAATAATTTAGCCTCCTTTTCGTCTCATGTGTGTTAATGGATAACACACAATTAAGTATTAAGTAATGGATAATTAAGTGTATTTTGTAACATCTGCAAGCTCAATATATTGAACCAAACATATCAGTGATGCCAATATACCAGTATTTGTTAACTTTCTGTACTTTCTATGCCAATATTATTCCAAAACTAGACTTTACAGCGCCAATTTAGTTCCTGATGATGAAAATCCGAACGACTTTTTTTTTTAAATCAAAATTCCATGTCTGTAAATTTACTGTAAATTTGGTTCAGTTTGACCCAACACTTTTCTCACAAACCGGCTCTAAACACCTCTACTTCAATTATGGCCACAGTGTATGTAAAAAGAAGACATTTTCATTTAACTGGAAGCTTTTGTTGAAATAATGAAAAGATAAGAATTCAAGATATGAAAATAATAAAGAAATGACTTATTCTTCTTTTTCTTTTTTGCCTGAATAAATGAGTGTTAATGTAAACTGCCATACTTGTAAAAGAAAAATAAATGAAATAATAGTAATAATATTTCCTCCCTTCTATAAGATAATACTGAAGTAATGAAGAAATAAGAAATGATGTTATGAAGGTAAACTGAAGATACAATGAAGAAATGAAGATTCATTTGTTTTTCTGGATCGGGTGAATTATTGTGGAAGAAAAATTGTATATATGTAAACAGGGGCGCCGCTAGATTGGGGGGGGGGCTGCATTCCCCCACCCGAAATACTGTATGTATAAATGCGCTATATGAATGGTATGCATGTAAACATAGTACCTTTTTCTTTTGGAAGATAATGTTTATTCTAAAATTATAAAACATATCAACGAATATTTAGGTGCACGGGAAAGTAATGTCATTTTTTCGTTCGTCAAAATTTTGCTTAGCCAAAACTACTGAATCTAATAATACGAAAGTAAGTAAGTACGTGTGTTTTTTAGCGTACGTGCTAGATTGAAGATCACTGTGCAAAATTCGTAACTTATAGGTGATAGGGGACCAAAACTTTTCAAGTATCCTGCGTGATTTCCGAGAATATTGGATATATCCATAAAATTCTTGCTGCAAAATACAACACTCACGGATACCTAAAAATCTATTTCAAAGCATTTCGAATATAGTCTTCCAGGGAGGGCGGATGTGAAAAAAGAGGGAGGGTGACCGTTTTTCTTGAAAGAATATATATATATATATATATATATATATAATATCTTCTATAAAATTCTAGCTTTATAATTTAACAAACATGAGTTATGAGTTCTATGCTTAGGCACAGATTTTTCGCAATTAAATACTTGTCGAAAATTTATTTTTTTGAATTTTGTGCAAGAAAAGGACTTTACTTTCCGGTACACCAAATATTTTGCACTCAACAACCTTAAGGTCGTGAAAGATCATTAATTGTTGATCATTTTAATAATTTACAGGTATAATAAAATGCGAGAGATGGAACTTCGAAAACAAAATGCAATTTTTAAAAGCATCAGGAGTACGCGTTATGGGCTGCTTCGTAGTCAACGTAAGTCGCGTGCCAAGGGTATGATTTCATGACAAATGCCAAGGGCATTCAGTTCAAGGTGCTGTAAGCTAATGATTTGGAAAATAATGATCGGCTTGCTTATGGAAACTGCAATTATAATGTGTGAACTCGTTCTTGAAGCTGTTTATTTACATGCAGTGAAAGGATATAATTTCTCTGTAAATAGGTACTAATGTAGTTTTGACACTGCATATTTGAATTTAAAGAAAAACCAAAAATGTGTGAATGGAATTTTTATATAATATATTTACTCATACTATTTCTGAAATAGTCTCAAATAATTATAATTTACCTTTTAAGAAACATGTAGGAAAATAATTATTGGTCACAGTTTACCCTTTTCAAATAACTTTTTCGTAATGAATAGGGGATTTGATATTCCTTTAAAGTATTTTAAAGTGGAACGCGTTGAATGCTTGAATTTGTTTTATGAATTATAAAAATAGTTAAATGAAGTTCAATCCGTACGTAAGAATTATTTTTACTATTTTTTTCTTCCCTTCTTCTCTTTCTCACTCTCAGTTATATTTTGTTTTATTAATGTTTATACACTCATGATTTAAATAATTTAAATGTATTTAAAAACTGTTCCATGCAGTGTTGTTGTCTTACTTATGTACTTTTACACCTTGCTGTTGTCATTTATATTTTCATCTTCTACTTTCATTTGTTTCTTGCATTACTTTTGGAGTCTTTTATTTTCATCCCCCCCCCAAGAAAAAAGTTCTGTTTCGTTCCAGTTATTTACAATTTGTACTTACTTTCCCTGCCCTCCAGTGGATAGGCTAATTGCGCACGAAGATAGTATCCTTGCATATTTTGAAGTATACGTACAGTTTTTTCTTTAATACTCTTACCTGCGTTTTATGAAGTTATTCATTCTTATATTTGACTATAACACCATTCTGGAGAATTTTTTTTATGAAGGAAATTCTTGTTTTAACTGACAATTCTACGTATGCATAAAAGAGAATTCAATAGTTTGTGGCTATTTTCATTTATTTATATTTTTTTGTATTTCTACTTTCTTGTACGAAGTAAAAAAAAATATTGCAATCGGAAAAAAAAATTGGTGTTTACGGAAATATCCATTTTGAATATCCTTGAATCCATTTGACAAGCTTCTGCTTGACGTTTGCATCTATACACGAACTTTAAAGATTTTGAACGAGTTTCTAACGCGTATTCACGTTATATCTGGAGTAAAACTGCCAAAACCTCAGACAGTTAGAACGACAGTCGCTTGGCAGGCCCGAATGCAGGACCTTCACACTTCAGCCATCTACCATGTTCAATGTCTTACCCACTCAGCCATGGTGGGTCCCGTTCCTCTATTTCAACGAGAACAAAATTAATATATGTTAGTAAAATAATTTCAGGTAAGGTTGTTGAATTAGTTATAGTCAAAATATTCGATGTCGATAAAAACTTATAATTTAGCAATTGTGCATTAAAATAGAAGTATATCTGATTTTCAAATGAATGTTTATGCTTTAATTGACGTAAAAGCAAGGGATACACCGGCAGCTAAAAAGGAGATTTGATACTAAATTAAAAATTGGGCAAGTAAGTTTTTTATTTTTGGTTAAAAATGCCATTTCCATGCTACTTTCAAATATTCGCGTATTTTCAATCGCTTTAGGGGGCTAATTTGGTGATCAGAAAAGGACAAGTTTTGTTCTTTGTTATTTAGCTTTCTTTTCAGAGCTTTACCTGCTATTAGAGTGGCTCCTAGGAGCCTCTTAAGAACTGTCACAGTTATTTTAGGGGTTGAAACTAGTTTGGTCAACATGGTACATTTCTATATAGTCGCTAAAAGTATTATCTAAGAGAAAGAACTAAAAATCGCAACATGAAAATTTTTTTAAAATCTGATGATTAATTTTGGTTATTCTTTTGTTTAATAATGCCGTTAGAAAATTTATGTTACTTGTATTCATATATCAGAAGTGTGATTGTATATGCTAGAGAGAACAAGAAAAAAAAAAACCAAAGAAGGCTTTTTTAAAATTTTTTATTTCATTTTGGATTTTTTTTTTAATGTTGCGATGCCAGTAATGTATTTTTGAACTAAACTTTAGTTCATTAACAGATCAAAAGTAAATTATTTTCTTTTTGAGCATTTTTATCTAAGAAGATGGAAAAACTTTTCCCTTCTAACTATATCTACATTTTCTTTCTCCTGCATAAGAACTTACTTAATGTCGTAATGTTCAATGCCGTTGGTATACGTAATTAAGGTACTGCACGGGATTCATGATGTATGTACATACTTCCGTAATACCATAGAAACGCCAGCAAATAGAAGTGTTCTTGGTTTAACTTACAG